>PVHT020000195.1:7534732-7683820 GCA_004024745.2 Catagonus wagneri
TGGCACAGTGAAATAATAAATCTAACTAGTTTCAAGTCAACACGTTTGTGGGAGTTTGTTACAGCAGTCACAGCAAACATGTTATACAGGCCCCTTACTTCAGCCGAAATATAGTACACACACAATGACGGCCACAGAGGGAGTTATTATAATTGCAGCTAATGGTTGAAGCTTCCAGGAACGAAATAATGCAGTTAGGTGGGGTTTGCTTTGAGAAACAAGCCTCGGGGCTAAGTAACTACCTGGAAATCCAGGAGGAATGGTAAGACTGACTGCCCACACGGCTGCACTGGGCTCAGCCCATCTTCCCTGAAGGCAGATACTAACCAACCCAGCTCTGCTGAAGAGAGCGATCTAGAGAGAGACCTAGAGAGCTGAATTACCCCAAGGGCAAGAGACTGTAATGAGGAATTTTTTTTGTTGTTTTTAGGAATTTAAAAATAAATATTTTAAAAATAAGAGCAAGTTTTCCTGCAATCCGAATTTTTTCCAAAAGCTAATTTTTAGATTTTTAGATATGTTAATGCCACCGCTCTCTACTCTGTTAAGAGATATCACTGTGCCTTCAAAGATTATTAAAAATTTGACCTATGGGGATAATTATATAAGTACTCCTTGAAATACCAGGCATACATTTTCTTGAAAAGCTGTGTGTGTATGAATATATTAGCATAATCCAGGTTTTCTCATCCTTGCCATTGACATTTAGGACCAGATAATTCTCTGTTATGGGGGCTGCTGTGGGTATTGTACAATGTTTAGAAGCCTCTCTGGCCCCTACACACTAGAGGCCAGCCTCACTTCCTCACTCAGTTGTGACAAACAAAAATGTCTTTGGACACTGCCAAGTACCTCTAGGAGCAAAACTGCCCCTGGTTGAGAGCCACTAGCATAATCAAAGATAAACCTTATTGGTATACTTCCATCATGCTATTAGGAATTTCTGCTCTCCTCATTACTCCCAGAATGCCACACCACCTCCCCATCAAAAATAAATAAATGAGAGAACCAGTGGCATTGGGAAAATCATACTAAGAGAATGGATTCTGGACAAGCATATAAAACTACCCCATTGCCTCTGCAGTATTCCTCAAATTTTCATCTGTTTTTTTTTTAAATTGTCAGATTTTTATTTTCAGTTCCTTAAAAGAACTGAAATTTAAAGAAATACGATTTAGTTATTCATTTGCCTTTAGTCGCTGCTATAGTTAACTCCGCAAGAGGAAGATAATGAGAATGTGTGCAAATAAACAAAGGCTCCTGGGCATGGGTTTGAGGTCTTCATTACACTCTTGATTTCATATAAATGAGGGAGACAAAGCTTTGCAGGAATTTGACCAGAAATGGAGACTGCCTTTGTGTTAGTCAGAACCTGTTAAAAATTCAAGGACAGTTTTAATGTCACTCTCGAGGGAAACTTTGTTGATGGCCCCTTCCATCTCTCTTTCTATGGGCTCCCCTTTGTGTTTTTTTTTTTTTTTGGCCACACCCATGACATGCAGAAGTTTCCGGGCCCGAGGACTGAACCCACGCCATAGCAGCAACTCAAGCGGCTGCAGGAATAATGACAGACCCTTAACCCACTGATCCCAGGGAACTTCCAATTGTTCTTTTACAACAATTATTTTACTCTTTTATTAGACTTAGCTGTTCACATGTCTGTGTCTACTTCACCTTGGCAACTCCCTGTCTCTAGTGGGAAAGCTCCCTTTAAACCAGTGGTTTTTCATCATAACTGTCTATCAGCACCACTTGAGAGCTGTTACAAACACCAACACAGAAATCTCACTGATTGCTGGTGGGAATGAAAAACAGTACATGACTTTGGAAAATAGCTTGTTAGTTTCTCACAAAACTAATCATACCATACTCTTTACCAAATGATCCAGCTCCTTGGTATTTACCCAAAGGAGCTGAAAACTGAGTTCTATACAGAAGTTGCATGGGCTGTTTATAGCAGCTTTACTCATAATTACCAAAATTTGGAAGCAACCAAGATGCCCTTCAGAAGGTGAATGGATACATAAAAAAGTGGTTCATCCAGACAATGGAATATTACTCAGCACTAAAAGAAATTAGCTAGCAAGCCATGAAAAGACATGGAGGAATCTTAAATGCACGTTAATAAGTAAAAGAAGTCAATCTGAAAAGGCTACATATTGTATGATTCCAACTATAAAACATTCTGGAAAAGGTGAAACTTTGCAGACAATAAAAGATCAGTGGTTGTCAAGGACTGGAAAGAAGGGGGAGATAGAATAGTGGAGCAGAGAGGATTCTTAGGGCAGTGAAACCACTCGGTGTAATACCATAATGGTAAATACATGTCATTACACATTTGTCCAAACCCACAGACTGGAATACACCAAGAGTGAACCAGAATACTGTCATGTAAACTGTGGACTGTGGGCTATTACGATGTGTCAATGACGGCTCATCAATAGTAACAGATGTACCCACTCCAGTAGGAGATGCTGACATTGGGGAAGGCACGGGGTGTATGGGAAATCTCTGTATCTTCCCCTTAATCTTGCTCTGAAGCTTAATTAAACTGCTCTTAAACAAAAAAGTGTTAATAAGAGACAAACAAAAAAACCCAAACCAGTGCCAGGGCCCTACCTCCAAAGATGATGATTTAGTTGGTTTAGGGTGGGACCAAAGTATCATTATTTTTAAAAACTCACCTGGGTTGTGAACCACTGTTTAAACCAGGGGTCAGCATATTGCAGTACTCATGCGAAATCCTACCAGTGTGAATAAAGTTTTACTGGAACACAGCCACTTTCATCTGCTTACAAATTACCTGCAACTGTTCTCATGATATAATAGCAGAGTTGAATATATGCATTAGGGATTGTCTGGCTGGCAAAGTCGAAATTATTTTCTATCTGCTCGTTTACAGAAATAGTTTCCAAACCCTGATTTAAACTATTGATGCTAACAGAGGAAGAACTTCTAAAAAAGTATATATATCCCTCAGATTATTGGCTGGTTGTAAGAAGAAACACACAGAGTACAACAGAAGAGATCAAGCTTTCATCACCTGTGCCCGATGGTAAAACAGAGAGAGTATGTTCCTCCAGACACAGAGGTAATACCAGCATCCCACTTGAGGGAAACTTTCCCAGAAGGTTTTTTTTGCACATTTACTCAGACCTTTAACTGTGACTTCCAATATCATAGTATGTGTGATAAAAGAAAATTTTAAAACTACAACAGGGAGTTCCCTGATAACCTAGTGGGCTAAAGATCCGGTGTTGTCACCGCTGTGATGCGGGTTCAATCCCTGGCCTGGGAACTTCCACGTGCTCCAGCTGCAGCCAAAAAACAAAAACGAATACAAAAACAAAACCCCAAAATTACAACAAAGCAATTAGGCAAACCTGGAAGTTGAGAGAGTCCACAGGACCTGACTCCTTCAACGAGTGATTGGCATTCAAGAAAAGGTAGGCAGCTAGTCTAGAATTAAAGAGATCCTAGAAATGTGCCCCCGTTTTGGTTCCTGGTTTGGAGTAGTTTGAATAGAGAGTTGGTATTACATGATTTGAAGGCCCTGTTACTCTACAAAGGCGTGAGAATGCTGTTAAATATTTATAGTACATGATCATGATTTCTGTAATTTAAAATTACTTCCTCCAGGAGTTCCCGTTGTGGCTCAGTGGGTTAAGAATCCAACTAGTATCCATGAGGATGCAGGTTCGATCCCTGGCCTCACTCAGTCGGTTAAGGATCCCACATTGCTGTGGCTGTGGTGTAGGCTGGCAGCTGCAGCTCCGATTAGACCCCTAGCTTGGGAACTTCCACATGCCACAGATGTGGCCCTCAAAAAATAAATAATAAAAAAATAAAACACTGCCTCCAAATACAATGCACATTTGGCAAAGCCTTAATGATTGCTAAATCTAAGTGACGGGTGGATGGGATGGCACGTACGTGTCACTATGCTATTTTCTCTGCCTTTTTGTATATTTGAAAATGTTCTTAATGAAAGATCTAAAAAAAATTCACACTTGGCCACACCAGGAACACACACAGGCTGGTAAATGCTTCCTGAGTCACTAACATCAAACTCACAAGAGAAACACAGCCCCAAAGGGGCCAGGTGAGGAGCCAGCTGAAGGGAACATGTATCGGGACAGGAACAGAGGAAGCCTGAAGCTCCCAGAAAGTCAAGACCAAGGACTGTCCAGGGGAGAGCAGAAAGGATCCGTTCAGCAGGACAGATGTGCGCTCACCGCGCTGCTCCTGAATTCCTCGAGGACTGGCTGCTTGTGGGTTCCGTGTGTGTTTAGTCAGCATGCAGGTGCTGTCTGAGGTGCTGGGGGAGACAGCGATTAATATGATATGCACACCTCTCAGGGAGAATCTGTCCTTAGGAGCAGGGGAGGGGAGAGTGGGTTGGGTGACGACCAGGCCAGCCAATAAATGAGAATGGCTACAGCACTGAAAGCCGTCAGGAAACCAAAGGAGGGCGATGGGATAGAGCTGATGGAGTGGGAAGAGGGGACCCCTTCAGACGGAGTGGTCAGGACACTCTGGCATCTTCCGGGAGCCCCGAGTAGTGAGATCTGAGGGAAGAAGCACTGGGAGGAGAAGAGCCAGGAGCTCAATGGCTCTGAGGCAGGAATAAACTTTATGAGATGCAAAATAAAGAGGCCCATGTGCCAAAAGTGGAAGGGGGTGGGGAGAGCGGCCCCCATGGAGACAGGGAAGGTAGACAGGGGCCAGATGGACAGCCACACGGGCCGTGCTGAACGCTGGAGGGCTGATGCTTGGTACAGTGGGAAGACACTGGTGCATTACAGGCAGGGGCAGACCATGATCCGAGTTGTGTTTCTGAAAGGCCTTTCTGGCTAATCCATAAATACTGGACCGAAAGGGGGAAGAGCTGAAGCACGAAGGGCCATAAAGAAGCAGTTGAAGTCATCCAGGCGAATGATGATGGTGGGCCTTGGTTACAAGTGGCCTTCATCGAATCAAAGGGGCGATTCCAGAGTCTTATTAACAGATAGGAAGTGGGGGAAGAAGTGGGGGGTGGGGGAAGCAAGGGTGACTCCTCCAGCCTTGGCCTGAGTGTCTGCACTGGTGCACTTAGATGTGGAAATCCTCTGTATAATACTTACAGCATCTACTAGAATACTCTGTAAATAAGTAGACAAATAGGGTGTTTGGTTTCTGGAACATGTGAAGCTTATTCCTGCTCGGGGTCTTTGAACTTCTGTCCTTTTGTGGAAAGTTCCTTCCCTTAGTTCTTATTAGTCAAGTCTCATTTGAGATGCCATTTTCACAAAGAATTCTGTCCTGACCACTCTATGGACTTTGGGGGGATGGAGTAGAAGAGGAGGAGATGCAGTATCAGCTGACTCAGAACCGTGCTTGAGACTTGAGAGGGGGCACTGGGTCCTTCTGGCCAAAGGGGACCACGGCACTGGCAAAAGGCTGGCTGTACTTGGCCCAGCCAGCCTTTTCTTCCTTCTCTTCTTCCTGTTCCTGTTCCTCTGTCTCTTGGCCACTTTGGAAGTCTGACCTCTCATTTCCCCAGCACAGGCCAGGGAGCCATGGCCTTGGCCTCCAGCCCACACCGGCCTGGGAGGCTTCATCCTCCTCCTCCAGGGCCACGCTTGCCCAAAGCACAACTTGATCTTCCAGTACAAGCTGTGCCACTGTGGTCACCTCCCCACTTATTCTTAAGCAACTCAAGGACAACAGCTCTGACTGAGTCACGTTTATCTCCCAGAGCATCTAGTATAACACTTTGTACATAAATAAACACACACTACTTTGTGAACAGACTCTTTGTGGAACAGAAAAATCTAAACTTTGGAGCCATCGGTCTGCAGATTTATTATAATATCACATAAATCATTATCGTATCTAGGAAATATCCATATGACAAGATACCTAAAGGCCAATTGACCATCTGTATAAAACCAATATTCTTTAATCATCCTCTGTCCCAGTTTAACTAACATATCCAACTTATGTTAGATATTTACTCCTCTTTTCTTGTTTCTACATTTATCTCTGGCACATTTGGTCCTTCCAAAGACGGGGAGAGTGCTGGGAGATAAGAATAACAAGGAAAATCTGGAACATGACGAAGAGCAGAAATGGGGAGCAACATAAGCCAAAAACTCTTAGAAGCAACTGTCCTCAGACTGTCCTCACTCAACCTGCCATGAGCCATGGAAATAAGCGGCGTCCGCATAAACACTTTCATTTGCAAAGATGGGGAACTGTATTCTTCACCAAGGGAGAGAGAGAGACACTGAGATTGAGATTAACTCCCTTTTCAAGTCTCATTGAGATAGAAGGACCTAATATCAATAGACAAATTAATTTAAACCATATTTAAATTGTCTATTTTCTCTAGGAAGAAAAACCTCATGGCCATGTAACTTGAACATTAAATTTCCTGCTAGTGACAGACTTTCTTCAGCTAAAATCTGGCTTAAGCTAAGGGACATTCTTCTTTTCGTACTCTTCTAACAAAATATGAGAATTAACTCTTTCTACGAGGCTTGCTAAAAATGGAATTATGAGATTTTTGGTTTGGGGGTCTGTGAGTGTGTTTCGTTTAATTGCTGATCATAACATTAGCTTCAAGTGTTCTCTTCAAATCAGTATCATCACAAAATGTTTCATGACCTTCAACTGTTAAAGCAGAAACAGTAACAGAACAAACTCTAATTAAACAAAAAGAAGCTCTTTCGTGATCTTGATACTTGGCCTGAACTTGTTTAAAAGCCTAACTGGAAATAAAATTGAAAGGGCATAAAAGTCACATAAGTTAAAGAGGCAGTTTGGCATATCCATCTTGGGTCAAAAGGGCATTAATAATCTCAGGTGTAGGGTTAAAAAATTCAACAAAGTAATGCCATCGAAACCACATTTCATAACCGTGAAATGATGGTTAATGTCCTTTCCCTTTAAACCAGATGAACTTGATTCACATATGTCATGGTGCTCGCTACGTTCAGACATATAGTGACATTCAAGGACCCGTGAGAATTCATACTCCTCCAATAATTTTAGGCTTTGCACTCTGCCAGTTGGCGTCTTCCCTCGGCTTTAGGCAGATTTCCCAAAAGGATACAGTGGTTGCCCACTTTCTAATCAAAAAGCTATCCTGGTAAATTAAATATGACAAATATGAAGAAGCAGATGGTTCAACTTACCTTCTAAAAATGTCATTGAAGGTTAATGTTGCTAATTAATTTACAGGGACTTCATTTCACCTCAATATTGGGGGCACTGCCATGCAGCCCTCTTAAGAAAATGAGTTTACTTAACCAATGGAATATGGGCAGTATGTCTGCATCAGTCTCGTCTGAGCCATTAGAAGCAAGTGCAAATATTTACAATGAGTTCCCTCTAAGGCTCTTTTGCTAGAGAATACCTTTAAGATGAGGGCTTGAGAGAGTGACGTAGGCCAGCGTTACGAAACCCAAGAAACCCCCAGGAGAGAAGGCAGTCAGGCACAGATAAGTCAAAGCAGAATGAACACTGCAGCATAAATGTCTGGGATAAAGCTTCAGTGTTCATAATGTTTTCACATTCTGTGGCCTTGAGAAACTTGCAAGATGCCTTAAAAATCTATATATTGGATATCTAACACTGTATCTGCATCTCTAACTCCCTGCCTGCATCCACACCCACACCTCCATTTCCATACACACCCACATTTACAGAGAACCTACCACGGCCTAGGAACCATCCTAAGTACTAAACATGCACCAGTGAACCAGGTAGACTCGAACTTCTCGTTTTTTTTTCCACGGAGCTCACTGCCCAGAGGCCGACAGAATAAGTACATAGTTTAACAAGCCCTCCAATGAAGGCAGGGACAGAACCCTGGTGATGCACAGACTTGGAGCGGCTGAGCCAGGCTCGGGCTAGGGAGAGACAGGGTCTTGGCAGGGAAGCTGCCTCTACTGACATGTCCAGCTTGATGGGCAGCGAGCAAGGGGGAGGGAGCTGCAGGCAATGGGAGGGTGTGCAAGGCCCTGCCTGGCTCCCTGCAGACCGCTGCTGGGTGTGCGTTTACAGCCCAGCATGTGGAGCAGGAAGCAGGAACAGCTCGCTGACATGACTTGGAGGCAGGTCAACAGCTACGTTCCGCCTGATTGTCAGCCTCTTACGGAAAGGACCGAAACCCACAGAACACTCAAATCCTGGAAGAAGACAAGAATACCATAGCTATCCCATGTCCAATTATTATGGCTGAAAACATACCTGCAGATTTGCTCACAAAGCAGTTGTTACAAACAGGCAAACCTAATTTTTTTGTGGCAAATTTTCTTTACCCTCTTGTTTTGCAATAGTGTTTTCCCAGTGATAATTTTCTGTAAACCTAATAAGCTTCCTGAACCTCACATGATGATAACGAAAATGGAGATAATGATTTAAGACTATCTGACATAAGATTACATGGCCCGTAATTTCAATGCCCACTGCATCCTCCAAACTAGCTTTTGCTACAGGGACACTTCTCAGAGGCCAAGAAGCAAGCAAACAAACAAACAAAAAAACAACCAAAAAAAAAAAAACCCACAAAAAACAACCAAAGTGATGATGTTAGTAGGTGAAACTCCTAGGTCAGGGTCTGGAAGTCTGCAGCATATAGAAGACAAGTATGATCACTGCTGCTTTCGCCTCCAACAGGCGAAGTCACCAGCCTCTTTCCTAGAATGCAAGGGAAGGAGCTACCATTGACTTTCTTAATCCACAGGCAATTCTTCTGAGGTCACCTTTTATACAATGTTATGTATACCTAAGCCTCTAGGTATAAATTGCCAGTATTTTGAGAATAGGTTCTGAATTTGGGCACACAAAGTAATCGTGACACCCATGTTCACTCCATCTTCTTAGTTACTAAAGCAGGACAAAGATAAATGTAAGACGGAGATTCTCTCAGGTTTTCACTTTCCTTTTTTTTTTTTTTTGCTTTTTTTTCAGAGCCACACCGGAGGCATAGGGAGGTTCTCAGGCTAGGGGTCGAGTCAGAGCTACAGCTGCTGACCTACATGGCAATGTCAGATCCTTAACCTACTGAGCGAAGCCAGGGATCAAACCCATAACCCCATGGTTACTGGTTGGCTTCGTTTCCACTGTACCATAACATGAACTCCTCAGGTTTTAACTTTGTGAAAGTTGAATTAAGAAACCTGATGTACCACATTGTAGCCACGTGGTCTATGAATTAAAAAAAAAAAAAAAAAACAGAACAGTTTTCAAAAGTGCTCCAACCAAGGAGGTGACAGGCAAAGTTATCTGACTTATTAGGAGAAGGGAACCCCCCACACACCTGCCAGAGACTGGAGAATTGTCAACGAATGCTCCCTCCAAGGGCTATCTCTCCTCTTAAGGAGCACACAGCTCTATAGACCAATACCTACACACACGTGCATTAATGAATTCATTTACAAATAGCTATTGAGCTTGGTGCTACTCTAGTTGCTGAGGATACAGCAGAGAAGAAAACAGCCCAAATCCCTTGCCCTCATGGAGTTGACATTTCTTATTACATTACGTTATTAGTATGAATGGCAAGTGTGCTTCCATCCATTTCCATTAGGGCTTGACACTTTTTAACAAACATTCACGTTATTCCAGTCCTCGATAAGCTAAGCTGCAGGATGACCCCGGAGCCATCCAGGGGCAGAGAAGAAGAGAGAGGGGAGGGGCTGAGGTTCCCAGTGTCTCTCCTATTTGCCACTGGCCCCCTAAATCATAGCCTGCCAAGTGATAACCAGAAACCTTAGGTATTTAAGACATTCAAAGACAGCAATAAAATCATTCCCCTTACCAAGACAAGATTTTTTTTTATATCATCGCTACAATAAAAACGTGGTCTTTTTATCCATTTTCTAAAATTGTATGGGCTAAACAACTTAAATCTACTTTTGCATTGTAATTTGAAATCAATTTTGCATGCTTATCATGTGATAACTGCATGTTATTTTCTTCCTTTACATACACTGCTTTTACACCACTAATGCTTCAGCCGATTGTTGTAACACAGAGTGGTTTCCCAAAACATGTTCCACAGTGTGAGTTCTGAGGGATGCAAATTTGTTGATAAATTTGTTTGTTTAAATAAAAAAGTTCTGGAAAATACTGCTCATCTTTCACTCTTGGTGTCATAGGTTTGACAGCTGCTTGCAAGCCTGGGGACTTAGGACACTCAACCAGATTCCGATCCTTCTTCAGAATGATGAGTGTGGCTGTTTGAAGGGGAAGGACCAAGAGGCACCCCTCAAAATGATGGAGGGTCGAAAATACTTGTCGTCCCACTGGAGTTGTTTCATGCTTACGTGGCTCTGAACAACCCAGAGCTGGGGCTATGCCGGGCTCCTGAGCCCTGGGAAATAACCTGGTCAATTTTTGAATATTATCACAAGTCCCACTGAGGATGATTTAAGGAAGAAGATAAATCACCAAATGTTAAGCATTATGCCTATATTGGGAGAAACATGGATTGCAATGAGATGCTTTCCTTTTTAAATTAGTAAAGATGGAAAAAATTCAGTATTTGCAAATTGGTAGGGAAAAAAATTCTTACACGCTGATTTTGGAAGTGAAGGTAAGGAAATCACTTTAGAAAGTAAACTGTACCTACTGTGTGTGTGTGTGTGTGTGTGTGTAGACATACACATGCCTACATATCATGTGTGTCTATGTATGTATATCTTAAAAAATGTTCACAGGTTTTGATTTAGTGCCATTTCAAAGAATTTATCTCATCCTCCCCAACATTTAATTATATGCATAGATATGTCTCACTGAAATATTTTATATGAAAACAAAAATTTGGACTTTGGCTAAATATCCAATTAATGACTGGTTAATGATGAAACAAAATGTGGAACATTCATTAATGGAATAAGAAAAAATCATCACAGAATGTGCTTTTAAACATAAAATAGTGACATGAAAACACTTATAATCAAATGTTAACTTAAAAAAACAGAAAACAAAATTGTATTTATGGCTTGATCTAATTTTTCTGGAAAAAAAGAGCCAAACCTATGTAGGAGAAGAAAGGCAAGAAATGTACCAAACACTGATAATGGTGATTGTGCTTAGACAATCGGGCTTGGGGATTGATGCGCTTCCTATTTCTTCTTTCTGCTTTCTATGTTTTTCTGACTTCTCTAAAGAGCAAAAACTATTTTCAAGGTTCATAAGAAACATTTCTATACTTTTAAGTTTCTTTAGGTATGTGTGCTAACAGCAATCTTAGAGCAGATTCCTAAGACGACCTGTAGACAGTGCAGACCATACCACTAAACAAAAAACACTGGTCATTAGGAAATCATTAGGCAGAAGATAATGACAATCATATGCCACATTTTACTACCATAAATAGGCTTTTTAAGGATTTGTGTCGAAGATGGCTAACTCTCTACCAAAAATCCATGCCCCACTCCACACTTCACTGTCCAGGCAGGGACTACATTTTCTAGCCCCCCTGCCCCTTCCATCTAAGGGAAGACATATGACTAAATTCTGGGCAACGGAATATGGGCATCCATTTCCAGGAGGGGTTCATAAAACATGCAAGTCTCTCCGCTTTCTCTTTCTCCATCTGTATGATTAACATGAATGCCCAGGTCAAGCCCAGAGACTGTAAGTTTTAAAGACACCGGGGCCTCCAGCACAGCATTCTCTGTGCTTGAATGACAGGAGTCTCTTCAATATATGGTCCTGGGAAAACTGGACAGCTTGGCGTAGAAGCATGAAATTATAACATTTTCTCGTATCATATACAAAAATCAATTAAAAGGGGATTAAAGACCTAAATGTAAGACCAGACACTATAAAACTGCTAGAAGATAATACAGGTAAAACACTCATAGGAATATTTTCTGGGGGGATCTGTATCCCAAAACAAAGGATATAAAAGTAAAAATAAACAAACAGGATCTAATTAAACTTAAAAAGCAGAAATCATCATCACAGCAAAAAGACAACCTACTGAATCAGAGAAAATATTTGTAAATGACATGACCAATAAGGGGTTAATATCCAAAAATATAAACAACTCAGACAGCTCAAAATAAAAAATGCAAACAACCCAATTAAAAAATGGGCAGAACGGAATAGACATTTCTCCACAGAAGACACAGAAATGTCCAAAAGGCACATGAAAAGATGCCCAACATCATTATCAGAAAAATGCAAATTAAAACCACAATGGGATATCACCTCACACCTGTCAGAATGGATACCATCAAAAAGAACACAAATCACAAATATTGGTGAGGATGTGGAGAAAAGAGAACCCTTGTGCACAGGTGCAGCCTGAGTGGAAAACAGTATTTTCAAAACACTACAAAAAGAAGCACCATATTACCCAGAAATTTCTCTCCTGATAATACATGCATCCCAATGTTCATGGAAGTATTACTTACAGTTGTCAAGATATGGAAGCAATCTAAGTATCCATCAACTTATGGATAAAGATGTGAGATTATATATATATATATATATATATATATATATATACACACACACACACACATATCTCATATATATGATATATAATATATATTCTAATGTATAATATAATAATATATCATTATATATATGATGGAATACTACTCGGCCATAGAAAAGAATGAAGTTTTGCTATTTGCCACAACATAGATGGATTTGGAGGGTATGATGCTAAGTGAAAGAAATCAGACAAAGACAAATATTATATGGGGGATCTTAAAAAAAAGAAACTAATGAATATAATGAAAAGGAAATAGACTCACAGATCTCATAGAGAACAAACTAGTAGTTAACAGTGTGGTGAGAAAAGAAAAGGAACAAGACAGGGGTACAGGATTAAGAAGTACAAACTATTATGTATGAAAAAAATAAGTTATAAGGATATAATATACAACAGGGAATATAGCCAATATTTTATAATACTTATAAATGGAGTATAACTTTTCAAAATTGGGAATCACTATATTGTACACCTGAAACTTATACAATACTGTACATCAACGATATCTCAATAAAAGATAGGACTCCAGAACCTTAAATAAAGTTTCAAGGGAAATTATGCCAAAGAAACGCAGCTAGATGAAATTTTGATACATTCCAAAGACAACTTACAGAATGGGAGAAAATAGTTTCAAACTATGCAAGTGACAAGGGATTAATCTCTAAAATATACAAACAACTTATACAACTCAACAGCAAAAAAGCCAACAACCCAACTGAAAAATGGGCAAAAGAGACTTTTCTCCAAAGAAGATATACAGATGGCCAACAAGCACATGAAAAAATGCTCAACATCACTGATTATCAGAGAAATGCAAATCAAAACTACCATGAGGTACCACCTCACACCAGTCAGAATGGCCATCATTAATAAGTTCACAGATAACAAATGCTGGAGAGGGTGTGGAGAGAAGGGAATCTTCCTATAATGTAAATTGGTATAACCACTATGGTATGGAGGTACCTCAGAAAGCTAAATATAGAACCACCATATGACCCAGAAATCCCACTCCTGGGCATATAGCCAGACAAAACTTTCCTTGAAAAAGACACATGCACCCGTAGGTTCATTGCAGCATTATTCACAATAGCCAAGACATGGAAACAACCTAAATGTCCATCAGCAGATGAATGGATTAAGAACATGTGGTATATATACACAATGGAATACTACTCAGCCATAAAAAAGAACAAAATAATGCCATTTGCAGCAATATGGATGGAACTAGAGACTCTCATCCTAAGTGAAGTAAGTCAGAAAGAGAAAGAGAAATACCATATAATATCACTTATATCTGGAACCTAATATATGGCACAAATGAACCTTTCCACAGAAAAGAAAATCGACTTGGAGAACAGACTTGTGGTTGCCAAGGGGGAGGGAGTGTGATGGACTGGGAATCTAGGGTTAATAGATTCACGCTATTGCCTTTGGAATGGATAAGCAATGAGATCCTGCTGTACAGCACTGGGAACTATATCTAGTCACTTATGATGGAGCATGATAATGTGATAAAAAAGAATGTATACATGTATGTGTGACTGGGTCACCTTGCTGTACAGTAGAAAACTGACAGAACACTGTAAACCAGCTATAATGGAAAAAATAAAAATCATTTAAAATAAAAAGAAATTTTGATATATTCCAGGTGATGTGCATGAAACACCTCTTATATCATTTAATTTAACACATTCATCCTTTATTAAGTGAGTAATTAGAAATAAGTTTACCTAGTAGTTTTGTGAAACTTTGTTAGTACAATTAAAACAAAGTCATATCGCCATCTTTGCAGGGGAAAGAACCCAAAGATGTACAGAGCCAACTTAATAGCTTTTATATACACAAAGGAAGTTCTGTTCATTCTCCAGCTGGCCCTATGGGAAAGTTTGGTTGGAGGCCTACCTGCCTTACAGCCCACAACCTCCCTCTTTCCCAGAGAAGCCTCCTGGGACTAATTAATCTACTGGTAGGCTTGTCGACAGAGCTTAAGTAATTCTACATTCTGCCTCACACTAGCAGTTGGAGGCTATAATTGTTATTGGTCAGTACCCAACACCTACACCAACAGATGTCTGTTAGTTAAATTTGTCAACACAGCCAGATAAGTAGGGAATTTCATGCTTCAGATGTGGCAAGCTGGATCCAGGCTTCTCTGAATCCTGGAAATGCCAACTTATGCTGGAGGCTCACGACCTGCCCAAACATTTGTCATCTCTACCTCAGCATCTGTGAAACAATACAAATCCTGTGAACAATGTCACTCATCTGAATCTTTACAAAGCACTATTCTGCACCGCCCAGACCAGCGCTTTGAGTCAGAACACAAATAAGTCCAAACATGGAGATGAAAACAACAAATGCACTGCCCTGAGTCCAGGCTGTTCCATGTTAACATGATCAATAAAACAAATGACATTTTTGAAGGGAGGAAGGGAGGAAGGGAGGAAGGGAGGAAGGGAGGAAGGGAGGAAGGGAGGAAGGGAGGAAGGAAGGAAGGAAGGAAGGAAGGAAGGAAAGAAGGAAGGAAGGAGATAGTGGGAGACAGAGGATTACTGCTGACACCCAGTGTTGGTCCACAGTAAATTCTTCAGCTGTGAGCAGGCCAACAAGAAAGCTAAATCATTCTCTCAAAAAAGCTGGGGAACAATAAGACCCCTTAAAAACATTTACTCTGAACAGCATTTTAAATTTTGTTTTGAAATGCAATAAAAGAATACCTAAAATGAGAAGGGACAAGTTCATTAGAGGGTAAAAGGGTCACAGTGGGAAGGCCAAAACAAATTTTGTCATTTGGCCTTGAAAAGAAGGCACCATTCTGTTTCATCATCCTCAACACTTATTTCAGATTTCCTCATTTTGGAGTTCCCTGGTGGCTCAGCAGGTTAAGGATCTGCTGCTGTCACTGCTGTGGCTCAGATCACTGCTGTGGTGCAGGTCTGATCCCCAGCCCAGGGAAATTCCGCATGCTTCAGGAGCAGCCTAAATAAACAAATAAATAAATATCCTCATTTCACCACCTTTCAGATTCAGCACGGAGATTTATGGTACCTTCTCACCCTGAAATTCTACGATTCTACTGTGATTCTGTCCTTTCTAAATGGTTGTGACTTTTAGCTATGACAGCCATCACTCAATGACGGCAAAATGAGTAAGTCATGACATTTCCATATCAAAACTATTTCCTATTCTTATTATCACATACACACAGTGAGTTCACCTACAGTTTTACAGAATGGCTACAGGTTCCCATCGTTCATAAATAGTCAAGTATGTAAGATTTTGTTTAAAAGCTCTGATTTTTAAAAATGCACCTGGTAGGTCTATAGGGAAATATTTTATAACCTTGCACTCACTCAGGGGTGAAAATGTTGTCTTGGCAAATGGATTACTTGAAAAAAAAAGTATGTGCAAATTTCCAATCTTCTTGGAGACAGACATTAGTCAAAAGGCAATGTCATCTTCTGTCATCTTCCTGAGAAGCTAGGTATATGTATTCTAAAAACAGCAATAACAAACAAATGCTCTTGCTTTAAAAAGGAAAATAGATCAATGGTTTGGTTATTTCAAAATGAGGCCTTTTCAGTTCAATACCTACTTAATTGTTTTCCAGACCAGAGGGCAAGATAGGCCAAGCCTATCTTAATTTAGATTAATCATGTGTTGTTTCAAAAATTACCCCTATGGTCAAGAAAACCCTATTACAGAAATACCAATGAAAAAAAAAAAGATGATGAAAATTTGTCTACAAATGTTTTCCAATTTTTTCTTTCTTCCTGTTGAAGCAATAGAAATAAAAAGAGAGAATTGATGTTCGAAAAACACAGATTGAGAGTTGCTGGAGAAAATACAGAACACCCAGTTAAATTTGAATCTGAGGTAAACATGCTACCCACCCTTTATTTTTATTTGCTAAATCTGGCAATTCTACTGGTGATCCTTTGTTTCTCCTTAAGGTACAGACTGACTGACATAAAAGACATAGAAAAGATAGCCTCCCAAATTGAATTTATGGTCTCTGCCTCGAGACTATTGACACATCCTGTCCACATCTTAGCTATGAACTTTTAGGCTTATAACCTTCAAAAAAGAAGTAAGCATACACTGAGTTGGACCCAAAATAATTATTGAAATTCTTTTACTGTTTCTAGACTTAGATTAAGCTGAATGGTTTTTAGCTCCTGGATATGGGAAGCAGATGGAGACCTGAACTGAACATTCATAGACAGAGCAAGGAAGTGAGTCTGTCCAAGGAGGCAGCCAGTAGTCACACATGGCTCCTTAAATTTAGATTAAAATAAAATAAAAATGCAGTTTCTCCAGTGCACAGCTCTACTGACCCCAAGCACTCAAGAGCCACATGTGGCCATCAGTACAGATTTCCATCCTCATGGAAACCTTCACCGGACAGGGCTGGGACCCTCGCTGGAAGAGAGATGTAGGATTGTGGGTCTCGGCGGCAGTGGTATGGAAAGCGGTGCTCAGGACACACCAAGCTTTGAGGTAACACCCCTCTCAGTCAGAAGATTTGCTTTCTTGGGTCTCTAACAGGTGGGACTCCCTGATCCCACTCCACCCAGATGCTCTGTCTCCCTCATCCAGGTGGCTATGACTAGGGACTTTCAGCATGTGGCAGGGTGATGTCAAAGAGGACAGGGCCCTGGTGCAGTAGTCAGAGAACCTGGCTGTCCAGGAAGCTCTCCACCAGCTAGCAAGTCTAGACACTAACCAGAAATGATCTTTTCCTGACTGGCCCGCAGTCACCACAGAACCATGATGAGTTCTGCAAGGATGGTTCATCGTGCTGTGGGTTCATTTTTCCTCAATGTCTGCAGCAGCGAGGACATCACCTGGAAATGGTTTTGCTCTCTTTCTTGACAAAGAAGAGGCTGTAAATGTTTTCTCCCCTTCCCCATTTCAATGGCATGAATGAGGATGTGGGGTCAATTGGAAGCATGACTCTACACTAAGGATATCATTCTCTTTCAAGAATATTCCTTATTAAAGGAATTCAAAATTTTCTCAGGAAGGATTCTGTGAGAAGTTTATGATTCTAAACTTCAGAGGGTCTCACTTGAAGATAAGGGGTCTGGATTGAGCATTTGTAAGGCTTCTATTCCAAAGGACTGACTCTATGAGGTACTGATACTTCTTTCCATGCTAATCTAGAAACCATGGGAGATTGCTGAACCACAGAAAAGTCTTTGAGACTTAAAGGGCAGGAATGAATTTAATAGGAGATTTCCATCACACTCTCTTGATTATATCTTGACCTCTCATGCGCAAATCTGAAATGTATGAGAAGAAAAAGAGGATCCTGAAAGATACAGAGGACTTCATTATCGGTCCCTTGAAACTTGATGTAATTTGGAGGGACTCATCACAAATCCAGAAGAAGGTAGTAAATACCATAAGCAATTCATTTCAGCCTTGGCTTCATCACTCCTGAGCAATATAGCCATGAGCAAAGTACTGTGCCTTTAGGGGTACCAATTTGCAGCCTTCTCTGAAATGAGGCGGTCTCAAATGTGATCGGGAAGGACTCAGTCCCATCCACTACCCTGCCATTTTATGGACAAAACTCAAAGTGAAGCTGGCATATTTCACTGCACTACCTAGATATACTGAATTTTCTAGAGAGCATAAATAATGTAAACTAAACACTGAACAAAAATCCATATTTTTGTTAAAAAGTAAAGAATTGACAATAAAAGTGATCCTCTCACAAACAAAATTTAGTAATAAACTGGAGCTTTGGAGAAATCTACATAAAGGTAAAAGGGATCATGAACGAGTGAAGCGAAAAACTTCGTACTTGAAAATTCACATCAAGGACTTGGAGAACAGACTTGTGGTTGCCAAAAGGGTGGGGGAGGGAATGGGATGGTAGGGGGGTCTGGGGTTAATAGCCGTATATTGTTGCCTCTGGGCTGAAAAAGCAAGGAGATCCCACTGTATAGCACTGGGAACTATGTCTAACCACTTGTGATGTGTAACCCTGTCACCATGCTGTACAGCTGGGTATAATGTAAAAAAAAAAAAATTCACAAATTACTTAATTTACATTTCATGGAGTTGTCTTTTTTCTTTCCTCGTTACTTCACACTCTCTATTTCATGCCATTAATAGGTTCCATCCTCATACCGAACAAATAAAACTGCAATGGCCCTGCTTTTTGGTAACCTACCTTTCATTCCCTGCATAAACTTGTTCCTCCATCACAAAGCTGAGGTTTAATATTGCAGCCTGGTACTTAAGTCAGCTGCACTACAACTACTCTGAAAGACTAGAAACTACAACAGTCAAAGCTAGTAAACTATCAGACCCCATTTTCAATTAAACTTCTGCTGTAGTCACAATGTCATTAACTCCACCAAAGGACTTAGAGTCAGTTGAATGTGGGGTTAAATCTTGACACTGTCATGCTTAGTAGCCGAAGGACAGGAAATGATGAACTATTCTTTGTGGCAATCTATAAGACGGGAATGAGATCACTTATCCTACAAGACCTCATAAGAAGTGAGGAAACATGAGAAGCGTTTATTTAGTAAGGGTCTTTGCTACCATTATTAATTACACAAATTAAGACTAGAGTTACAATTCAAAGATCCTTTCTTGCTTAAAAATTAAACTCCTCTACACATTCATTGAATGTATCCTGCACCTAACTATGCAAATGGCTTTTTAAAAACTTATTTTACTGAAGTCTAACATATACAATAAAATGCACAAATCCTAAGTGGATAGCACAATGAGTATGGATACGTCCATGTCACAAACATTCATGCCAAGATATAAACCATATCCAGCACCTTCCCCATGGTTTCCCTCATACACCTTCCCAGTCAATATCCAACTGGCCTCCAGAAGTAACCGTTATTCTTACTTCATCATCAGAGATTAACTGTGTTTATTTATTTATTTTTTTTGTCTTTCTGCCTTTTCTAGGGCTGCACTCGCGGCATATGGAGATTCCCAGGCTAGGGGTCTAATCAGGGCTGTAGCCGCTGGCCTACACCACAGTCACAGCAACGCCAGATCCGAGCCATTTCTGCAACCTACACCACAGCTCACGGCAACGCCAGATCCTTAACCCACTGAGCAAGATCAGGGAATCGAACCCGCAACCTCATGGTTCCTAGGCGGATTCGTTAACCGCTGCACAACAACGGGAACTCCAGCTGTGTTTATTCTTTTTCTTCATATAAATGGAATCATACAGTAAACATTCTTTGATCTGGCTTCTTTTCCTCAAAAACTATTATCTGCATAGTTCATTCTTTGCATCGCTGCACAGTATGTCACTGTATGACTATATTACTGCTTTGCAGAGTGAGGGTGAGCAGAGATTCCAATACTCCAGAGGTAACATAAAGCAAGCAAGGAAAGCGTTGTCGCGAGAGTAACCAAGGTGACCAATAGGTAATTATACCAGAAATGGACACAGATACTGGCTACAGACATACAAGACAAAACTATCACATGCATGAGGAAGAAGGGAAGGGAAGAGAAGGGACGGAAAATACTTCATGATCTCAGAGTTTGTTTTATATCATACCATGCTGCTCAGCTGGCCTGCAGAGACTCGTATTATAAGAAAAAACAGAAGTTTCTCAAAAGATACAAGTACATCAATCAGGAACAGTCACGTTATTAATATAATTTGTATTAAATCTCAAACAAGAGATATTTCCAGCAAGACGTTAATTAGTTTTGATTACGTTTTCTTATTAAACTTCTTATTCTTAATTAAATAATAATTACTTAATAATATTAATAATTATTATTCTTATTAAAGTTCTCTCTTTAATCAGGATACCTTATTAAAAAGCTTCCTTCATAAATATAACTTTCCTTGCACAATCTGCCTGCCTCTGAGTGAAATTCATTTCACTTTCTAATCAATAAGCCTTGTGCTCCTTCGTGCATCTTTCGACTGCCTGTTTTCATATTATTTCATCGCTCTTAGAATTTCCTAGAGGCTTAGATTTAATGCGGTAAAACAGAAATGAACAGCCTTTAATCACCAGGTTTGCCTGAAATGGTATTAACCTACGTTTAATGTACCTGAACCCACAGGGATGCTGCCAAGATCCAAAACAGTGAAAAATATTGATCAAGGGGTCATTTGCAAATTTTGTTACTAAAATACTTGCTGACATCATTAGACATTCCGCTCACACTGAGACAAAGGAAAGATGGCTTCCCCATTGTTTTATGATATTCTTAACCTGTAATTAAAAGAACAGAACAACCCCACGAATGCATAGTTAAAGCTAAACACAGTACAGAAAAACAGCCTTCAATAAAATAACAAGGCTTTCCGTTATGTCTTGTTTGCCAAAAATTGAATGTTTTGATTCATTTCTAGTGTAACCGTTGAATGTTAACCAAATGTTTTGCTCCCGATGTGGATAATTAGCACAAAACACAAATTGTCCATAATGATCTTCAGGGTAAGCCTCCCCCTGCAAGAACAGCTACATCTCTTTATTACAACTTTGTTTTTTGACAATCCTTTCTCACCATTTAGTACCATGATGCAAAACCTTTGTCCTTAGGGCCACACCTCTTTCTTTGATTCTGCACTGTGGGCTCCTCTGTGGCCTGTGACATATTAGGTAAATACACAAGAAGGGCTGAGGCATTTTCATGCACAGATGATGAACTGGCTACAGTAAAACAAGCAGAGAGGCAGGTCATTACTCAGGTCCCTTTTATTTCTTCAAATGGTGTCTCCACAGAAAAAGCCTCAGCTGTCGTGCACCGGCCCCAAGAGGGTTAGGGAGACCCCCGGAAGGCTTTGAGAAGCCTGTCCATCAAACCCAAGGCTGAGCCCCGAGAATTAGAGAAAATCCCTCCGGATCAATCCATCCACACACGTGGCATTCCTTGGCTGCTCATCAATTTCTCTCCATTCACTCGCTGCACAAACCATTTAGTCTACATTTGGGGGCCAGCTCTCTCAAGCTTTCCTCCCTCACCTAATTTTCATGGAATGGGCTGTTCTGTTCTACTTCATCATTTGAGAAGGTTATTTCATTTGGTGGCAATTTCAGCTGCGCTGATCTCCGTCCAGATGTTAAGGGATTTCACGCTCAAACCCTGGCCTCACTCTGAAAGGCTGGGATTTGTTTCCAATCATGAGGCAGATACCCGTGTTCTCTGCGTGACTTTCTGGGCAAGGCTTGATCGCAGTGAACTTGCAAGCCATCAGATTTAAGGAAGAAAAGCAAGCGGTAAGACACCTCAAAGTTCATGTGAAAGCGAAGGGTCCTTACGTGTGTTTACCTGTGCACCTGCCGAATTTCTCAAAGGACAGTCAATGGAATGACTTTAAAGGCCCCAGGTTACAAATTAAGAGGAAACTTGGGAGCAAAACAAGGCACCATTTTGAACTCTTTGAGGCAGCTTTTTCAAACAATTCTTCTTCCCTTCCTTTGGACTACTTTTCTTGCAGGTTAAGGCACAGATTTTGAGCTATCACTTGGCTCAGGGCCATTCAAGATTATTCCTCGAAGCTCTTTGATTCTCTTTCTTTTTCATTTTTGTTAATTACGTTAATGTATTTTCCTTAAAATTCACCAAAGGCTCTTGTGATAAACATATGTGTGAAATATGCACTTTTTTAGACAGTCCACTTCTCTCTAGGACTTGACCTAAAAAGGGCAACGAGCTGTCAGTATTCTTTCCCATTAGGGAATCATTTTATTTTAAAATCAAGTCAATTTAAATATTGACCTCATGACAATTATGCAAGTAACTGAAGGATGGCCTGAGGCCCTTACTATTACAGAATAGGTCTGTATTCTTAGTGTCAGGCAGCAGGTCAGAAAGTGAACTGGCGTCCGTCCGACAAGCTGTCCAAGGTCACATGGTATAGACAGAACGGAAAACATGGAATTTCTTAGTGCGTTCTTTAAACTAACTAGCCCTATTGTCTCCCCTGATCACACTGAAATTCTGCACGGAAGACCATTCAGGTCATGTGTGATTTCATTGATAACCAATAAGATTTAGCTGACTGGCCAAAACAGCATCCTCTGATTTTGAGCCCAGTGTCCTTCTGCTCTATGAGGCTTCAGTACCTATTTCTGCAATACTGGTCACAGGAACCACTGGGAAACTTATGGTGAGAAAGAGAACAGACCCATTCAAATTCTTTGAACAGCTTTTTCAATAAGACCTGGGGGTGGGGAACATGGGCCAACCAAAAGTCTATTTAGAAGTCCCCCTGGAACCTAAACAGTCCTGTTACCGATTTTCTTCCGATTAAAGAGACTGGAAGAAGGAGTTGAGCATTTTCCAAACTATATTCAGAGAAACACTGGTAGGAAATGGAAGCAATGTCCTAATGAATCAGTTTTAGGGGAGCCAGGTATTAGAGCTCCTCTTGCAGAGGTATACCATACATGAAAAACTCTGAGATGTCCTTTGGCAAACCTGCTTATTTTTGTTTACCCTTGCATATTCTAAATTTATCTGGCCGCATAACTCTGTTTTCCTGTAATATCTTTGCAACTAATATTCCCTTTTGGGCAACCTTCCTACACTGAAGACAAGCACCGAGTAGACAGTTCCAGCGCCTCTTTCTAGGACTCTGGACGAAGCACCTGATCTCTGTATTCCTCACTTCCTGTCTTTCCAGAATCTAGGGGTTTAGCAGATGGTTACTGAGATTTTTCTCCAACCCTAACATTCCATTATTTTATACGCTACATGAATAATGGCAGTGCCCAGCCTATTAGTATCAGGTCAAATTCTGCAACACTGTCAAGAAACATTTTTTATGTGTTACATTCAATCCCACAGTGGGGGTGGTGCCTCATGGAGTCACAGCGAGCGGTCTGTCATGCCACCTTCTGTCGGGCAGAAAAATGGGGACAGCTTAGCACGATGAAAACATGCCAAGACTAAGAGTCACAAACAGCTCGACTCCTGGTTTTGCCGTTTACCTGTGAGAACTTAGGCAAGTCATTTACCCCCTGGGATTCAACTGCTTCACCTGTAATTTAAGATGGTTAAGTGAAGGACCTCTCAGGTCCCCTTCGGGGCTAATATTTCATGACATGAAGCTCACTGGCCTTAAGTAAAGGCAAGACTGTGTGGCCGCTGTGTCTTGGCTTTTTCAACCTGACATTGACCTATTGATTATTTCATGTCGAGGCCTTGATTAGAAATGCAGTTTCTAATTATAGTGTTGTTCCAAAGAGGGTACCGGAGCATCTCTTTCGGCATCATTAATATTTATTCGTCCATCAATTCAACAGTCATTTATTAAAAGAAAATACATGCCAGGTGTTATGCTGAACCTGAGGTATGGAAGTGAAAGACAAACCACTGCCACCCAGAAGCATACAGCCTAGTGGTAAATAGAGACAAATAACAAAAATTGTTCTAGAACAGTGTGTTTTGTTTTCCATCAGGATTTCTCAACCTCAGCCCTACTGACATTTGGGGCCGGATGTTGCTCTGTTGGAGGCTGTGCTGTATACTAGGGTGTTCGGCAATGTCCCCAGCCTTTGTCCACTAGATGCCAATAGCACCCCCAACCGACCAATGTGACAACCAAAATGTCTCCAGACATTTCCAAATATACCCCGGGTAGGAGGTGACAAAATCATCCTAAGTTTAGGGAGCACCAATTTAGACATATTCTTTTACTGTTAGAGAATTTTCTACTCACGTGCTATGCCCGAAATGAGTCTGGACTATATAAAATTGCAAGGCTAGCCACTGTGTCCTAGTTTTTTGGCATAATTTCCGTTGTGTAAATATTTATTAAGCACATCTAGAAGTTTAAGGTGCTATCCTACTCCCTGAGGGTTTTTAAAAAATTAGTATGACATAATTCACTGCTCTCGGGCATTTAAAATCTTGTTTGGGGGAGAGGGGAGCACAGAACACAAGTAATACCAGGCGAGTGCCAAAAGTTCCAGAAGGAGCTATAAACAAATGAGTTAGGGGCAGGTCGTTCATCTAATAAACATTTTCTATTATGCGAATGGGCTCTGGGGAGAAAGCTGTGAGCAAGACAGATCATTGCTCCCAGGACGGGGCCTCCGTTCCAGTGTTTAATAAACAGCGAAAACCTGCACTGTGAGGCACAGTGGAGAGGGCTTCCGACTCAGAGGAAGCAAGAGGGAGGGTGGGGTCCTGGGCACAACTTTTTTTTCCCTTCTTTTTTTCCTGCCACACCCTAAAATGGTGGGAAGTTCCCAGGCCAGGGGTCAAATCGGAGCAGCAGCTGAGGCCTACACCAAAAGCCATGGCAACGGCAGGTCCTTAATCCACTGAGCAATGCCAAGGATCGAACCCACATCCTCAGATAAACAATGCTGGGTCCTTAACCTGCTAAGCCACAGTGGGAACTCATCAACTTTAAAAAGGGGTGAGAGCGGGGCATTCCCCAGGCCCCCCAGTGACTCTAAGGATAGACGGACAGAGGGGGCACCACTGCAGCTAAGTCGTACAGAGCACGGAGTATGGCTTTTGTTCAAGAAACAGTGATTGAGGGCTACCCTACGTTCAGTGGGTCAACACACTTGGTGAGAAGAGCACCCACTTTCCTTGAGTCACAGCTTCTCAAGTGCCTAATCTACACCGGCTTCAAGTTCAAGCCTTCAGCACTCCCCTCAAGCCTTCCCCATGTCCCAACTCTCCCAGCTTCACATGTCTCTGCTGGGCTGGTCCCTGTTTTTGATTTTTTTTTTTTTTTTTTTTTTTTTTTTTTTTTTTTTTTTTTTTGCTTTTTAGGGCCATACCCGTGGCATATGGAGGTTCCCAGGCTAGGGGTCTAATCGGAGCTACAGCTGCTGGCCTACACCACGGCCACAGGAATGTGGGATCCGAGCCACATCCACAACCTACACCACAACTCACGGCAACACCTGATCCTTAACCCACTGAGCAAAGCCAGGGATTGAACCCACAACCTCATGGATCCTAGTTGGGTTCGTTAACCGCTGAACCATGATGGGAACTCCCGGGCTGGTCCTTTGGATCTCTGGCCTCTACTTGTGGGTCACCACATCTTCCTTATTTATCCCTGTTCAGGTCTAAGTTACTTTACTCAGTACCTATGATTACAGGAAAAGAGAGCCTTTTCTCTCCTCCCCGCTTCCCCCAAGCACCTCTTGCAGCTTTTCTTGCAGCCTTTAAAGCCAGCCTCGTATCAGCCTTTATGTTCTGCCCTCAGAAATCCTCTTGCATCACGTCAGCTTTTCATGGGGGATGCAAAGTGCCACATTCCCTGCCAGCCTTCTTGCTTCTGTCCCATCCGCAACCTCATCTGTCTGCATTCTCTGGGCTCCTGCAACCTCCACCAGATCTTGGTCCTCTCCAGTGTTTTGATCTCTCCTCCTTCTCTGAAAGCATCCAGGGCTGGTCCACTGTCCCCAGTGGCTCTGTTGGCAGGCTGCCTCCCTTTCAGCTTGGTTCTCTCGCTTATTCAAATTCAGACCCAGCACGTGAGAGCATCACTGGGGGCCAAGACCGTCCTAGAGACGAGTTTATCTAACCCCTTGGAATAGTTACTCCATTTTGCAGACACTCCTCCTAGGATCCACGGGCCCAGAGGCGACCTCTGGATTACTGTATCAATAGTTCATTTTCAATCCGACCTCAACCGCGGCCTCAATGTGTAAGGCTCTTCTGGAAGGTTCCTGACTTGTCATCTAACTGCTGTGAATCGACATAATAAGCTACACAGCAACTGCCTGGTGTCTATTTCAAATCTGAAATTGTACCAAAAATATAGGACATATATAACTTCTGTGTATGTGAAATATTTTATCTTGTAACTAGGATACAACTTTCTTACAAAATAAGCACTTAACTGAGTAGAGGAAAGAGTGCGTGAGAACGTCTTTTCCATAGTCCTTAATAATCTTAATTCAACCTTTAGCAAGCTTAGCCTGTCTTAAAGCTAGAATCCTAAAGGAAGTGTGTTTCCCGGCCATCACTTTTATCTTTCCTACATCAACAGAGAGAGGGAATCCTGACCCTCTCCTCATCAGTGGAAAGGATTCTGGAGAGGGTCAAAGTTTGTCTCCTCTAAATATGGGGGAAGTCCTATGTCCTACAGCTTTCTGTATTGGTGGTAAAGACCTCTGGTGACATTTGCTAATTCTGCCACCCCAGTTTTGCAGCCCATGAGCATGTCCTTCATTGCTTTCATTCCAGCTGGTCATGGCAGATGACAGACAGACAGGTCATTTGGAATCCCGTCACCACAAACTGGTGGGATGTGGGTCCATGAAGTTTACTTAGATGATGTTTCTCTTGGGCTGAAGACCCCAGAGGCCACACTGAAAGCCGGCTGCTAAAATAAGGGAGTCTTTAGAGACAAAAGCCCCCAGACCCATCCACGGAGCTCTCCTAGCTATGTGTCAGTACTTTTCTGAATCACCTTGGATAAACTGCTTTACCTCTCTGTCCCCCTGTCATCTCAACTGTAAAGTGGAGATAGCATGAGCTCCCTATTTCCCTGTGGTGTTGTGATAATTAGATAACATCCCCCAAACACTCTAAGCTCTTCACAAAAGGCTGCTCTGTAAATACATGATACCACAACTGCTTTGGCAGTTGGAAATAAATCAAGCAGAGACATTCCTGACTTCCAGAGCCAAGGACTCTTCTTGTCTGCCTTAACAGGCCAGGCTAGGCTGGACCTTCGAAGAAATAAGTGCAGCAACCTTCAGTGCCCACGGGATTTTGGACACCTTTCTTCAATAGACCAGATGCTTGCTATAGTTCAAGCAAAAGAGTCCACACCACGAAAACTCAACTTCTCATCCAAATTAGCTGAAACTTGGAATACAGGTCCTGATTATTTCCCATTTTATACTGTTACACAGCTGCACAGATGCTAACTGAAGGTATTAGGATAATAACATTTACATTTCACTTAAAAATGAAGGAAAACCAGTTTGATTCTTCGTATGCTATGCCCTTCCAACTTGCCTTCATAAACTCAGTACTTGTCAATCAAAACTACACTGCTGAAAAATTCAGAACTTACCTTTTAAAACATACTTGCTTCTTTGCTTTGATAATTCACTAGAAAATATTCCATTAAAATTGGATAGAATATTTAAAACTTTAAAAACTCACCAGGAAAGTGCTCCACGGGAAAACCTGATACCTGAAATAAGGACTTAAACACATAAACCAAAAAAGAATGGCACACATACTTTTAGTCTAAAAATTATGAAGTCTGCCATCAATCAAAATTACTTTTCCTATCAGGGTGCCATAGAGTCGATCCCTGTGCTGGCGCGGGACTGCATTAGAAGCTATCACTTCCAGTACCAACTGTCCCCAAAGACTTTGCATCTCTTCCTCTGAATCTTGGCCCCCATTCCCACCCTCTCATCCTCAAATCAGATGCACAGTTTCTGGCCCGGGAACACGGATCTGTGTGTCACACCATGATGAATTCCGGGTAATCACCAGCATTGTTTCTCAAGTGCACTGCCATTGACTGATGCCTTCTGGAGCATCTCTCTTCTTCTTGAGAACCCACATTTTTATGGCAAGGGTGTCTGACTCTATGCTAAGTTTTAACTCTGCTGCTGACAAATTTCACTGCTCCTTCTAACCTTTTGAACAAATCTGAAAGATATGTACATGTGTGTATAGATATATGCATACCTATACATACATATCTGTGTACATTTCAGTTGATAATACTGATAAATATAGTGAATATATAATGGGTATACTATATATCACAAATTGTCAATATATGTTTATTCAATTTGGGTGTTAACTGAAACAAATATCATTGTATTGGGTGATGAAAGAAGATGCCCCTAAAGATATAAAGAGCAGCAGATTTACTGACAACTTGCAAGTTATACGAACAGCCTGTTGGAAACAATGGACTCACACTGTCCACATGCTCACAGAACTGCATTTTAGCTCCCTGAGGACAAATACAATACCTAATTTAATTAAAAATCTACCCTTCTATTTTTAATGCAGCTTGTAAAAGAGCTCAAAGGGCTGGACGGGAGATTTCTTAGGCACGAGCTAAGTTTCCAGGAGCAAAACTCATAAATAATGGGTATAGAACACACACACACTGCCAAGAGACACTGCAGGCTTCAGAGTTTTTACGTAAAACCAGCACATGGAACAATGGTTTACAAAAGACAGCCGCACATTTCATTAAGCAGACGACATGTTTGAACTCAGAACTTGACCAGCTCACCAAGATTCACCCCCAAAGGGATGACAGTAAACTACATATGCTTTTAGAAAGGAACCTAAGTGAAATGTTACATTTCCCGGGCTTTTTGTCTCACTAAAAGGCACTTCTTACCAGATTTTGGAAAAACCAACAGAACCACTACTTCAAAACACCCAATGGATTCTCAAGATGAGATTTCACCAGACAGAAAACCGAGACAGCAAAAGCTGTACACGTCCATTTCTGGGACCGAGTCTTTTCTTTTCATCAGGACTCCCCCTGAGAACACTTCTGCTCCAGGGACAGAAGTCCAGTACAGCTATAAGGACTTGGGGACAAGAAGAGTTGTCATCGTGTGTAAGAGTAACTTCTGGACTACTCTATACTATCAGTCAGAGCAAGCAGAAATCTCTCCACTTCTGCTGCTGATCCATTGGCCAAGAAAATCTAAGGAACGTTATCATTCCAAATAAAGTGACATACCCTCCCCCGCCCCCGCCCCACACAATTGCTCCTCAGCCCAGACGTCGCTCCCCCCTCTCCCCCCGCCAGCACGCCCTGCTCGGTTTACCTTTAAATTACGGGATTCTGTTAAGGATCCTTTCTACTCTATCCAGCAGGAATGCAAGATGATGCGTGCTCTTCACCCCCAAGCGGCATTCGACTCCACTCCGTGCAATCACTCTATGCAGTATGGATGAATGGGCCAAGTTCAGGTTCACTGCCCTACAGGGGCTTTATTCCTCACAGCACATGACCAGGGAGCAAGCGAGCGCCGCTGCTGGTGCTGCTCTGCTCCTGGTGAAACTAATGGAAAAAGCATGTTGCCAAAAGCTCTCTACGGCTCGCTCTCCTCACCCTTGCTGTGACAATGTTAAAGCTGCTGCCTTGATAAAGAAGAACCAAAGCAAAGTGCAATACAAACTGCCTCTCCCGAGGAGCTTTCTCTTCCAGCAAAACATGATCCATGCCACGCTTGGGGACAACAGGTGAAGCCACGCAGGAAGCCTTGACTTTACGGGCCGGAAGAGCCCGGGCAAAACTGCACGGATGCCTGAGCCGGGCAGGCATCAGGAGCCCCGACGGTGCCTGTTTGCAACTTGCCTTGGGTATACAGGGGGCCAGCAAATAAACATCCGATAAACAATAGAGAACACGGCCAACAGCTTAACCTTGCTCCTGCCTTCAGTGGTGCCAGACTGTTCTGTTTGCTCAGGACTCTCCTTTTACCAACATTCAATTTGAATGAGCCGGTGCAAACGCCCGGCTCATGCGCTCCTGAGAACAGGATGCATTTATATGAAACACGAGGAGAATGCCTAATGCCGAGGCATCCTCTGCATTCCCAGGAGCTTTTATTACAGGCCGAGGTTACATTTCACTGCCTGAACCCCCGCCAGCACCCACTGCACTTCTGCGAGCATCGCGACTTCAAGCCAGCATCCCATCAGCACACACACACCTGAAACACGGAGATGCCACCTGCTAAGAGAAGCACCTTTTGTGAGCTCCCATCTGCACCCGGCGACACGCGGGGTGACGGCGATGCGGAGCGAGCTGACTCTGCCAGGCTTCTCTTTTCTCTTTCAATCAGCAACTTTCCAGACTGGGACAGATGAGCACCAGATGTATTGTGGTGTGTCAGCTTATGCTGAGGAGTAACAGTGCTGTGAGCCTTCATTAGACATGGATTCACGAGAAAGGGGCCTCCATTGCTCCAATTCATGTTTGATATATCACATTAGATACAAGCTTAAAAAACAACCCACTGTCCAAAAGTGCATGATGTTACGTAACACAGGAAGCGTGCCGACCAGACCACTGCCAACGACCCGGTGGTTACAATGACCTGCGACCAGTGGTGGGCACAAGCAGGTCTCTGGGTACATTTAAATTTCTCTTTTCTCCTCACATGGTAGCTTAAGGTTAAGAGTTCAAAAGACAGTATTGTCAGAGTGCTTATTCTTCTTCCTTAAATTTGCCCCAAGAGTCTAGCCCGGTTTGGGAATTTAACATGCATGGCTGTGTTGAAGACAGAAACACGGCGTATGGCCTGGGAGAGACTGCAAAACTCTATTTTGGGCCCTACACCTCGGGCTTGTGCAAATCTCTGGAAAGTCACACTAACCACACTCTTAAGAGAATGAGATATAAACCTCATTGTAATCTATCAATTATAATTCACCCAGTAAATAATGTATGGCAAAGGAAATGTCTTTTATGTGACCATAATTTTCTCACCTACCAACTAAGCTTGACAAAACTCTCCATGCTTTCAATTGAATTCAGGTACTGAAGGAGTGAGTGGCTTACTATTACTTTTGTTTTGAATTTCAGGTGCACAGAATGACATTTTTAAAAACGGAAAGAGGACTTCCCGTGTGGCTCGCAGCATAACTACTCGGCGTTGCTTCTTCAGTGGCTGTGGCTCGACCCCTGGCCTGGGAACTTCCATATGCCGCAGGTGCGGCCACTTAAAAAAAATAAATAAATAAAAACGGAAAGAAAAAAAATAAAGCTAGTATTAAAACCATGCAGAGCCTTGCTGGCAACGTTACCTCCTATGAGCTTCTCTTTGAAACTATAGCCAATTTGTCCCCCTTTGGACTAAGAAACTGTGAGTGTAACAGAGTGAATGACTGAGTGTGAGTGTGTGTGTGTAGGCTTAACTTCAAGCTAGCTAAATCTCATCTTAGAAGTCAATGGCAAATTAAAAGTATGGTTAAGAGGAGTTTCATGGTGCAGCGGAAACGAATCCAACTAGGAACCATGAAACTGCAGGTTCGATCCCTGGCCTCGCTCAGTGGGTTAAGGATCCGGCATTGCCGTGAGCTGTGGAGTAGGTCACAGACGTGGCTCGGATCTGGTGGTATTGTGGCTGTGGCTGTGGCATAGGCTGGCAGCTGTAGCTCCGATTCAACCCCTAGCCTGGGAACCTCCATGTGCTGCGGATTGGCCCTAAAACAATAAAAGACAAAAAAAAAAAAAAAAGTATGGTTAAGAGATTTTAAAAATGGCTGATAAATGAACAGGATAAAATAAAATCTAGTAGATTCTTAGACTCAATCACAGACCAAAGTACATAAATTCAATCCTAGCAGAGTCATTTGAAGCCATTGGCGTAAGAAGGGGAAGCATGAGCAGTGACGGAAAGGAGAAACAGATGCCTACGTTGGCCTTGACATTAGGAAAGACATTTTTTAGGCAAACACTCCATCCAGCTCTCTCAGAAGCTATTTATGATTATGATTGCTCACAGATAGCCTGGACAATCGGAGGATGCCTTCCGGCATTGGGGGGAATGTGGAAACAGCTAGTAGAAAATGGTGACTATAAATATCATTTCAAAAATTTCTACTAGAAGATACCCAGGATGGATGGATTCATTTATCCATTCATTTCTTCAAATAAGCATGTCTAGAGTGCCTCCCATGGGCCATGCTCCATGCGGCCCAGGGACAGAGAAAAGGATAAGGGGTGATGTGGCCAGGCCAAATGGGGCTCATGGTCTTGGGACTCAAGATGCTTTCCTTCATTTCCCCAAGAAAGATTTGTGCCACAGTCCCATAAGCTGACAATGCAGGATTCCACAAGAGGGATTTCGGACCCATAACGAATATCCCTGGGATTCTAAACCACAGACCCTGATCCTCCCAAATACCTTGGGAGAGAGAAGCCAAGAAGACACCAAGGAAGTACCAGGAGGATCTGCAGATGATCTGCTGTCTCCCATGACCTTCACCTTCTGGTGTCAGCCTATGGTTTTGTTTGACGGCCAAAGAGGCCTTGCAGATTTAACCGTGAAGTTATTAGTCAGCTGACCTTAAAAATGGGGAGACTACCCTGGATTATGCGAGTGGGCCCAGTGTTGGCATACGAGCCCCAAAGGCAGGAAACGCAGGTGCAGGGGAAGTCAGAGAGCCTGGAAGCCTGAGAAGGACTCAGTGTGTCACGGCTGCCTTGCAGACAAAGGGAGCACATGTCAGCAAAATGGAGACCTCGCCTCTCCAACTGCCAGGAACTAAATTCTGCCAACAAACATGGAGCTGGAGAAGCGCAAGCCTCTAGGAGCTGAGAGCCACAGCCCTGATACTCTGATGTCAGCCTGGTAAGGCCCAAAGCAGAGAAGCCGGACATGCCTTGCCAGACTTCCAACTTAAAAAATTGTGAGATGATAAACAGGCGTTAAGACACTAAGGTAGTGGTAGTAGGTTACACAGCAAGAGATAACAAATACACCAGGGATGTCCAAGGCCAAGGTTAGTGATCTTCCACAAATTAACCACCCTGCTCTGAAGGCTGTCTCCATTCATTTGGCTCATCCCCGGGGAGGGGGACCCCTTCCAGTGCCACAGATGTCACTGGATGGATGAGCCAAGCCTAGAAAGACACTAGATCAGGCTAGGGACAGCCAGAGGCTAGGAAGATGAATCTAAGACAGACAGAGCAGAGGGGGAGGCATATTCTAAATAACTGCCAGACACTGGGGAATCAGAGGCAAGGAAGGTAAGATCCTTGTCTTTCAAGGTGTGGTAATAGAACGGAGGAGACCGGGCAACTAATTAGAAGGGAAAACGGGCCCAAGTGAGATGCCAAGAACACAGGATAAAGCCACTGTTTCCATTTGGAGGCAGGGGCGGTGGCAGCAGGCAGGGTTTCTTTGCAGCCACAGGTGGGGTGGATACCCCAGTTGCCAGTGGCGTGCATAAAAAAAAAACCATCAGTTACCAATTATCAAAATATCAACATTTTATAAAAAAAAAAAAAAAAAAACACAACTGGCTCCGATCCTGCACTTGTAAAACCCTACCTCACTCCCCTCACCCCGGTCTCACCCCTACGGATCCTGTTTTGATTTCAAATGTTTATATTTGATTTTCTTTGCAGTCATTTTGATTTTTCATTTATTTATTTTTTGGCCACACCCATGGCAGGCAAAAGTTCCTGGGCCAGGGGTGGAATAGGAACAGCAGCACAGCAGCAACCTGAGCCACAGCACAGACAATGCCAGATCCTTAACCTACTAGACCATTAGGAAACTCCCTAATTCTGAAAAATATTGTGTAAAATACTATTTAGCTGGACTGTGGAATTTCTTCCATTTTGCTCGAGAGACCGCCTTACTCACCAGAGAGAGGGTCAGGCGAGTGAGGGACCAGGCGGGACAGGAGTTAGTCTAAGCTCAACCTGGGTAATTCTGGCATGGAGCATCAGAAAAATTGCTTGCATTTTAACTTAGGTTTTCTAATTCAGGGACTAGAGGAAATTCCCTTTGGCTTCACCCTCATCTTAAAATTCAAAGTCTAAGATCGTATATATCATGTTGCTTCTTTATGAAAGGGCAACCTGACCCCAAAAGTTATCAACGGTCCCTAGGTCGCATAAAGATCTATCAATGCTCAGCTTCATTTTTTAAAAGTCTGTTGAAATATCCTCTATTTTGCTGTTAAATAAATTTCACTCCAGAAACTCTACAGAGCTCCCATTCTGGACATTTAACATACCGCTAAGGAAGGTGAAAAGCATTTAAGGCTGTGGGAAAATTCAAGTTGAGCTCAGTCCGCGTTGGAAGTTGTTCTGTGTTCTTGGTATAATGAGGTCAAACCACGTCCTCAACTCCATGCAGGTGGTGACGCAGCTTTGCCGGAACCGCCAGCTGACTGGTAGGATGCAGGTGACCAAGGGATCACAGACCCTCTGTTCCTCCTTTGAAAGACTGCCGCCTTTGTGGGCTTCACTTTCTGTTCTAATCAAAGGAATGCTGGGGTCCAAAATGGTGCTCAAAGGGAACACGGAGCTTCCCGGTGGCTGACTTCATATTTAATTGGATCATTTATAGAATGAGGAGGATTCTTTTCCCCTCAAGTTCTAAAAATAGCAGGAGACCACACAGTTTGGGCTTTGGATTATTGACAGAACAATTTGTCCCATTGGCTCGTTGGCTGTTTAGTTGGGAGATAATATTATTCTATTGTCAGGTTGATGCTGGTTCCTTCTAGCTGTGAGTGGGCTTAACACAAAAGGCGTTCTCAGGGCCAATTTAAAGCAGCAGGGAGAAACTGTTACACATCTGAATCAAAATAGAGAGGAAAAGTATATGGCACTTGCTTTGATAAACTCCCACCATTTATTATCTGGGACTGAGGTTTTTTAAAAGCAAACACTTTGCAGAGTTTAAGCAATCAGCATCTGATTATTACTTAATGACTGAACTCACTTAAAGGCCCCATACTAATTAAAATGCAAAAAAGGTAACAACATGTCATCTGAGAATTTGAATTTTTAAACACCCAGGTTAAAGCATGGGAAACGGAATAGTCCCTCAGTGAAAATGAATTATTTCCTTTCCACTAAGCAATCAGTTAGAACTCCAATACTTCAAAAGAACACAGAGTAAAGCTGCCAATATTGAGATTTTACAGTTGACTTTACAAATCTGGGGCTAAGCTGTGCAAGGTTTTTACACTCTGTACCAAACAAAGACCAAAATATAATGAAAGTGTCCTGTAATGGCAGAATAATCTGGTGAGGCAGCAGGAAGAGAGAACTCGGCAGGGGCGTTCTATAAAGTTCTAGAGGATGTTTCAGCTACATCGTGGTGCCACGAGGCCAGGGCTCCACTGGTTCCCGGCCTCTCCCTGGGATCAGTCCCAGACAGAAGGCGTCAGGGAGGGCCTGTGGTGCTGCAGGGCGGAGGCTTCCATTTAATCAGATACAGACCTCTCCACCACTCACAGCTCACTCTCCTTCTCTAAGTGCCTCCAGCCCAAGCGAAGGGGAGGCCATTCTGTTAGCTCATTCTAAAGGACTCTAAGTCTTAGTAACCATTTCCAGGCCCAGATTCCAGAACCTAGAGCAAAAGGCAATGGCCCGGCCAGGACAGACTGCTGTGAGGACCCAACACGCCCGGTCCATGCAGCTTTATCAAGAATGCAACTCGCTGCGGTGCAACACGGGGATGCTGACGGCAGGGAGGGCCGCAGGCAGGACAGAAGACAAGGAAGACCACGCCAGCGGGGGCTAGGAGGGGCTGGCGTCACTGTGCTTTGGCGAAGGCTTCGGAGGGCCTGTAAGCCTAGGCGGTGGCCCTCAGCCCAGGCGGCGAGTTGGAATCACGTGAGAAGCATTCAAGAGGCTCATGCCTGGTGGTGCCCCTGAGAGCCCGCCATCACTGGTCTAGGCTGACACCCGGGCCTCGGGATTTTAACAGATCCTTAGGGAATGCTCACAGTCAACCCAGGTCAGGGAGCACCAAAGTAAGGCAGACAGGTTTCTGGCAGCTTCCAGAAGATAACACAGGTCAAACACAGGGAGGCTACACATGACTGAAGTTGACCAGATTCTAGAGACCAGAAATCTGAATCAGGTCAAGAAATTCTGATGGAGCCCAGGCCTGACCCGGGTCAGCACACAAGACTCTGAGTAGACGAGTGAGTCTTCTCCACAGAGAAGCAGTTTCTGGAAGTCCTTCAGCATTTCTTATGGACCACACTCCATATTTGTTGTTACCTTAGAGATCGCTGGATGAAACACAGAACGCTCAGCTAAACATGAATTTCTGATAAACAACAAATAATTTTCTTAGTATACATATATCTGATATATCACAAGGGACAATAATACAAATATATCCCAAATATTGCATGGGCCATACTTGTCCTAAAACCTATTTGTTTATGCTAAATTCAATTTAACTGTGCATGCTATATTTTTATTCACAACATCGGGCCAGTCTATGCATATTTAGTCTTCGTTGTTATCACATACATATTTATTGATCTCCTGTGCAGCCACTGTGCCAAGCATTTAATCCCTAGGCTTTGTGCTCTCCTGCCGCCTGGGCAAACGGCAGGGGGTCAGACCTAGGTGGAAATGCCAACTTAGGTACTTTCAGTGGACCTTGCAGTCAATGATTTAGCCTTTCTTAGGCCTCATTCCCCTCTAGGGAAAAGGGAGCTTCTTGTGAGATGTAATGAGAATTAAATACAGTCTACAAGGCACAAAGCCCAGTGCCAGGTGTATAATAAGGCTCCTTAAATGGCTGCCATCGTCGCTACCCCGGCTTTCTGACAACTTGATTCCAATGAGATCTTTGACTTGCTCATATTAAAGTAAAGCAAAAAGAAATATAGGAGCTTCAAGTTCAGGTCTTTAAGCTACAAGTAAATTAGTTTAGAAAGTAACATTTAATTAGAGACATTTCTCCCTCACTCTCCACGCACTTTTTTTTTTTTTTTAGGGCCACACCCGCAGCATATGGAGGTTCCTAGGACAGGGGTCGAATTGGAGCTGTAACCACTGGCCTACACCACAGCCACAGCAACTCAGGATCTGAGCCACATCTGCGACCTACACCACAGCTCATGGCAACACCAGATCCTTAACCCACTGAGCAAGGCCAGGTATCGAACCCACAAGCTCGTGGTTCCTAGTTGGATTCATTTCCACTGCACCACGATGGGAACTCCCCTCTCCATGCTTTTTGTTTTTTCTTTTCTTGTCCTTCCACCTGCCTCTTGAACATCTTGACCAACCATAATTCTCAGATGCAGTCAAGACCAGATGATCTGTCTGTGACATAGTGGGGGCAGGAGATATTCATCAGGCTACGTGGTATGGGTAGCTAATTCCTTACTGTGTATGTTTTTTTTTTTTTTTTTGCAGTCTACAAATTACTTGGATGATGTACACAAAGAAGCACAGATACTTAAAAAAAAAAACCAACAAAACACTAAAATGGGTATGAAAGTACCAAATGAAAATAGCAAAGTGGATGGGATAGTTTTACAAGAAAATCTAGGGAACAGCAGTCTAGTGTAAAACATGCTTCCCAGCAGGCAAGGCAAAAAGGGAAACACAATCATTGGGTTTCTTGTCTAATAACAGGAAACATACTATCAGGAGGGAGCAATTTCCACCTCTCAATAAGATTAATATATCACCTAGCTCCCCAAACAATAGTAGACTGGGTTTATTTTTATATTTTACTAAAGATACAGAAGCATTCTGGGTTCCAAATATTCTTAAGGATAAAATACCTGAGCACAAAGAAACAGAGAAAAAAATATTAAAAATATGTTTAAGAAAGAAGTGGAGCTCCCACTGTGGCACAGTGGGTCAGGAATCCAACTGCAGCAGCCAGGTCACTGCGGAGGTGCAGGTTCAATCCTTGGCCCAGTGGCAGTGGGTTAAAGGATCCAGTGTTGACACGGCTATGGTATAGATGGCAGCTGCAGCTCGGATTCAATCCCCGGCCCTGGAACTTCCATATGCTGCAGGCACAGTGATAATTTCTTTTTAAAAAGTTGTTTAAGGAAGAAGGTTTAGGTTCTGGCAATTTTAGAAATGATCAGGTATCTGGCTGAGGGCACTTGAAGAATTACAGTTGCAGCCCATGGTTTGTCAGAACCTTATTCTTACCTCATCTGTCCTTAGAATACTCGAAACATTTTGCAAGCATCTTCCAGAATCCTTGCCTTTTCACATGGACTAGATTTGCATAGCACACGGGATGGGTCCAGGAGAAAGACAGTTCCTGGCACCAGGCCGTCACAGCCCTGCCCCTGCAGTTCATTCTACCGTCCCCAGCAAGGGATCCCAGCGCCACATGGCCAAGCCCAAGGGGAGGGGGTCGCTGCCCTCCCAGAGAGGCCTGACTCTAGTTTCCTGGGAGAAATGGCTAGAAAAACTCTACCCACACAGCTTCTGCTTTTACTTTTCTTCATCTGCTTTCCCAGTTCAAAACCTTTGAATGAAGGGACCAATGTGAAGCAAATTCCCCGTGGTCCTTCTCTTGTGAATTATATTAGCTGTCGAACAGCAGAGATTTAAAAAAAAAAAAAACAACATAGGAACACTACAGGACTGAAAGAGCATTTGCTCAATATTAGAAAATGCTTTCACATGCCAAAGTTGAGACGGGTCCAAAAGAGAGGCATTAATCTTACTAAGGCTGGGCAAAAAATAAACACACACACGCACACACACACGCACACACACACACATGCACACAGCCCATATATAAAACATATATATGTTTACATATAATAGAGGAGGAAAATCAGTGCTCCAAATTGGTGATTTCCTTTACTAACTATAGCCCAAATTCTTGAGCACAGAAACAAGGCCTGTTTTGAAACTGGCCTCACTCTCCTTCACTGATGTACTGTTGTACTATATCAAACTAAATTCCTTGAATCCACCATACATTTTATATATATATATTTTTTGTCTTTTGTCATTTTAGGGCTGCACCTGTGGCATGTGGAGGGTCCCAGGCTAAGGGTCAAATTGGAACTACAGCTGCCGGCCTACACCACAGCCACAGCAGTGCGGGATCCGAGCCATGTCTGCAACCTGCACCACAGCTCATGGCAATGCCGGATCCTTAACCCACTGAGCGAGGCCCAGGATCGAACCCGCAACCTCATGGTTCCTAGTTGGATTCGTTTCTGCTGAATCATGACGGGAACTCCAGCATTTTGTACTTCTTTATGACAAAGGTTTCCACTGACCATGATACTCTATTTCGCTTCAACTATTGAACTCCTATGTATCTCAAAGACCCTAATTAAATACCACTGCCTCCATGAAGTCTCCCCAGAATGGCCCATGGCATTCTGGCCACCACGGCATTTTATACAGACCCATGTCATTTCTCACATTGGATAACTATACATTTGAATCTGTTTCCTATGCTACACTACAGGACTCCCATTCTGATTTATTCATCTTTGTGTCTCTAACGCCAAGATAATAGCTAGCATAAGTAAAGATGTATTGAATTAGAAATCAATTCCCAAAAAGAAGTCCTGAGTTAAGGAAAAGATAAACCCAATGCTCTAAAATACTATTTGTTAAACCTGGTTTGGAGACAGACCAGTGTGATTCCAAACACTTGCATGGTTTCATAAGTTATTAAAGAATTCTCCAAAGGAAAATAAGTTTGTTTTTGTTTTTCATTTTATAGTCACACCTGCGGCATATGGAAGTTCTCAGGCTAGTGATCCAGTCAGAGCTGCAGCTGCCGGCCTACACCACAGCCACAGCAATGCTGGATCCAAGCCACATCTGTGACCTACACCGCAGCTCACGGCCACACCGGATTCTTAACCCACTGAGGGAGGCCAGGGATCGAACCTGGCTCCTCATGGATACTAGTCGGGTTCTTAACCTGCTGAGCCACAACAGGAACTCCTGAAAATAAGTTGTGAGTTTAATTTAAAAATATCTTTATATTGACCAGACTGCCTCCTTGAAAAAGGAAAGTGTCTCCCAATCAGGAACCCAAACTCAATACAATTCTACAAAGTTCTTTTTTCTGGGGCTACTTTCTAAAGAAAGAGGAAGAATGAGAGAGAGAGCAAAGGAGAAAGAAAGGCAGAAATCATTTAATTAGGTCCGAATTTATCATATGCTTTTTGTGAGTTTGGTGTTAACTTATAGATTTTATTGCATAGAATATTGTTTTTAGATAACAGGTCATGTTTGAATGTTTTACATTCTGTTGCTTTACAAAATAAAAAAAAAAAAGAAAGAAAAAGAAAATAAGAAAAAATAGCAAAGAGCAGAAACTCTAACACGCGGTCCATGCTAGGTGGTGAGGTGCAAACCATCCCTCTCACTTTGCCCTCCCTTCTCTTTTTTTTTGTTTGTTTTGCCTTTTAGGGCCGCACCTGTGGTTTATGGAGGTTCCCAGGCTAGGGGTCGAATCAGAGCTACAGCCGCGGGCCTACGTCACAGCCACAGCAACAGGGGATCCAAGCCGCATCTGCGACCTACACCACAACTCATGGCAACGCCGGATCCTCAACCCACTGAGAGAGGCCAGGGATCGAACTCGCAACCTCATCGTTCCTAGCCAGATTCGTTTCCGCTGGGCCACGACGGGACCTCCTGCCCTCCCTTCTCAATTCTGCACTGGCCTTCGGTGCAGTGGAAAGACTAAGGTGTGATCGTTTACACTAGCCTGTTTTGCTAACTTAAGGGGTACCTTGCATTCAGCCTCTTTCTTTCTCCCCCGTAACGTCACTTCTTGCGCACTTCATCTCCACCAATGGTAAAGGCCAAAGCATCAGGCTGTGGGGGTCTCTTGGTTTTCTAGACCTCGCTCCGGCTGTGTCTGTCCCCGAGGGCTGTGGGGAGGACCCCGCGTCTCAGTGTGGCAGCCCAGGCGGTCAGCCCCAGGGGCCAAGTCTTACCCCCTACTGTCCCCATCCCCCAGGGCCAAGAGCAGGCTGTGGGCTGTGCCAGGAGGAGAGGGCAGTGCATTAGAAGCGGCATCTCTGTGGATGCCAAAGTCAGCCAGGAGGAGGGAGAGAGAGAGAGAGAACCAGCATGGAGGCCTATAATCTGATGACCTGGGGGTATCTGATGAGAAGGGAAATCAGCTACCGAACGGGATGTGAGTTTCCTAACAGGAATCTTTGTTTGCGTTTTTAATGAAGATGAAAGAAGATTCAGCCTATTTATTTCCCCAGAGTTCCTTTTTAGGGCCGCACCTGCAGCATATGGAGGTTCCCAGGCTAGGGGTCGAATCGGAGCTGCAGCTGCCAGCCTACACCACAGCCACAGCAACGCCAGATCCGAGCTGCATCTGTGACCTGCACCGCAACTTGTGGCAACGCCAGATCCTTAACCCACTGAGGGAGCCCAGGGATCGAACCCACATTGTCATGGATACCAGTCGGGTTCTTAACCCAGTAAGCCACAACCGGAACTCCTCACAGAGTTCCTTCTTAACGAATAGGATGAATCCCCTTCACAAAACACTCACCAGCCCCTTCCATCACCTGACTAAAGGCTGGTTCTCGAACCCTCTTCTTCACCTTCCACATCTATACCCTGACTGGGGGCATCCATTCGACCTCCTCCAAGTATCCTGAATTGTCCTTTGCCCCACTGTTGTCACCACCATCCAGAACTCCTGCTGTCCCAACACCATCAGCTCTTCCGAAACCAGCACAGCAGACCCACAGCTGGCCTCCTCACACCCGTTCTCCCCACCGCAGCCACCAAAGTGGAAAAGGGGCCCGAGGGAGCTCACAACACGACCGCAGGGGGCGCTGTGTGCGGGGCTGGGCACATGGGCCCATGGGGGCAGGGAAGTGGACAGCAGGGCCCGCCCAGACCTGGCACCCTGGGCGGAAATCTTATCTGTACACCAAGAGTGCAAAACAGAAAAGGGAGGGGGGCAAGTCAGGAGCACACAGCAAGCCTTAAAAAACTCTGGACCTTGTGTTCATCTCCCACCGATTGTGGGCAGGTAAGGGCGTCAAAGAGCAAGGCTGCGTTCTTCCTAATTATTCTACCCGCTCCCCTGCAAGGACAAGCCACGGATGAGAAAAAGCAAAGGCTTGCTTCCTCAAGTTCCTGGGGAGCTGGCTTCAGTGCAGGGCCCTTTGATTACGCTCCCCCCTTGTCATACCCGGGGGCTGCAGCCCACCTAGAGAGTGGAGCACCTGCTGCGCCGTCCTTCACCACCCAGGCTCCCCCGTGACTACGCTTTCTCACGGCTCCCAGGTCCCAGCCTAAGTCCGCTTCTGCTAATTCTGCTCCATCCCTCACAGGGCTGGCCATACTCTCGGCCTTGGTGGCAACGGCCTTGTCCCTTCCTGGCCTGGCAAACCCCTCTGTGTCCTGAGGACCCAGCTCAAAAGATAATTGCACTGCTGTTACCCTATTTATTATGAATCCCAGCTTTTGAGGGCAGGACAGCCCTTATTTAGCTGATTCCAATGCCAGGCAGGAATAAATGAGTCAACAGATGAAAGAACATAGGAATAAGGGAGGCAAAACCCTAGTAGAAAAGAAGAAAATGAAGCCGAGAATAATGCAGCAGCAGATAAAAAGGGGCAAGCACGAAAGGAACAGGGTAGAAAGTTTAAGATAAGGCACAGACAGTGACTCCCAGCACTGGCCTCCCTGCTCACGGCAGCTCTCCTCCCTGGAAGGCTGAAAGTGGGGTGAAAGTCGGTCGGTTCTGAAGGATGGAGAAGGAAGACGTGTGTAGGCCATGGACTTGTGGGAGGATCAGTTGAGGTCTGTCCCCAACTGGAGGACAGCAGGAAAGTTCCAGAACCTGGTAAACTGAGCATCAGCAGAATGGAAGCCAAGGGTGGTGAGGTAAGTCTGCTGCTTCACACCGCCTGTCCCTACAGGCCTGGGCAGGAAGCACGACCAAGGGGGACACGGAGAGAGCACTGCCTTGTTTGCAAAGCCATTTCCCAAACCATCTCATCCGCCCATCCAGCAGGAGCCACGGTCACCCATGTTCAGAGCTGCGAGACCGAGGCCGAGAGGTGTAGCTTTCGCAAGGCCCCATAGGACGAGCTGCAGGGCTGACTTGAACCTAAGTCTTCTGTCTCAAATGTCAGCCTCCTCTTTACCCCTTCATCCCACAAGACGTCTTGGCACCGAGAAGCTGCAGAGAAAGGCAAATAACACTTCACACTGGGAAGTCGGCTCAAGTTTGCCGGTAGCTTTGGATTTCTGCTTCCTATCTGCCTTCTTGAGCTCGGTCTTGAGGAAGCCAGCCCCAGGTCTGTTCTCACGCAGGCAGTTCGCAAAGATACAGAATCAGAGCAAGGCTCACCCCACAGCGCAAAACCTGCTGGGTGCAGCAGCCTCCGGTCCACGACAAACAGACAGGAGAACTAGGGCTGAACGCCTGCCCCACGTACAGCTTCCAAGCCTGGTGTGTACTTTGAGGAGGAAAGAAAAGAAAAGAAAAATGAAAAGAGAAGAAAGGAAGGAAGGAAGGGAGGGACGGAATCATCCAATCAATGGAGCATTTTCCTATTTCAGGTCGTCTCCAACCAAAGAAAGGTCCGTGAAGCCTGCTAAGCCAGTCTCTGCAGCACTGGGACTAGGACTGCCAGGTCCCAAACTGGTTTCTAGCTTTTGGAAAAGCTCTTGTAATAAAACCGTGTGCACACACACACACACACTCCTGAGAATATGCCCCCGTCATCTTGCCTTGGCCTCCCGTCTCCTTCATCTGTGGCATCCTGCCTGAAAAGGACTCCTCCGGGAGGCTCACCTTGCAAATACAAACAACCCATCCAGAGCCCACACCCCTAACCCCCTCCTTTATTGGGTTCTCACACTCCAGGCCACTGTCGCCCTGCCCTAGTCACTCTAGGTCCAGACCCTAAGCCCCAGAGACTGCTGAAATTATTCAAATGAACCAATTCTGAGCTAGTTTGCCCCGCCTCCCCTGTCCCTTCCTATAAAAACCACAATACAGTCGAGGCCCTTGGCACAGGCGCCCTGCTCCTTCTGGCCCCGGTGCTTCCCCATGTGGCCCCTGATGGCACAGCATGCCCCCTCTTCTTAGGCACTGTGAGTAAAACACTATGCATTCAATGGCCATCAAGTCCTGACCTGTTGGCTTTACAATATCTCAAATTTTTCATGAATACACTGTATTTAAGAACCGTGTGTGTGTGTGTGTGTGTGTGTGTGTGTGTGTTGTGTGTGCTGGCAAAGGTGTGGGTGTGGATGGAAGATCTGATCTCCAGTTTTCTTCAGAGAAAATGGAAGTTTCATTTTCCCTTTGACATGGAACTGTGTAAATTTCCACTATCTAATAGATTCTGAACATAAATAAGTGAAGCTTCTTCGGGGTTATAAATGAACTGGCTGCACAGATGTTTGAATGGGACGGAGGACTCAGCTGATTTCATCCCGAAGTGCTCCCTGCCACCTAATACGCCCTCCTGTTTCTAACCACATGGAGCCAATGCCAGGGGCATCACCTTCCTCTCCATCTGCAAGATGCCACTTTCTAGGCTGTCATGCTGACAGCTTGTCACTGCACTCTCTAAAGAGGCTGCCAAATTTGTCTTTAAAAAACACACACGCCACAACAACGGAATGAACTCCCTCAGAGTGACTCAAACTTCTAGTGTCTGAATTGTTTCACATGCCAAGTGACAGCAATGGCAGATACCCACAATCGCACGGGGCTGCCACCCCAGCTGGTGGAATGCCACCTACCCAGTAGCTGAGCCCAATGGTTGAGCTATTAGGAATTTACAGTCTGAGGCGTGGTCACTGCTGATTTCTAGGCCCGTGGAGTCCTGCATGTCCCAGGACTCAAAGAGAAATGGAAACATTTAGCTAGTACTTGCCGTGCTGCCACGGAACTATATCGTTCCAATGAGAAAAACATTTTGAAAGAATAAAATGTTCTACTAGTAGGAATGGAATTTAGAATTGCAAGTTACTCCAGGGTAGGATAAAGAAGGTTTCTAGATGATGGGTTTTCCCTTCTAAACCAGAAAAGGTTAAAATTGCCTACTTGAGCCAGAAGAAAAGCAATGGACAGATTTCTACTAAATACTAATTTAAGTGAGCCTCCCTTGCTATCTACATACACTTGGCTTAATTGTGAACCCCAGCAGGATATGCCCAAATCCTAACATCCTGTACCTGGGAACGTGACCTTCTTTGGAAAAGGGGTCTTTGCGGCTATAATTTAATTAGGGCTCTTGAGATCATTCCAGATTAAGCCTCTGGTCCTTAAATTCAACAAGTGTCTTTTTTTTTTTTTTTCCTTTTTAGGGCCATGCCTGCAGCATATGGAAATTCCCAGGCTAGGGGTCAAATCGTTGCCATAGTGGCCAGCTCACTCTACGACCACAGCAATGCAGGATCTGAGAGGCCTCTGTGACTTACACTGCAGCTTGCGGCAACGCTGGATGCTTAACCCACTGAGTGAGGCCAGGGATTAAACCCGCATCCCTCATGGATACTAGTCGGGTTAACATGCTGAACCACAATGGGAACTCTCCAAGTGTTCTTATAAAAAGAAGACACAAACAGGAAAACACACACACACACACACACACACACACAGGAGAAGGTCACGTGAAGACAGAGGCAGAGACTGGAATCAAGTTGCTGTGACTGAAAAGACACCTGGAGCCGTCACAAGTTGGAAGACGCAAGCAAAGATTCTCCCCTAGAACCTTCAGAGCAAGAGTGACCATGACACATGCTGATTTTGGACTTTTGGCCTCCAGAACTGTGGAAGAAGACCTTTCTGTTGTTTTAAGGCAACTAGTCTGTTATACAACCACAGGAAATTAATATCCTGCCATATGTAATTCAAAGTCCAAAAGGCACAAATAAGAACCCAAAAAGGTGTCCTTGTCTCAGAACACTTGAAAATCACTGTGTTTAACTGTGGCACCTAGCTCTTTCCCCTGCAAACAGAAAAAGCTAAATAATCAGATCTTTGATGACACCCAATAGAAAAACAGGCTCGGTGTCCCAGCAAAGCCTGATGGCTCGTCTGACTGCTCGCCTGCATTAAGGCAAAGCCTGCTCTGGGATTTCTAACAATCACAGAGAGATGGCGGCAACATCAGCCTGGAATCTTCCCAGGGTTGTCAAACCTATTTTTCCCCCTGACAGTTTTCTTTTATTACTTACATGTTCTACAGAGGAGATTTCCTTAATATTCCAACTGAACTTGCACCTGCTCTGGCTATTTGTAAAAGCCATCTCTTAACCAATACATAAATATCCTTCAAAGTGTACCCTATACGTTAGATTCAGAAAAATGCAACATCAGGATTGTAGAGTCTAACATAATTCAAGAAAGAGCTGATTTGCGTGATTTTGTAAGACAAGGCCATTAAACTCAACTATTCCATTGCCTTCACTCTTAATTGTTCCTAAGAAACTCTATCTTCCTACTCTAAGCTGACAATAAGAGTAATTTTGAGTGACTTCTGTGCTCATTCTCCAAAGCCTCAGAACTCGACTGAGGTCTGCAGAGTTCAAAATACCTGCAGCTTTCTTCTCTACATGACCTGAGGTTTTAGCAAAAGAGCCACAAAACACAAAAAAGCCACACATATCTCTGTTTCCCCCAAATGCCTAGAAAAAGAAATGAACATATAAAGCAGAACTGTCAAGCTGTTAGGGAAAGAAAAAAAATACTGCCTGAGCACAAACGAATTCTTAAATATACTCATTTCTTGAAATAGTTTTCCAAACATGCAGTCACGCTCTCTATGGAGGTACATGTACATGCACCAAGTATCTGGCAAACAACCGGCTTTTACCAGTAAGGGCACATCAGCAATGAACCAGAGCATGATGAGGATACAGTACTTGTGGGAGGATGAAAAGGAATTTTCATCCATCGGCTTTCATGACCACTCTCCATGCCCCACTTTGACGGAGATGCGATTGACAAATGCGAGTACTCTTAAAACAGAATACCGGTAACCAGGAGTGACTCAGCCTTGTTCAGAATGGCAAACTGTGTAAATGACAGAGGAAACTTTCTTTTTCTTGTTTTTTGCTACTTGTCTAGTTTTGATATAGAAAATGAAGCTTAGGAGTTCCCGTCGTGGCTCAGTGGTCCTCCATGAGGACTCGGGTTCAATTCCTGGCCTTGCTCAGTGGGTTAAGGATCCGGCATTGCCATGGCTGTGGCACAGACCAGCAGCTACAGCTCCTATTCAACCCCTAGCTTGGGAACCTCCATATGCTGCAGATGCGGTCCTAAAAAGACAAAAATGAAAGGATCGAAGGAAGGAAGGAAGGAAGGCAGGAAGGAAGGAAGAAGAAAGAAGAAACAAAAGAAAACAAAGCTTAAATCATCAGGCTTGCCAATGTACATACATAAACAATTATGGATAATTACCCTCCATTAAACTCATATGTCCCAATGAACCCTCTCTCTCTCTCTCTCTCTCTCTCTCTCTCTCTCTCTCTCCCTCTCTCTCTCTCTCTCTATATATATATGTAAATAACTATTATGTATATAGTTATATATATAGCTCAAATCAGTGAGCAGGGCAATCTTTTGCAAAATTTTGGAATTATACAAAATTTTGGAATTTGGTGTTGATGTCCCTCAATCCCAATAATATTCGGAATAGAATCACATGACTCTGCTCACACTTGAGGCACAACTGGCTGATACAGTTTAGCTGGGTACATATCTAAAACATCCAGGTCCTTTAAAGATCAGGAGCTAGTGGAAAGGTTCATAACTTAGACTGCTATTTTTTCAATATTCAACCTGATAAGCCTGTCAGAAAAATAAAAATGCAAGTATTCTGAACAAAATACATTATTGAAACATTAAAAGGTAGCATTAAGTTTAAACTTAAACCTTAGAAGGGGCAGCCTCAACAGGCTTGATCGAGCCCCTGGCCTGAAATGTCTATTGTGGCCATCACCAGATGAAGGGCAAACTTCCATGTCATCTGAGAGAAGCGGAGATCCCCCGGATGAACTGTCACCAACTGTATAAACATGAGAAGGACAAGAAGAAAACCACCCTCCCTCCAATAGAACCAGGGCACTTAGCTGAGAAAACAGCAATGGGTCTTTGTAAACAAACAAAGGGTGGAAAGATGAGAGTAATAAACTCTACAAGGATTATTTCTAAGCACATAAACTTGAAAGTAAAATTGATATTTTTGAAATGGCTGACCTAGAAAACACTAATTATCTGTATGCGTCTGTATCCCCTCACACACAAAACACCAAATATTCACAAGAGTAAAGTGTTAAATGGAGAATATACCCTGGGTTTCCTTCATCTTAGCCATTTTATGCATCTCTATTTTGATAGCTTCTTTAACAAATCCAAGGTCAAAAATCAACTCTGGACTATTAATAGAGCTACCAGCAATCACACTTGCAGCATCATGGAAACATATGTCACGTTCTCTCCATCTAGCATTGATGATAGCTTCCAGCATGCTGTACCCTTGTTTAAAAAAAATTTTAAAGGCAATTATCCCCTCCAGGGCAAGCTTTGTGGCACATTTTACAATGCTGTTGAAGTGAGAAAAGTAATGTCTATCTGGAAATCCAGTTAAAAGTCATTAGATGGGACACATTTCATGAGGTAAAAATCAAATTATGAAAAAAAAAAAAAACCAGAGCCAGCAAGAGATAGCTGCATTCTGGACAATTACAGAATAAACGCTCCCCGACCTGTTCTTACAGCCATCCAGGGCTGAATTTTTGAAACCATTCCTTTTCTTCTGTGAGAACTGTAATTGAATTCTCTTTCTCTATGTTTCACAATTTTTTCTTAAATTTAAAGTAGGGTAAGTCAGGACTTCTCTCAGAGGCTTCCAGTGATTGAACTCTAAAGTTAACTATCAAAGGAAAGGATTTAGAAAGGATGGGTAAAACCACTTTAAGAATCGAGATTGGGGGAACTTCAGGCAGAACCAGAAGGTTCAAGGAAAAGCCGAGTCACAAGGCTGGCAAGATGAGGGCCTTTACTGTGCAATCCTGTGAAACATGAAGCCACTGATACGGGAACCACCATATTTCCTCTGTCACCAAATAGCACAGAGTGATAAACAACATAAGATGGTCACAGTTCCAAAAGCATAAACCCTTGCATCTTAGCATCCAAGAGCATCAGGCTTTGACTCCCAAGTCATTTTCTCCAGACAGGAGGTATTTCTGCTAGCCTTGGGGGGTCTCAACTTATTCCTTGTCTATATATAGGATGTGTGGGGGCATGGAGGGGCTTGGGAGAAAAGTAAGAAGTTGTATGCAGATTGCATAATTTGGGAAAACACTAGTACGTTAAAAAAAATAAGCACAGCAATATTATTATTTATAGCCAACAAAATGGAGATAATTCACATATTTATAAGCTACAGAATGGATCAAAAAACTGTGGTATATCCATTCAATGGAATGCAGTGCAGCAATAAGAGAGAACAAGGTGCTGATGCATATGCTGGAGCACAGATGAACCCCAGGCCAAGCGAGGGAAGGCAGTCACTAAAGATAACATCTTATGTGACTCCATTTATATGAAAGGTTCAGAAAAGGCAACTGTATAGACACAGTAGAGTAGTGGTTGTTGGGGGCTAGAAATGGGAATAGGGAATAACTAACTGTAAATGAGCACAAAGGATGTTTGCATAACTCAGTAAATGTACTAAAAAACACTGACTTACATACTTAAAGTGGGTGACGAGTACAAGATGTAAATTATACCTCAACAAAGAGGTTCTGCCAAAGTCAAGGGGCATGGCCCCTGTGATAGGCTAACTGTGCCTCTGAAAGGTCTCCTTCCCAGAGAGCTGGTCTGTGAGTTCAGGCTTATCAGATCTGGTGCTGAAGTATATTTGTTTTCATGCCATGCTCACAATTCTGCAAGAGCTGCATCCTTTGCAATTTTAGTAGGTTCCACATTTGTTCTGACAAAGGTGTACGCCATTCAGTGACAGGTCCTGCTGTTCTGGATGTGGGTAACCTGGATCCACATATGAGTCAAATACAGCTGGAGTTCAGATCACAAACGCTAAAGATTATGCCCCAGGTAAGCATTCAGCTAGCTGTAAGATGGGGATAAGAGTATCCACCTAACAGAGTCGCAGAGATTAAGCGAGTTACTACATATAGAACTCTTAGGCCTGGCACAGAGACCACATTCAGTATATGTTCATTGCTGCTTTTTTGCCCTTTGAGTATTGCTAAGGAATTTAAGATACTTAAGAGCTCATTCTCCCAATAAAAAATATTAATACTTTTTGCCAATGACATGACATATGGTTTTCTAAAACCTATTACTGGAAACAGTATCTAACTCATTGACTTGATAACACTGGCATTCCTAACTAGTATTCAAATGTAAAAAAGAGTAGAGAAAACGTAGGAAAATAAAGTTCATTATCTGCATCATACCTGGTATGGTACTAAATTGAAAAGGAACAATTGCATATTCAGTTACAATGCGTTTGGACTTTCTAATTTACGGGTGAGTTTTTTAAATTAATAGACATTATATTTTAGAGCATTTGAGGCTCACAGTAAATTGGATGAAAAGTCCAGAGTTCCCAGAAACCAGTCCCCGCCATGAACAGCCTCCCCCATCATCAATATCCTGCACCAGTGGTACATCGTTAAAATCGCTGAACCAACATTGACCCATTATCATACAATGCCCAAATTAACGTTAAGGTTCACTCATTTGGGTTACCCATTGTATAAGTTTTGGAAAAGGATATATCGACATATATCTACCTTTATAGAATGGTTTCATGCCCTAAAAATTCCCTCCACTCCACCCATCTTCCTCTCCACCTCCATACCACCGACCTTTTTAATGCCTGCATAGTTTTGCCTTTTCCAAAATGTAATATACCAGGAATCACACACGATGTGGCTTCTTCAGGTTGGCTTCTTGTACTCAGAAATGTACATTTTAAGATTCCTCCATGTCTTTTCATAGCTAAGACTGAGGGTTTTTTTTCTGTTTTTGTTTTTGTTTTTTTTTTTTTCCCTTTTTAGGGCTGCACCCATGGCATATGGAAGTTCCCAGGCTGGGGGTCAAATTGGAGCTGAGCGTGCCAGCCTACGCCACAGCCACAGCAATGCCAGATCCTTAACCCACTGAGCAAGGCCAGGGATCGAACCCACATCCTCATGGATACTAGTCAGGTTTGTTACCACAGAGCCACAGTGGGAACTCCAAGAGAGACTATTTTTCAAGTATTTTTAAAATGTTTCTCCGTAATAGGGTTACTTATAAAATAAGCCTTTAAAGATATTAAAAATTTCTATATCTTCAAAAATCAATAAATCACAATGAAGGAGTTCAATGGTACCTTGGAGATATTTTAGTTCAGTGAAGCATGGGGCCTAAAGAGGCAATAACTCGGTGTCCTCTTTCTTCTGCCAGAGCTGGCGGCATAGACCAACATAACTTCATTTTTTTTTTTTGTCTTTTTGCCTTATCTAGAGCCGCACCCGCGGCATATGGAGGTTCCCAGGCTAGGGGTCTAACAGGAGCTGTAGCCGCCGGCCTTCGCCACAGCCACAGCAACGCGGGATCCGAGCCGCGTCTGCAACCTACACCACAGCTCACGGCAACGCCGGATCCTTAACCCACTGAGCAAGGCCAGGGATCAAACCCGCAACCTCATGGTTCCTAGTCGGATTCGTTAACCACTGAGCCATGAAGGGAACTCCATCATGGCCTCATTTTAATCTAAGATAACTGCCTGCGTGGCCGTGGCTTCAAAGAACCAGAACGTGGCCAAAACCTCAGAACCTGTCACTTCAACTTACCTTCTAACAAATCTAAATCTAACCCATCTAAATCATTGGAATGTTTATTTGTCAAATCTAAACACGACACGTTTGCCATTCACTGGGATGAAATCAGTTGCTTCCACATCAGTACCTCAAGTTTGAAAGAGCCAATGTTTCCAAGGAAAATTTAAAAAAAAAGAATAAATTTGGAGAAATAGATGGTGGCTAAGAGAAAAGTCTTCCCCCCAGAGATTTCCAAAAGAATTTCATTAGAGTTGAAATGGGCCTTAGAGATGTTTCCAAAACAGCCATTTTAACAAATGTCGACGCCTGACAATGAAGCCGAGAACAGAAACGGAGAGAAGAGGTGGATGATGCTCTGAGAACCTGTTATCTGTAAAGCAGAGTGTCGCTTCTCTTAAGCGGTGCTGCCCGACAGACCTACCAGGAGGACAGAAATGGTCCGCCTCTGTGCTGTCCAGTACAGTAGCCTGTCGCCACCTGTGGCTGTGCTGTTTTTAAAGAATAGCCCAAAGGTATCTAAGTAAATTCCAAGGACATTTGCACACAAAGTTATAAAATGCATTTTAAAAGTTAGCTGTATTTATGAACTATTAGCTTTACTAAGATCTAATTCACATACCCTAGAGCAGAGAGGCCCACTCCCACGGCACAAAACCTCCCCACAGCCTTTGCTGTTTTTCCAGAATCAACACTTCTTCATAATATATGCCCCAGGGTGCCCAGGAGACCCCAGGGGCAAACAGGCACTTAAGCCAAGCATTAGAGATGGAGCTGCTACTGAAGCACGCTGGTTGCTGGGCTCTTCGAGGAAACCAAAGTCAAAATCTTGGTTTTATCCCTTTGAAACCACAAAAGATGAAACAGCTTAGAATGAATATATCAGAGGAACATATCAATCTCTTTTATTTTTGGAATGTAGTAAAATATATGTAACATGAAATTTACCATGTGAACCATTTTTAAGTGTATAATTCTATGACATTAAGTACATTCACACTGCTGTGCAACCACCGCCACCATGCCTCTCCAGTAGAACTTCTTCATCTTTCCAACCTGAAAGAATGGTGTTTCCATTAAACACCAATTCCCCATTTCTTCCTCACCTAAGCCCACTGTACCCACCATCCAATTTACCATCTCTATGAATCTGACCTTTCTAGGTACTTCCTATTAGTGGTATCATATAATACTTCTCCATCCACGCTGGCCTTATTTCACACAGCATAATGACTTCAAGTTGCACCCATGTTGTAGCATGTGTCAGAATTGCCTTCCTTTTCCAGCCTGAATAATACTCCACTCTATATACATATATGACCTTTTCTTTATCCATTCTTTTGTCAAGGGACACTTGGGTAGCTTCTACCTTTTGGCTATTGTGACTAATGCTTAGGGACATGAGTGTGCAAATATCTGTTTGATTCCCAGCTTTCAATCTTTGGGGGTAAATATCCAGAAGCAGAACTGCTGGATCATATGGCAATTCTATGTTTAGTTTTTTCAAGGAATTGTCATACCATTTTCCACAGTGGTTGCATCATTTTACATTCCCATGAATAATGCATAAGGGTTCCAATTTCTCTGCACCCTCACCAACAGCTGTCATTTTCTGTTTTTTTTTTTTTATTTATAATAGTTAATCAAACGGCTGTGAAGTGGTATCTAAAGCATGTGAAGTGTGGTTTTGATTTCCATCTCCTTAATGTTAATGGTGTGGAACATCTTTTCATATGCTCATTGGCTATTTGTCTATCTTGGGAAAAATGTTTATTCAAGTCCATGGCTCATGTTTTAATCAGGTTGTTCGGGATTTTGTTGTTGAGTTCCCAAAGTTCTTTATATATTCTGGACTTAAATCTCTTTTTAAAGTAAAGAAAACTGAATTTTTTCCTTTGAAATTAAAAGATAATAGTCACACAAATAATAAGTAATGTATCTTTTATTTATGTAGCAATTAAGAGCTCATTAAGGTCTAACAGCTCTCATATAAGGCAGCTATTTTTAGCTTCATTCTGCTTTAAGATGTACAAAAGGAACAAGAGACTTACACAAAGTCACAGAGCACATTGGTAGCTCATATCAAGTGTAACGACTCTCATGTCAAAAATCTTTTCTCTGTGCCACTTTTTAATAGTGGCTTTGATTTTGCTACCTAATATGCTGAGCACAAAGAACTAATACGATAGTCACAAATTCCTTCCTAATAGAAGGAAACTATGATCCTATTCCAAAGGAAAACTGGAGAAGAGTCAAATAATTCAGCTTACCCACATTTATCTCGAAAATTTATCTTTCATTCTGGAGGTAGAATATTCACCCATTTTTTTCCACTTTCCCCATGTTCCTAATATAATAAGGTTTGCCTTTTACAACACATTTATTAAAGCTTTGCAGCCAATTTGAAACCTGTAGAATAGGTTTTAAACATATATGAAAGTGCTTGCAGGTGTATTTAAAATATGTTAGAACACTGATGATACAAACCTTAGTGCAGAAAACATATCCATAATGCGCTAAGTGGATAGTGAATTACCAGGAAGGAAAAATTATTTTACTGCCTCTCCTTGAGAGGAAATATACATTATCACTCATACTATTTAAGTTTTTCAATTGGCTCTTTCTTGCATATATATCAAATCCAAGTATATTATATCAAGGAAAATCCAAACTTAGAAGTCTATCACATGTAGAAATTTTAAATACTGGAGTTCCCACCATGGCACAGTGGGTTAAGAATCTGAGTGCAGTGGTTCAGGTCGCTGCAGAGGTGTGGGTTTGATACCCTGCCCAATGCAGAGGGTTAAAAGATCCAATGTTGCTGCAGCTGTGGCGTAGGTCAGAGCTGCAGCTTGGATTTAATCCTTGGCCTGGGAATTTACATATACTGTGGGTGTGGCTATAAAATTAAAAAGAAAAAAAAAAAAGAAAGAAAAGAAAAGGAGTTCCCATCATGGCGCAGCGGTTAACAAATCTGACTAGGAACCATGAGGTTGCGGGTTCGATCCATGGCCTCACTCAGTGGGTTAACAATCTGGCGTTGCTATGAGCTGTGGTGTAGGTCGCAGACACAGCTCGGATCTGGCATTGCTGTGGTTGTGGCGTAGGCTGGCAGCTACAGCTCTGATTAGACCCCTAGCCCTCCATATGCTGCGGGTGCAGCCATAAATAAATAAATAAATAAACAAACAAATAACTTTTAAAAAAAGAATGGAAAAAAAGAGATTGCACATACTAAAGTGAGGTTTGGTAATACTCTCCCCGACCATCTTTAATCTCACTACATCTTAATCCCTGTACCATCAGCAGAGAGAGAAAAAAAAAGGCAATCTGACTGTCACTTGACACTGGTGGATAGATTTTATAGTTCTGGCTAAAATTCTTTTATATCATTTAATGCAATCTTCAGCAGAAAGATTCGTGATCATACAGCTATTTGAAAAAAAGATCACAGAGTGCTAAAATTTTCTAAAGACCTAAATTATCAAGAGTGGTGTCTGATTTGGGTCTAAGAAGTCAGGAAAGTATTTCATTAAACAGCAAAGGAGTAATGTTCTGGCCCAAACCTGAAGCTCAAGATTAACTCTATAATGTCTGATGATATAAGATCTTAGAATAAAGTTGGAAAGACAAGTGAAACCAAGGAAATGACTTCTGCTTGGTTCAGGCCTTCCTGTAGCCATTTTTTTTTTTTTTTGGCATACCTGCCAAGATTTGCAGATTGCCCCCTGAGGTCAGCTGAGCTGGAGGCCAAGTACGGAAATGACACAGCATCAAGCTGCAAGCCAGTCTCCCACTTCTCAGGGGCAGCCATGCCTGTCCCGTCTGAAGCCTGGCAGGCAGCTCTTCCGGCCCAGCTGTCCTTCCGCTTCATCCTCCATGTGAAATGGCTGATGTCCACGTGGGAACAAACTGCCTTTTTTGGAGGACTCATCAGAGAACAGGGGCTGGATGAGATGAACTTGGTTAGACATAACTCTTGCACAACAGAGAATACACCTGTTAAGTGAGTGAAAACAGTGTTGGGGTTACTTCTGAATTTGTGCTAAGTTCAGCTTTAAGTGGGTTTGAGATACAAAATTAATTAAACATTTTAATAGATAGTTATTAGAAAAAGCAAAGTGCACTGGCAATACCACTTTGTAGAAACATGACCTCGGCAAGTTACTTGAAGTCCTCTGAGGTTCAATTTCTCCTTTGAAAAGTAAGGGTGATAATAGTCTCTTTGTCCTAGAAGAGACGTGTTCACCGAAATACTGTTGAGACCAGCCCCCAGCACAAAATGAGCACCCCATGAATAGTGGCCGCTATTCTCATTGACCGAAAACCACTTCACAACTAATTGTAGCATTCCACTGCTAAGAACTGGTAGTCTGTTTGAATGCCCAATCCTCACCCAAAAGCCACCCCCCCCCCCCCCCCAAACTACCAAATGAGAGACATCCAAAGCCAGGTACTTTTCCAGGTTTTGTGGGACCTAAAGTTTATATAATTTGGGCTGAGACTGCTTTAAGAGCAAGAATACCGAATTATGAGTACAAAATTAGACACAGGGGCCTATGTAAGTGAAAAGCTCTATAGCTTAAGGGTCATTAGCTTTATGGCAAATCTGTCTCTACACAAGAGTCTGATGAGAAGCCCAAATACTTGAGCCTCGGCTGGTGAGTCCAGCGTGAGTGGTTTCCAGCCTTTCTCAAGGCACAAGTCACTCTGCTGAGAAGCCTGTCTAGTGGATGGATAAAAACGAGGCAAGCAGTGAAGTGATGAGCTAAGATGCAGCAACCCCACGCAGAGAGAGAGACGTGCTCATGTGAAGAAAACAGCCTCAGGAACCAGCTAGAGCCACTGTATCTACAAGCCAGTCGGTGGACTGGTTCCAGCCAAGGGCAGGCCCTTCACTGGAAGCAGCTGGATCTGAGACACACCTCTGCCCAGGCCCAGGGGGTTCAGGTCAGCACAGCATCTCGGCTCGGAGGTGCACACAGCGGGATGTGACTGGTAGATGTCCCTTTCTCTGGTCCTGACTGGCCAGGCAAACTGCACTTTCTTCCTGGCCAGGCAGAGGCCCTCAGGCATATGGGTTGCTCTTAGTCTGGGCAGAATATTCTAGATTTAGGGAACCAGTATATGGATGTTCATTCCATTTGCAATTATGAATGTAATCACAATGGAAAACACTAAAACAAAGTAAATACCCAGACTTCACTATTTGGGTTTATGTTGAGCCAGCTATCTAAACCTCACCTCCCAATTTAACACACGTATATCAAGGAAACAAGGTAAAAGGTCCATGGTAAAAGGAAATTTCTATGTTGTCATTTTTCATTATTCTTATTTTCAATATGTATGTTTAAAAATTTGCAGGTCAACAAAATTTGCCAACTGTTCTCTTTGAGAAAAGATTTACATCTTTTTCTACATTTATACTTTCACATTTGGCTGCTAAAACTCCTTCTTTGGAAATTACGCCAAAAAACCACAATGGGGTACCAACTATGCACCCATCAGAATGACTGCAGTGAAAAAGATACACAATGACAAGGGCTGGGAGAGATGGAAAAGCAACTCTCGTACACAGCTGGTAAGGTATAAATTTGGTGCAAACATACTGGAAGACTGGAAGTCAGTGCACCAAAAATTCCTTTTGGCCCAACATTTAGACTCCTAGATACATACTCACACAAATACACAGATATAGTCACCAAGTGTCAGGAAGTAGAATGTTGATATTGACACTGCATGTAATATTTTATAGCTGGAAATTACTCAAATGTCCATCAACAGCTGAATGGCTAAGTAATCTGTGGTATATTCATTCACTGCAATTCTATAGAAATGAGAATCAATGAACACAGACCTAAGTGAAGGAAAGTTACAAATATAAAGTTGCATAAAAGAAACTAGATATAAAAGAATGCACGCTGGGTGACTCCGTTAATATAAAGCTCAAAAACAGGCAACACTGATCTGTCATTTGAAGCCAGGAAAGACATTAATGCCTGGCTTGGGGAGTGGCCCCAAGGAGGTGCGAGAGGCATCAGATGGCTGGGACTGTTCTCTGCTATTCTGGGTGTGAGTGCACATACGTGCTTACTTTGAGAAAATTCTTTTTTTCTTTTCTTTTTATAGCCACACATGTGGCATATGGAAGCTCCTGGGCTAGGGGTCAAATTGGAGCCGAAGCTGCCAGCCTACACCACGGCCACAGCAACACCAGATCATCTACGACCTATACAAAAGGTCATGGCAATGCTGGATCCTTAACCCACTGAGCAAGACCAGGGATCGAACCCCAGAGAAATAACATCAGCTCCTTAATCCGCTGAACCACAAGGGGAACTCCTATTGTGTGAAAACTCTTGAGTTGTTCACTTAAGACTTGTGCATTTTCTGCCTTTATGTTATATTTTAACACAATGTTTATTTTTGAATGGCCTTTCTTTCTTGAAATGAGGGAGACTGTCACAAGAAGAGTCCCTCAGTTAAAAGAAAAAATGTATAAGGCTGTGAAATCCCCAAGGCTGAGAACTGCTTGTCTAGAGGCCACTGAGAAACTCAAGCATAAAGAACTACGTTGCATGTTCTTCTCTTTTTAAGGAGGACCCATGCCAATGGAACAATGAAAGAAGTCACCAGAAATGGCATTAGAAATAGCAGCAACATCTACAAATTTCTGGAGTCTCCATACACAGCACCCTCGGGAAAGAACTGTAGCAAATCACACATTACAGGCAAACACCTTTATTCCAAATGTTCTTTCGCACTTCTTGCCACCTTCCACTCTGGGTACATCTTGCTCTGTCGTGATGTACCCTCTTCTAAAGGGTTTAATCAAAGAGCTTTAAGAATACTCATTCTGAAAGAATTTCCCATGAACCTTTTCTACTCTGAGATTTTCCTTGCTCATCTCCAGTTTTCATTTCCTGTCTCTTGACCTGTTCTTAACTTATTACAAAGTTAATCTGAAACGTCTGACCTGTTTCAACATATAGTTCTTATCAAGGTAGTTTTAATCAAATACGGCTTGAAAATTTAATTAAGTCTGAGACAGTTTATCTGTGCCCACTACTGGAGTTCCAAAACAATTTTCCTTTTCCATAAAGATACAGTCGCAAGGACCAAGGCAGATGTGGGCTCTCTAAACAAATCGGGTGGCTCATCTTCTGACATCTGGCTAAGAGGCCAGAAGTTTTGCACTTAAAGAACAATGCAACCATTAAGGCAAATCTGAATACTGGAAAAAATACTCTTTACTCATTTTTAAAATTATAAAATGGGACCATAGTATTAAAAAGTAAAATGAAAAAAATAAAATCCTACAGAATGAGGGAACAAAAGGGAAGGCCAATCTCCCTCCTTCCTTTTTCATGCACATCAACACTCTCTCTCTCTGCCTTTTTTTTTTTTTTGCTGCATGTGAAAGTTCCTGGGCCAGGGATCAAATCCTATCCAAGGCGTACCTTTGACCTAAGCCTAAGCCACAGCTATAGCAAGGCTGGATCCTTAACTCACTATTCCAGGCCAGGAATCCAACCCACACTGCCACAGAGGCAATGCCAGATCCTTAATTCAGTGTGCCACAGTGGGAACTCCAGCATCAACGCTATCTTGCTGTATGGTCTGTGTTTCCTGTGTTTTTCTCCTGACAATCTGGACGTATTGGATAGAGTCCATTTTCCAGATGTTATACACACCCAAATATCTGTCTCATGCATTACTAACTTGAAACAGGGTCAATTACTGATCAACTCTAAGAGAAATAAATGCACATACTTGTCCCCCCTAAGTCCCTTGATGCTCCACTTGAAAATTTTGATTTGTTACCCTGTGTTTTACAGGTTATCTTTGCACTTTCAAACAATTCATATAATTTAAGCCTCTGTTGCTTAATGTATTTATTTTAGGCAGTATATTTTTACTGCTGGCTATGAAACATGAGGAAATCCACATCCCTAAACTTCTCCAACATCTTTTCCTGCTATGAATTTTTGCTAATTGTGTTATGTAAATCATATTATTAATGATCCATCAGGAAGATGTAAAACATTTAAATTCTGTTCTGTAATCCTAACTATGACAATTGTCGAGACTTTTATATTGAAAGGACATGACACTCATCTCAGCATCTCTATTAATTCCTGGTTAAAGAAATCTCAAAATCATGTCTTTGGTTTCAAGAAGAGTCCACAGATGTCACAGTCATTTGCATGTGCAAAGATGTCTCTCTTATGCCTTTGTACCTGAGTGACAACTTGGCAGAGCAGGAGATTCTCGGCTGGCACTGTCGCCTTCCCCTCGCACTGCAGGCATAAGGCTCCTGCAGGCCTGAGCTTAGCTGTGGAGAATTCTGGAGGCGGCCTTAATGTTGACCCGCCTACCCCTGCCGGGTGACTTGCCTTTCATTATACCAGGACCTGACCTCCTTCGGATGTCCCATGCAAAGAGCAGGTCCGCATATGGGTGGCAGGGCTGCATGTGTTACAAGGTTTACATGGGTTTGTGGTGATTTGTGCTTTTTTGATTATTTATCTTTGGCTGAGATGAACTGCTGCGAAGCTGACTGCACCCACCATCTTCCCTCCAGCTGGCCTTCTGCAGACACGGGGTGTTGGTGTGACTTCTCCTTCAAGGCCACTGCCCGCTGTGCACTCTGGCAGGAAAAGGAGGCACCCATGCCCAGGTCCTGCACTTTTGGGGGTGCTTGCTTGCCCTTTCACATTTGCGTTCCCCATTGACGGAGAGCTCCCTTCCTTGAGATGTTTGTCTTCTTTCCAGCGCCCCCTCAGTTTAGGCTAAATTTCAGAGATTGTGGCAACTCTCTGTCATGGTTAATTTGGGATTTGTTTGTTTGACAAACATTCATAGCTTGCTTCCTTGGGTTCACCAAAAAGAAGAGTTTTCTTCTCAGTTCTGAATTCTCTTGGTCATTTCTTCCATTAGATTACGTGAGGAGAATGGGGTCAGAACACCCCAATTCTGACATCTTCAAGCAAATTTCTCCATTGCTCCATTTAGAATAGTGGTGGGTTCACTCCTACACTGTAGGTGGGAATATAAGCTGGTATAGCCATTATGGAAATCGGTATGGAAGTTCCTCAGAAAACTAAGGATTGAGTTACCATATGATTCAACAATCCTACTCCTGAGCATAGGTCCACAGAAAACTCTAATTAGAAAAGATACATGCACGCTGATGTTCATAGCAGCACTGTTCACAATAGCCAAGACATGGAAACAACCTAAACGTCCATGAACCGATGAATGGATACAGAAGATGTGGTACATATATACAATGGGATATACTCTGTCCCCCAAAAAGAACACAATAATGCTATTTGCAGTAACATGGAAGCAACTAGAGAGTCTCATACTAAGTGAATTAAGTCAGAAAGAGAGAGACAAATATCATATGATATCACTTATATGTGGACTCTAAAATATGGCACAGATGAACCTATCTCCAGAACAGAAACAAACGAACAGACATACAGAACAGACTTCTGGTTGCCAAGGGAGAGGCTTTTGGGAGAGAGTGGAGTGGGAGGCTGGGGTTACAGATGTAAGCTATTATACACAGAGGGAGGACACAGCTATTATACACAGAGGGGATAAACAACAAGACCCTATGGTACAGCACACATTATCATTCAATGCCAAATGATAAACCATAATGGAAAAGAAGATGAAAACAAAAGAGCGTGTGTGTGTGTGTGTGTGTGTGTGTGTGTGTGTGTGTGTGTGTAGCTAAACCACTTTGCTGTACAGCAGAAATTAAAACAACAGGGTAAAATCAACTATACTTCAATTTCAAAAAAGCTAAAAAATTTAAAAAAAGAAAAAGCAAAGTGTTGGGTTGAGTAAAGTAGGACCCAGTCTTAGCCTATGGACTGCTCATTCTTTAGTTTATGATCAAAGCTTGTTTCCTAAATGCTTTCTGGGGGCTCTTCTGCATGGCGGATACTCATTCGAGGCTCACTTTTCTCTAGAGGGATTTCCTCCAGCGTGTACCTACTAGAGAGGGGAGGCCCAGCAAAGGGTCTTCCGTTCTCACTCCAGAAGGCGAGCAGAACCACTTGGTTCCTCCTCTTCATTCTCCCTCTGCAGATACTCTGAAATTCCTGGGCAGCTCCAATTCACCGACCCCTCCTGGCTTGAGAAACAGACTCATAAAGCACCCTCATTCTCTGCTTCCTTCTCACATGTGGAAATAGGACGGATAACGGATGTGTCTTTTTTCCTTTACTTACAGCCTAAGAAATCTCAGAGGTCAACTTTAGGTGGAGAGTCCTGACCATCAAATAGGATCATCGGCTGATTGAAAGGAATACTCACCTGTGAAAGCTACTGTTTTCATTCTCAGCCTTGGTTCACTGTTAAAATAAGTTGCTGCCCATGTGATATAAGGGTTTGTAAAGATTTTTAAATGACTACAAAGGAACAGTTTATCAGCCCTAATGAATTTAACCTAGTGAAACCTGTCCTTAATACTTTAAGAGTGTTCCCTCTAAGCAACTGTTCATAAATTAAATTACCCCAGCAGGAAAGAGAAGAGTCAAATGTACATATGCTTACTTATGAAATATGGCATCAAATGAAAACTGATGATATTAATTTAAATTACATAATGCTATTTGGAAAAATTGGAATAAGTATGAAATATCTGTACAAATAATACAAGAAAACATTTAAATAAATGAAAAAAGCCAGAAAGAGTACTAGTTACATTTCATTACAATATATTTTAAAATAACTAGCTTCTACCTTCATATTAATATTTTATTAATTTAAATAATAATTTCAATAAATTTATATCTTGGTTTACAAAGTAAAATACCCCAAATTTTGAAAGTTCTATGAAATAATTAGGAAGCAAGAGTTTAACTTTCTATTACCTACTATATATTTATGTTTCTTTGCAAAAAAAATCATCTATATTTTCATATATATAATTAATTCTGGCATTAAAGTGTTATACTAAATTAATAAGATTTTTTTTTATGGCCACACCTGTGGCATATGGAAGTTCCAAGGCTAGGGGTCAATTTTGGAGCTGCAGCTTTCGGCCTACACCACAGCCACGGCAATACCAGATCCAAGCTGTGACCTACACCACAGCTTGAGGCAACACTGGATCCTTGACCCACTGAGCGAGGCCAGGGATGAAACCCACTTCCTCATAGATAATAGTCAGGTTCAAAACCCACTGAGGCACACGAGAACTCCATATTTTTTTTAAATTATGGATTTTAAAAGATAAATATTATCAGAATTCTTTTAAAAGACATCCATGAAAAATATTAAATACATGAAATATCAAATACATATTTTTAAGAGCAGGAATATCAAATTTATCCAGCCTGCATTTCTGCGCCCAAATCCAGAAAAAGCAGTTTTCCCTCGACTGGATAATACGATTAAACATAATATGCATTAGGCTGGGCTGAATCATCATATTATCACAACTATTCCCAGCTAATAACACGACAAAAAAATTTTTACAACCACTTTGAGGCAGTGAAAAATATTTAACTACTTGTCTCAGAATAGTGGGTAACAGATATCATATAACTTCATATTCTACTGGTATATGCCAATTCTTATAGTATGAACTAATAAAAGATCTCTTAAAATTTAAGAAAATCCTTATTTTAAGGGAATACTGTTATTACAGTATTCAGGGAAATAATGAAAACAATCATCTGAATTACTAAAAATTGTAATTAAAAAAAATCTCTAAACAAATGTAAGAAAAATATCACAGAATCAGTAACTTCCCTCAGCAAATAAAGGGGAAAAAAATAAGGTAGATGGAGAATTAAAAAGCACACTCCAGGAGTTCACATCATGGCTCAGTGATTAACGAACCCAACTAGTATCCATGAGGATGCAGGTTCGATCTCTGGCCTTGCTCAGTGGGTTAAGGATCCAGTGTTGCCACGAGCTATAGCGTAGGTTGTAGACATGGCTCAAATCCTGTGTTGCTGTGGCTGTGGTATAGGCCGACAGCTGCAGCTCCGATTCAACTCCTAGCCTGGGAACGTCCATACGCTGCGAGTGTGGCCCTAAAAAGCAAAAAAAAAAAAAAAAAAAAAGGTACATTCCATTTTTGCCAAAAGTAGGAGGCAGACTGCAAAACATCTGTAAGGGGTACTGAAAGCAGCTTACGAGAGGTATGCTAGTAAGAACTGCTGTAGAGTTAATAATCTACACAGCAGTTCTCTCAAAGAGTATGGTTTTGCCAATTTTATAGATATGGCAATCTAAGCAAGGAAACTGTATAATTTTGCCAGGGCTTCAGCAAGAATGAGGGAGAGACAGTGAATTCAGACCGAGATTTTTTTAAGTCCATCATGCTCGAGCCTTGTAAAGATTCAGTGATCCCCAAGTCTGGGATCTGTCTTTTTTTCCTTTATTTACAGAATTTCAATGCCACCGAATTTTTTTTTCTAGAAAAATTTTATGTTCCCCAGAAATACATTCCACTTATTTCACAATGAACCATAATACTTCATTAATGACAACTCTCAATTAACCATCAATTTGCCATCCGCACAGCCTGCCACAGCTTTGCTTACTTGTTCGCTTTACCATAACTGGCTGCACAGTTTTGAGTGCTTCAAGTCAATTACATTAACTTTAATTCAGCATTTACCTGTATAATATACATTTAACATTTTTGATATTCATAAAATTGTCATGCAAAATGTATTTTAAAGGAAAAATTATATTCTGAGGCTTAAGAGAAACAGTAAAGAGGCTCCCTTTTCTGTTTCCTTATAGATTTCTTATTCACAGTAGCTTAACTAATGCTTTTTAAAAATTCAAAGGAAAAATATATTCTTGGGCTCTTTGCCAAGTTTCCAAGCCTCAAGCATTTAAGGCTTAAGCACAATATATATTGTTATATTTATTTATTTATTTACTTATTTTTTGTCTTTTTAGGGCCGCACCTGCAACATATGGGAAGTTCCCAGTCTAGGGGTTGAGTCAGAGCTGCACCTGCCGGCCTACGCTACAGCTACAGCAACACCAGATCTGAACTGCATCTGCGACCTACACCACAGCTCATGGCGACACCGGATCCTTAAGCCACTGAGTAAGGCCAGGGATTGAACTTGCATCCTCATGGATGCTAGTTAAGTTTGTTTCCACTGAGCCATGACATGAACTCTGTATTGTTATATTTTTAAAAGCTAGAGAGATTACTATTATTTTATAAAATGTGTATAGATTTGGTGTTCAATAAAGTACAGAATTAACAGGACTGAACTAAATGGACAAAACTAGTGACACATGAGATTTTGCTATCATCCCTCCCAGGCTCCCCATATGCCACAAATCAGGCACCCATATCCTAAAATGTAGGCTTGTCAACTGGGAAACTGGTAGGGAATAAGAAAAATCAGCAACATGTGGAATTCCATAGGTTCCTGAATTCTTCGAGTGCTCACCATTGCTAGTGCAGGTTGACAGCTTGTGATCTCCTGGATGTGAAGCCCAGGTCTACCACTAAGTGATCCCATGTCACCGAGAAAGTTACTCAGCCTGCCTGAATTTGGTGGGAAACATTAGAGATGCAACTGCCAGAAGAAAAAGAACTATCTTCTTGAACTGATGCTAAACATGCTTAACCAGGCCATAAGCCCCCAACTCCTTCTCATCAACATGCATGTAAGTGGGGGAATCACCCCCTTTCACACAGTCCGTCCATCCATCCATCCATCCATCCATCCACTGAATGCCCACTGAGATGATACCTGGAATTTCTTGTATTCGTTTTTAACCAGGTTTAACCTACATCTTTAAACAAACACAAATTCTTGTCAGAATTGCTATGACTGTTTTTCTCCTGCTCTGTATGCGCTGAGTGAGAGGTTGGAGGAGAGAGCAAAGGAGAATTTCACAGTGAGATGTGCCTTCCGCCCCCCACCGTGGTGGATCAGCCTACAAACACTTGGGTGCCTTTGGCACTAGCCATCTACTAAAGCCTGAAAAGCAGAAAGGCAGAGACTAGACTCCAAAGAAAGTCAGTACCACCGGTCTGGAAAGGTCAATGAAATCTCACTAACGTCCAAAAATGACAAATGTTTGTGAATCCACTGTACGCGATTTATGGAATGTGGCTCAGTTCTATTTCAGCAATTAGCATGATGGAATTATCATCTCTGTGACAGGAACAAAGCATCACAATTCCTCCTCCCCCACCTACTAATGATGATGAACAACAAGGAAGATGGTTTTGACAAAGACTGCACGTGGGGGTGGGGGGGTGACGCAAGAGAGGAGAGAGCGAAGAGCTAAGTGTAATGGCCAAAGATGAGACCAGTGTGCGAGGGTGTGCTGGCTTGCGGGGCGTGGGGCGGGAGAGAGAGAGGGAAAGACAGAAAGAGGAAGCAGAAGAGAGAAAGAAGAAAAGGAAAAACCCGAGCAGTTACAGACAGGAGTGGTTTGGGGCAAAGGAAAAGAGTTGAATGAGCACCGCTCTACAGTGAGTGGCGCAGTGAGTGATGGCCCCACGTCCTCCAGACCTTCAGCACAGCCCTCTATTGCTTCTGCGAGGCTTCCTGAGGGTGTGTTTGTGTTTCCCGTGAATGGCACAGCCTGCTGAGACACGCCTCCAGGCAAAAGCAGGCAGCCTATGGAGAGGCGGGAGATGTGGAGTCAAAAACAAAAAGGCACTAACAGAAGAGAACTCAAAGGTCACTGCCAAAATTGACCATTCTGGACAACTTGCTCCTGCAGGCCACTTTAATCACACACTACAATTTCAAAACCTCAATTAAATTAAGGGAATGAATGTATTAATAAAACACCAAATAATGGGATTGGAATTTCACTGGCAACGTACGATGCTCCAAAGAAAAGGAAACAACTGTGAGACACGAAGAGTGGACGGAAAACGGGTTTTTAGGTTTTGTGTATGGATTTAGTAACCACGAAGCTCCTGTCGAGGTCATGCTGTTCACGTGATTTTATTGCAAGACAGACCAAACGTGGGGAGCAGGAAAGAAGGGTCGTCAGCAATCACAAGCTCACTCTTCTGATGAATCGTATGCAGGTAAAAATGCTGATGTGAGGAAAGAGGGCAGGGACAACTCTGCCCATCAAAAGAGATATTAACTATGGACAAGGGATCTAGAAACCTGATTCTGCTCCTACTAGTCTCAGCAGCAATCCCGACCTCTTCTCAGGGGCAGGCAGGCAGGTTTTCATCAGCCCTCCTCTCTCCCCCTCTGGTCACCTGCCTTAGCAATTTCAACATTCACATCCCTGGTGGTGATGCCTGAGTCCATTTATAGCCCTGACCTCCTTCCTGAGCTCCAGACCCAGATTTCCCACCGACCTGCCGGGGACGGCCAGATGGACGGCCGGCTGACACGGCGCAATCAGCAGCGCCAAAATAGAACTAATTCCCCCTGGCTCTGCTGTGTTTCCCCTCTTTGGGAATAAGGAGATCAAAGCCCAGAGGCTCATCCCAAGGTCACACGGAAACCAATAAAAGCCAAGATCAGAATTTGAACTCAGAGCTCCACCCTCCAAACCCCAAACCTATCTCATTCATCGCTATCACCTCCCAGCCTTTTCACTGCCAGGAGGACACTGACCTCTCATATGGAGTGTGGCAGTAACCTCAGCTGGCCTCTCATTCCCTGTCACTTGTCTTTCTTCTTCCTTTCCTAGTCAGAGATCTTCACTCATGGGTCCTGAGCTCTGATTACATCAGTCCACTTCCACATAATGTCTACAGCCACACAGCAGCTAAAATCCTGACCTCTAGAATCACACTTCCTCAACTGGAATCCTAGCTCTACTTCTTACTAGCTGTGTGCTATTGGGCAGTCATCTCTATATTCTTAGTTTCTCAATTTGTGAAACGGGAATGGTTGTAATGACACATAATCTCATTAGCAGGAACAAATGAAGCAATACATATAGGAACATGGTTAGCTCTTTGTAAGGTCACCTAAGTAAACTGAGCTCATTTGTTCACTTGGGCCTTCACAGCCCTTTATAAGCTGAACCTCACCACCTTTCAGACACATAACTTTAGACACAAGCCACCCCTACCAGGCTGACCCTTCACTACTCCACAAACAATTTCTTCATACTGTCCTGCCTCTGTTGTTTTTCTAAAGATTTCCTCAGTTTGGAGAGGCCTTCCCAGCCGCACCCCCAGGGTGCAGACGGTGAGCATGAACTTGTCAATCATAAGCAGACTCTAATGTCCCCTGCTCCGTAAGGCCTCTTACCTAGGCTTCACCACACACTCACTGAATCCACTGAGGGGCCTCTGGGTTGTGCCGCTGGGGTTTGGATTTCCTGCTCTTCCACCCAAAGTTATGTGACCCTGGGCAAGTCACTGAACCTCCGAATGCCTCAATTTCTTCCTCAAATACAAAATGGGGTTTAAAACAGCATCTTTCTTATAGGGGCTTGACCACCAAATGAGACATACTGTAAATGCACAAAAGACAGGAGAGTACCTGACTCAGGAAAACCCTCAAAAAGCCCTAGCAATTGTTTACAGAAACATTTGCTTTCACATATCTCCCTCTTTACATTGTGGATCCTGGGAAGACAAAGGCTATCTTATTCTTTTTACAGTGCTTTTTACTGTATCTAGCTCTGAACAGGCACTACCAAACACCAAATTTCCATTGAATGAGTGAATAGCAGTCAACCCTCCTGTGTTAGTTGTTGGAACATGACAAATGTATGAGTCGGATTCATAAATCTGCAATCTACTTTACTCAATATCAATTCTAAATGATACAGGAGATTTGGCAAAATCTAGAAGCAAAAGTCAGTATTTTGTTAATAAATTATTTTCTTTCCAAGTAATGCTTTTCAGTTTTCCCTACAGGACTAAGAAAGCAAGCAATTCTATATGAGTTTCTAGTTGTGATAACTTATGGTGCCTCTGGACTTCTTGAGTTTTACTTCCATGAGCCTTAAAACACTGGGGAAATGACATTTTTTTAAAGTTACTTGGTTCAAGGATTGTCCATTCACTGTGTTAGGAAATACGAAATAATATAGAACTGTGGCAAAGAGTCATAATAATAGTCTACCAACAAAAGTCAAATGTAGTAGCGTATTACGAGCTTAAGGTTTAGAGTCAGAGTTCAAATCCTGAATCTGTCACCTGCCAACAGGGTGACCTCACACCACTGAACTGCTCTGTGCCTCAATTTCTTTAACTGTAAGCAAAGACAATAGTGCCTATCCTATAAAACAGCAGAGCACTTGAAAAGTAACAGAGACCAGTAAGGGTGTATGGTAATTGCAGTGGTAACGACACAATCATAATAATCTGGGAAAATACATTTGATCTTTCCTTTTGAGTTAGTAATCAATACACAGAAGTCCCCGTGCATTAGGGAGCAATCACGGTTTGGATTCTAGTAGAATCAATATTTCAGCCATAAAGAAAAAGGACCGATGGGATGGCATAGGGCAATATTTCAGTATGCTTCCCTTCTAGGCATTGTTACTTACTGATCAATGTTTTAGATTCACTTCCTAAAATGATGCAGTTCTGAGGAACTATTTCATGCCTTGAAGGTAAAGCGGGATGATGTGGGAGGCAAGTCTTCACGAAGGATAGGCCTAGCCCGAGAATGGAAGGCTGAGAGAACATGAAATATCATGGTGTCCAAGCCAAGTCATCTCACAAATAAAATGCCTCAAAAAAACAAAACCAAAAACTTAGCAAAAAAAAAAATCCTACAAATTTAAACTAAGCTGAGGGCTGGAGTCATGAAGTTTATTAAGCGAAGTTTGCAATTTTCGTGAGGTAAAGAGATCAGTTGAAGGATCCCAGCCCTCAAGCCAGCATGCTGACATTGGAAAGTGCTGGTCAGCTCACAGAACGTGACTTGAATGCGATCTACCTTTTAGCGCAATAAGAGGAAAAGAAAGCAATGAAGTTACCTCATTGAAACAGGGCATTTAGCTAGACTACTGGCTACACAGATGCACATCTTTAGAAAGCAGAGCAACTGACACTGGCAAGGAAGTTCTGGAGGCCACTGAAAATCAATGATGATGACAAATCAAAACATTTAAAGGCACAATATAAGCTTAAAATCAAGAGACAACGAGTCACATGTGCTTCTCAGCCAAAATCTCAAGGTTTCCCAGAGACTCTATAAGAACTGAGATGGTTTCCTTTGATAACCCTAGCTGGCCTATAAAAGGACAAAATTCAACCTTCTGCCCAGACAGCTTAGCAGTTTCCCCACAAAAATGTTGATCAACGTTCCTTGTCCCTAGACAGATTTTCTTCGTCCTTCCTCTCTCATAGAAATAGTCTTCTTTATAGACTGTTCTCCTCAAAACTAAATGTGCATGCAAATAATGAAAGGTTTTGGAAAGTGTCAAGTATTGAAATGCTGTATTCACTTTCGCTGTTAGCCATGACATTTAAGGGATGGTTAGCAGCTTTTATGACACAATCAACACTGTACTGGCACAACGAGGTTGCAGTCAGCCTAAGCAATACTTGGCAATGTGAGCACACAGTCCCCAAACGCCAGGGACTGGGAGCCCGTTACCGGACAGGATGTGCTTTAGAGTCACAGCCCATTGGGAAGAACAAGTTTAAGGGAAGTGGGAATTTGCTCTTAGAACAGGGGGAGGGAAGTTCTATCTGCCACTGGGTGACTTGATTGCTACCCAAACTTCTTTGCTAGGTAAGCTACTTAAACTTTTTTCAAAGATACTGTGGTATGTCAGCTGAAAGTTGATCAGGCTATGCTCATCTTTTTACATCATATGTTCCTAGAAATGTTGAGAGAATGAAATATGCCAGAAATTAATGAGCTTGCACACTGTGGCCCTGCACACAGACACAGGTTTAGCATAGGTTAACAAGATTAGTAGGAATGACATCAGTGGGATTAAAGGTGTAAAAAGCAAAGATGACACAGTAATATAAAATGCCCAGGCCAAAAGACAAGAACAAAGAAAGAAAGAAGCAACAAATCTCACACAAACTGTGGTCTAAACAACAGAAGTCCAGTGTCTATAAATAATGATATGCATTCTGTCCAAATATGCAAAAACTGCCTTGGAACTTTCAGAAACCATGATTTAGGGCTCAATAGAACAATCGTTTGCCTAAGTTGAATTCATAATTCATTTTTTAAAAACGCTTAGAAAAGAGCCTCTCTAAAATAAACTAACAATTCTATGGTTCCAGATGGATGTCCAGCTCTCTCTCTCTGCCATTCTCTTGCTTCTCCCACCTGGACTGTAGCCCATAATTCTTAATTAATTCTTAATTCTTCCCTGTTCCCCCCACCCACCCTCCCTAAGTTCCTTTCTTTTTGCTGCTCTTTCCCCGGAATGCTTTGGCCCCCACTCAACAACTCTGTGACATTCATGTGCCTTTCCGTACACTCTGCGCTCACGTGGAAATTTCCTTTCCTCGATCTAGCAGATAGTTCACTAGCTGCTGAACTCACACTTACTCTTTAAGATCCAACATGAAGCAGCAGCAAGGGAGGCTCCAGAATACAGTGGCCTGAAGTGGAAATCCTGCTCTACTCCTAAGGAAGCTGCTTCACTTCTGGAAACTTCTATTTCCTAATTTATAAAAAGGCAACAATGAGGGAGCTTCCTGGTGGCTCAGCAGGTTAAGAATCTAGCATTGTTACTGTGGTAGCTCTGGTTACAGCCCTGGTGCAGAGTCAGTCCCTCGCCCGGGAAGTTCCACATGCTGCGGACATGTCTGAACAAAAAGGAACAATGAGGCTACCTGATAGTCTTAAACCTTAAGTGCTGCACCAGGTAGGTGCCTGGCAGAGGTCATCACACAGCTACATCTTTCTTTCTAATGCTTCCCTTACTTGAGTAGCATTAAGCAACCATTTCTGAATTTCTAAAAAATTTTACATTCATTTCTTTTTCCTTCCGGCTTCACCCACAGCATATGGAGGTTCCCAGGCTAGGGTCCAATAGGAGCTACAGCTTCCGCCCTATGCCACAGCCACAGCAACGCCAGATCCTCAACCCACTGAGCGACGCCAAGGATTGAACCTGCATCTCCACGAATGCTAGTTAGATTCATTTCCCCTGAGCCATGATGGGAACTCCGCACATCCATTTCTAACACTTGGTTATCAATTTGTAGTTTTAAAAATCATATCTGTAAACCTCCATTGTGTGGGAATTCTTTTAGATAAGAGACAGTTTATTCATCTTTGCATTTGTTTTACACCAAACACACTGATGGGTACATAGCAGGTGTTCAGTCATGGTCTAAAATGGGCACTCAATACACACTTGCCTACTGAGTGAGTGGACGGCTGAATGAATAATGCAGGTGGATTTTTTTTTTTTTTTTTTTTTGGTCAAAGGCAAGTTCATGCAGACGATACAATAACCTCCCTTTAAAGCTGCTTTCCGCCTTTCTTTTCCAGAGGACAGTGTACTGTCCAGGACACGTGCCTATAACAAGACGTACTTCGGCACATTTGCATATGCACCTTTTTCTCCTTCTAAGTCAAATCAAACCAAATGTGGAGAGAAATAATATTTTCCTTTTTAAACACTTTTTCATCATGAAAGAGGACCTGACATCAGAAATGAACAGTAAAGCCATATAACCATTTAAAGCACTGTTTTCATCCAGTGTCTTCATTTGAATGGTCAGTCTTCCCTAAGGTTCGTTCTACAAAAGCACAGGGGAGGTCACGACGCAATCTGACTGCAGAGCACACATCTGTACTGTCATTAGGCTCAGAGGCAGACTTGGTTATGAGAACACCTATTACGGAAAAAAAGAAGCCCTGGACAGCTTCCGTACCTTACATAACTGAGATTGTTCATTACCTTGAACTCATGTCCCAAACAAATTTTATAAACTGGCCACTTAAAACTATCACACAGCATACTGCTCGAATATGTGTGCATTCCTTATAAATCCTAACTGGATTTTTCTCGTCAGGTACATACAGCTTCTCTCCTCAATTAGCAATTCTAAATAGACTCAAATCCTTGAACAATGGCACTAATGATAATTTTTATCTTACTTTCTCAATTAAAAAGACATTGAGCTAATAAATAAACATAATAGAAAAGTCTCTTGATGAATACTTGCCTATAAAAAATTATCTTTAATTTTAGCATTAATCAGAAACCAAGGAATGTACACTGCAAGAATTTACTAATAATTTTTGGTTGCTTTTGTCTGAATTGCTATAATTGCTCCCTTATTGGTCAACGTGTCTCTTGATTTCCCCTCTTTAGTATTTTCTGCACAATCTAACCTCTCAAACTCTGCTTTTTCTCTTACTCGCCTGTGCCCACGAGCACGGCCCAGTGCAGCTGTGCCAGCGGAGTGCCCACCACCTGCTTTTTCTCTGACTCGCCTGTGCCCACGAGCACGGCCCAGTGCAGCTGTGCCAGCGGAGTGCCCACCACCTGCTTTTTCTCTGACTCGCCTGTGCCCACGAGCACGGCCCAGTGCAGCTGTGCCAGTGAAGGGCCCACCGCCAGCCCCCAGACATGATCCGCTGCCAGATTCTCTCTCTTCTCCATTCACTCCACTGCTCTTCCCCATCGAGGTGCTGAGCCATCAACTACAACGCTCGCCTTACTGATCCCCCTTTTCCTGATTTTGAACTTGTACATTTTTCCTGGACCAGCTGTGTGACCTTTCAGGTTCGGCACGGGATTAATTTAGTCAGTTAAATTACTTTTTAAAAGTTATACAGATGTTGTAAGTAAGGACCCTTTTGGCCTTTCTCCCCAGATCGGCTTTCCTGGGTGAGAGGTTCCAGCTCTCTCTACAGTGTCTGTGGTGCTTACTGCTGTGGCTCCATCCATAAACTGGCCACTCTAGGGTCCTGTTTAAGAGAAGATGTATCTGTCTTGCCCCACACAGAAAACAGCTTCTCATTTTGGGAAGGGATGTCTAGGACAGCAAGGAAACATCCACCTCTCTGAGTCCCACACCTCAGTATGCCCAGAGGCATGACCCAAAGAGAAATAATCCTCCCAGCCTAGGGCTACCAGGTTGAGCTTTGGCAAGGCCATTGCTAAGGTGGACTCCCAGGTCTCCACATACAAAGAACTTACCAAGTTCTAATAGCTGTCCAGCTGACATTGGACAGAGAAACAGATTGCCCCCGTCTTAATGAGTGACCTCTAACTTTGAACTTGGTCATAGCTACTTCAGAGAAAGCTAAAACAAGATGCAAAGAAAGCAAGCCTTATTGTATCAATCTTCAAACTTGGAGATAACCTCTTAACCGAGGTCAAATGGGTCACTCATCTTGGTCTCTGCCCTATCTTCCACCTCTAGGACAAAAAAAAATCTTGCTGATGAAGAAATTCATTTCATCAAACTAGATCATGCACAGGGAACAACATTATAGACCTAGATCAAAGGCTTTGCACTTAGAACTCCAACAAGGCAGACTTGGTCACCAAGAACAAATTATTAAAGCAAAACCAAATTCCTCTGAAAAGGTGTGGTCAATGCCTTTGTGCAAATTAGAGTTACAAGTGACATGCCTAAAAGAAAAGCATATTGTCAAAGCTGAATGTGTTGGAAGCTAATTACTCTAAGAGGGTCACCAAGGTCCTTCCTAGGAGTGAGCCACCAGTTAGGGAAATACTTAATGGAACCTGTGATTATGCAGAGCAAAGCTTCAAGGCTCATACTCTGGAAAGGCAGAGAGAAAGAGGGGGCAAAGTGTGCTCTACGGGAGTAGGTAACAAGTACACTCATTACGCCCTGGATAGAAACTGAAGTGTGAGTCCTGGAATCTGGAGAAGACAGTTGATGGTAAAAGTATCTCGGTGCGGAAGGAGATGGTTCCAGAAAATAAGAGGAGACTAGACTCAGAGTCTAAGGGGAAAGAGGCCCATAAGAGATCCCTGGTGTTGGGGGAGAAGTGATGTACCATTCTAAAAGAATTATTAGTGTCCATCAACAGAGGAATAGACAAAGAAGATATGGCATACACACACACACACACACACACACACACACACACACACACAAAATGGAATACTGCTCAGCCATAAAAGAGCAAAATTTTGCCATTTGCAGCAACTGGATGAACTTGGGGGGTGAAATAAGTCAAGGAAAGATAAAAACTGTAGGATACCATTTGTACGTGGAATCTATAAACTACAACAAACTAGTAAATATAACAAAAAAGAAGCAGACCCACAGTGGGGGGGAGGAGAGGCAATGCAGGGATAGTGGAGTGGAAAATACAAACCACTGGGTAGAAAACAGGGTGCAAGGATGTACTGCACAACATGGGGAATAGAGTCAATAATTTATAATAACTATAAATGGAGTACAACCTTTAAAATTGTATAAAATAAAAAAATGTAAAAACATTTTAAAGACATTATTAATGAAAGACCGAAAAAAAGCTTTATAAAAAGTCAAGAAGTTTAAGAAGGCTTCACAAACTAACACAGTGCTCTGAATCCAAAGGTAGTGCCTTCCACACAAAAAGGCAGAACCGACAACTCCTTGAGCGAAAAGTTACAAGTAATAAAGCAGGCATGGAAGTGTGTGACTTTAAAAGAAGTTATTTAACCTCAATTGTAAAATGGGACAATCGTATTTAGAGTATCATTGGGAGGATTAAGTGAGATAATATATATCAAGGGCTCAAAACAATACCTGGTATTGACATAAACATTCATTTTAGCAAGTAAGTAATAGACATTGAATGAGATGGACTAGAGTTGTGGCTGTGTGTCTTTCTTTTGCAGCCTGCGGGTTCTTTGGGTGCAGGTGCCAAGTCACCCAACCTCACAGCACAGCTGGCACATACAGGTGCACAATAAATGCTTACTGAATTGAAGCCAAAGAATTAGAACTGTCAGTTAATAGCCTCAAGGGCCAAAACATCTCTCCTAGCAACCTCCCTACACAAAAACTGGCTTATTTATCAATGTATAGAGTTCCACAAATACCAGAGCAGGAGAAAGAGGCTTAATAACTTAGACAAATGCAGAAACTTGCCTCATTTTCCAAAAGTGTGTGCCTTTACAAAAAGTACACTTTTAGAATGAGTGTGCAGAGCATTTAAGTCTTGCCTTTGCACTTGACTGTCAGACCCACTGCCTTGTCAGTTCAGGGAGTACTGCACAGCCACTGAGGCAGATCCTTGCGGAGCGGGCTGGGGATAACTTCCAGCATCAGACAGACAGTACAGTCTGGCCCTGACAAAAGCAAAGGCGAGGGGAGGGGAGAGCAAGCGAGGGGGATGGGGGAGAGGAAGGGGACAGGAGGGCGGGCTGGAGGCAATGCAATTTGCCTACAGATCAGACACCTGGGTTGACATTAGTTAATTCACATTTCTAAACTAATTTAATAGAGGGCTTGCTTTCTCCCTGAAACAAGAAAATAAGACAAGAGGTAGAGGATAAAGCTTACTGTCAAATTTACTTTCCAGTGTAATGTAGATACTAATGATGCTTCAGTAACACTTTGCAATTCAAAGGGCAAAAGAGGTAACGACCCTTTGCAGGATCTCCTGATAAAAACATATGATTGCACAGTACACAAAAGAGATCTTTAAAAAGGAAAAATAATGAAGAACCGCAGATTATGGTTTCAGCCTACACACATCAGAAAAGTTTACCCATTATCTGAGGACCTAGGGAGACCTGTTCATGATCTATAACTGATGCACGTTAAGTTCTTCAGCGTGGACACGACTATAGTTTTCTACCCTAAACTAAAACAATTTGAAGATAAACAATAAAAAGTTAAATATCTGCATATGTTTCTTCCAGCAAGATGCATACATGCCTTCTATGTAAATTATGTGGAGTGTCAAAAATACTCCCCAACTTTAATTAAATTTCACCCCCAAAATACATTTCAGTTGGTTGGCTTGTTAAAGCATAGAAAGGGAGGATCATGACTGTAATCTTTGGTTCGAAAAGTTACATTTACGAGTTTACTCTGTTTAGAATCACAGACCACACAGGGTCATGAAGGGTGACTCCAAATTATATGATATAACTGTACCCATTTGTAACCCATATTTCAATTCTGACAAGTGAAAATATAACCCAGGTTATACAGCATCCTCAGACCTATTTCTTTTTCTATTTAATTTGAAGGAATGAGGATTAACTTTGTTGGTAGTGTTACGTCTAAAGCTACTTTTCCTGAGGATCATAATTCTTTTTTCACAAACACAGGCTAATTTCAGTTATCTTTTTATCTTGGCCAAACCTCCATCACTATGAGTCCAAAAGAGAAACATGGCCTAGTGGCTGCCTTCATACAAAGACATTCTAAACTCAAAAAATTCTCAATATGGCTTAGGTAATGAATCATATGTGCCTGCAAAATTTCAAGCCCATAATTGCCTGTCCATAATAATTTTTGAAAATTCGCCCATTTCTAGAGTTTGTGCATATGGCCCATAAAATGTGTCACTTTTTCTATGATTTATAGACTTTCTTCCAAGTTTAAAGCAAACAGATGTTTATCTTTAAATGGGATAGAAAAATATAATGCTTTAAAAACTTTGGGTACATTTATTATGGTTAAAAATGGCAAACATCTGTAGTTAGGAAAGATATACTATACTGCCTTGGTCCTGTGGGAAACCACAAATTAAGGGCTGACAAGTTGCAGGTATTTAAAATGTCTGGCTACATTGCATTCCATATAAAATAGGGAGCCTAATCGCTATGATATTTGCTCTGCCCATATGTTGCTTTCAGACTGCAAGGGCATCTTGCTTCCTGGTACAGTATTTTAAAAGCAAACTCTTCAAGAAGAAAGAATAAGCAATATAGTGGGCTTATTAGTAGATTTCATTTTAACCTTGTGAATGTTAAATTATGTCACTAAGCAATATTTTATTTTTATTTTATATTGGAGTATAGTAGATTTACAATGTTGTGTTAGTTACAAGTGTACAGCAATGGGATTCAGTTATACATATACATATATTTTTTTCAAATTCTTTTCAATTATAGGTTATTATAAGATATTGAATATAGTTCCTTGTGCTATACAGTAGATCCTGGCTGGTCATCTATTTTATATGTAGGGGTGTGTGCGTATTTTAATACCAACTTCCTAATTTATCCTCTGGTAACCATAAGTTTGATTTCTAAGTCTGTGAGTCTGTTTCAATTTTGTAAATAAGTTCATTCTTTTTTTTTTTTTTTTTTTTTTTTTGCTTTTTAGGGCTGCATCTGCTATCCACAGCATATGGAGATTCCCAGGCTATGGGTCAAGCCAGAGCTACAGCAGCTGGCCTACACCACAGCCACAGCAACACCAGAACCAAGCCGCGTCTGTGACCTACACCCCAGCTCACGGCAATGCCAGATCCTTAACCCACTGAGCAAGGCCAGGGATCGAACCCGCAACCTCATGGTTCCTAGTTGGATTCTTTCCACTGCACCATGATGGGAACTCCTTTTTCTTTTCTTTTCCTTTTTTTTTTTTCCTTTTGGCTGTTCCTGCAGCATGCAAAAGCTCCCAGACTAGGGACTGAACCCGAACCACAGCAGTGATAATACCAGATCCTTAACCCACAAGGCTACCAGGGAACTCCAAACCAGGCTTTTCAATCACCCATTTACTATCCTTGCACATACTCACGGGTGTTTAGAAAGTGACATCCCAGTGAAAGTTCTGCAGCATTCCACTGATAGCTGGTGAAAACCCACCGACTACCAATGGTTCATGGGCTACAATGGCGCCTCAACAAGAAAGTGACCCTAAAAAGATTATTCTCTGTGAAGCCTGGACTGTCAATACCAGTAGTTTCTCATCCTTCTTCTCAAGGGTTTTTTTCTAAACCTTAAGCCTTATTAGTGGATTTCATTTTACTCTCATTTCACTTTGCTCTCCAAAGTTAGCTCACTAGATTATCCTCACAATTATGCACTATCCCCTCAGAATTAAGAATAAATAAGTCATTTTTCTAGCTTTTCCAACTACTAGCTAACCTGCATGAACTACTGATAAGGAAAGTGTTCCGTTACTTTGGGTTTGGGGGCATCGGTTCAATCGAAAGTGTTCATGATGGGTTTATATTCCATTTCAGACACCAATAAATAAATAAAATGTTCATGATGAAATTATAAGATGAGACCAATCTATTACTTCCTGATTTCAGGTGAAGAAACTGAGGCCCTGGTAACTGAGGTGCTGTGTCCAAGATCACACTGCTTGAATTCAGTTCCTGATTCCCAGCTGAAAGTCCATTTAATGAATAATAGAGAAAGTATTTTTGAGTTCCAGGCACTTGTAGTAACTATGCTGCATGAATCATGCCATGCAATCCTCATAGCAATCCTGTGAAAACTTTTATAATTAACTCATTTTAAAAATAAAGAAACTGAGGCTGTGCAGATCAAATGATTTCCAACTGGATGGGGAAAAGCTCTATTTTTTTATAATGATTTTTATTTTTTCCATTATAGCTGGTTTACAGTGTTCTGTCAATTTTCTACTGTACAGCAAGGTGACCCAGTCACACGTACATGTATACATTCTTTTTTACCACATTACCATGCTCCATCATAAGTGACTAGATACAGTTCCCAGTGGTATAGAGCAGGATCTCGTTGCTTAAAAATCTCTATTTTTATATCTGAGGATGCTGAATATCTGGTTTTTGATTCTTGGCCAGGATAAAGGCAGTGGGATTTTCTATATTTTGGCTGTGCTCATGGCAGGCGAAAGTTCCCAGGCTAGGAACTGAACCAGCACCACAGCAGTGGCCCGAGTCACAGCAGTGACAATTCAAGATCCTGAACCCAGTGAGCCACGAGGGAACTCCTTTGATTTATATTTTTATGCTTAGAATTCCCCTCTCCCATCAGTTTCTTTACTGATGGTTTGCAACTGCCATAACCCATTTGACAACTCTGATGAACTTAGGACTAGATGGATTTAGGAGTGCCCTGCACTAAAAACTACTCTGACCTCTCCTCAGACCAAGATTTGTCACGCAGATCTAGGCATTCAAGACAGTGCCTCATGCCTCAGTCTGTCCCTGTATCTCCAGGGAAAGGGCCCTGGAAAAGTATGCTGTTAGAATGGCTCACAGACCCCGATGCTTGAACACATATGATTCTCTTGCTGCACCATAAACTTTGCCTTTAAACAAAAGCCTCATGGGAGTTTTTCTGGGTAGTTTGTGGATACTTTCAGATATCCCAACTTGGGAAAGAAGACCGGGGCTTATAGAGATGAGGTGCCCTCCTGGAGATCACAAAACTTCTCTATGGCAGTGACGAGGGTGGAATGCAGCAACCTGAGATCTCCTGGCTGCCACTTCCAATTGTCAATGCTATAGCCTTTAGGGACACCTGAAGGAGAGAGCAAAGGTGTTTTCTCTGGAAAGGTCTGTGCCAGAATAAGGGCACCATTATCTAACTCATCCACTCAAAGGGGATAACTTTTTCCAATTCTCACATTTTAGTTAGCTTTTTGCTAACTTAAAAAATAGAATGGCTTACCTTAAATTACCTTAAAACAGAATGGCTCACCTTAAAATAGAATGGCTTAAAACAACAGCTACATTTTACATCTCTTAACTCACAACTCTGCAGTTTGGCAATTGGACTGGGCTCAGCCGGGCAGTTCTTCTGTTATCAGTTGAGCTCACTCAAGCATGTGCAGTCAAATATTGGGTTGGCCAGGACTGGTGATCCTGGTGGCCTCAGCTGGTATGGCTCTTGTCTATCACTTGGCGGCCTATCATCCTCCAGCAGCCCAGCCCTGGCTTGTTCGCGTGGGATCTGGGCAGTGTTCTAAGACAAAGGGAGTGGGAATATGCAGAGCCTCTTAAGCATACTAAGCTCAGACAGGTGCATCATCACTGTACTGGAATTCCATTGGCTAAAGCAAGGCACATGACTTAGGGGAGGAGAAACAGTCTTCAACTATTGATGGGAGGACCTGAAAGGTCACAGTGTAACTAACACCCACAAAGGCAAAGACGGATAAACAGAAGCAATCTTGCAGTCAATCTACAATATTCACAAAGGTGTCATATGTGCAGTAGGAACACTGGTCTAGATATAATCCTCTATGTCTCGATGGAAAATGATAAAAGTGCCCAGATGAAACTGTAAATCAGATCTGCTACAGTACTTTCATCTCAGGAGGTGGATTATGGAGTTGATTCTCTGGCTGACCCAGACCTACTCCCTCTGGCAACCTCATTACAGTCAATTGAATTAACTGTAAACTTGTGTACTGCATACAGCACACAGGAAATAGCCCAATGTAAAATAAAGTTCAATATTTGAAAACTTAATATTTTAATTACACCATAATATAAAGTGATTTTTATAGGAATAAATGAATTCGGTTGGATCAGACTGGGAAGATTTTTTGAAAGTCACCATTACTCGTGCAGCTCAGCAAATGCCACATCTCTTCTCACAAAGGACAGGCCTGTTACCCGCCTAACCTGTGATGAGCCATTCAGGGGAATCAGCTACAGAAATTAAGTTGTTGGGTGAGGACTTTTTAAAATTTTTATTTGCTTTTTAGGGCCGCAGGAGTGGCATATGGAAGTTCCCAGGCTAAGGGTCGAATCGGAGCTGTAGGTGCCGGCCTATGCCACAGCCACAGCAACACCAGATCCCAGCCGTGTCTGTGACCTACACTGCAGCTCAAGGCAACGCCAGATCCTTATCCCACTGGGCAAGGCCAGGGATCAAACCTGCGTCTTCATGGTTGCTAGTCAGGTTCATTTCCACTGAGCCACAATGGGAAATCCTGGTGATGACTTTTAAAAGTATATTGTGGACCACATATTGACAACTGAGCAGAGGGACATTCTAATTTGAAAGAAGATTCCTAAACTATGAAAGTCAATTTGTTTTCTGGTCCACAGTATACTACTGTAGAGGACACTGTGAAGGACATTTCAGTTCAAAATGCCAGGCAGACAATATATGTTTATCTCTTCTCCCACCTGAGATTATTTAAAGTGAATATAAAGAAGACAAAGGAAGAAGACCTGGTTCTAACAGAAAGCATGGTCCGTCCTCTTTCCTGTGCTTTCTCTAGGGGAGATCAGTTGGTTTAAAGAAGAGGAGGGAAGCCTTGGCTAGAATCCTGGTTTAGCTTCCATCATCTCCTGTCTTGAGAGATGGAAATAACTGATAGGTGTGCAAGTGACCATGGGTGGATTGAGCCAACAAAGAGAAGGAATAATCATGCGAGAGGGCAAGATTTGGGAGGATCAAGGGCTGATGGAGAGGCAGGGCCTGGAAAAGCAGGGGAGGGATGCTGTGGCTTTGACTGTGCTTCTCGAGCTTTCGCTTCTTGACCCACATGGAAAATAACGTTATTACGCCTCACTGGATAACAGAGAATGTTCAAGGCTGGAGGCCAACGTCCTGCGCCTTTTGCTGGCCTGAAATCACCAGGAAGGCATTGATTTCTCAGCAGTCCTGTGACTCAGTGGTTCTTGGCCCAGGGCAATTTTGTCCCTCAAAGCACAGATAGCCAGGTCTGGAGACATTTTTTGGCCGTGACTACTACAGGGGGTAGGAAGCGGGGATTATTAGCACTGAGAGAGGCCAGCGATGCTGCTAAACGCCTCCTAATCTGTACGACAGCCCCCGCGACCAAGAACGATCTGTTCCCACCTGCCCCCAGTGCTGAGGCTGAGAGCCCTGTCGTGGCCCATCTGTGGCCCACCACTGAGTGTCCGCACAGAGGCCGGGAAGTTCAATATAGTCAGAGGAATTTCTAGTGGAGGGGAAATTGACCTGATTGGGAAAATGCCGAAGTGTGAGGCTCAGAAATGCCAGGTACAGGGCTGGGTGGCTGGGTGGCTGAGAACACAGAAGGAATAAACCTCAGTACATTCACTGCACCGGCGCCCTCGTGCACAGGTGCCCATAGCCAATATTTTCCAGGACAAGAACCTGGGAGCTTTTTCCCTCAAGAAACGGAATCAACCAGCTGAGACGATCTAGGGCAGAAAGTGGGGTTTACTGGTGCCCCAGATAAAGATCTCCAGATTGTAGGATTTCGAAGCCTGCAGTGAAACAGCCTGCTCCTCGGCCGGCAGCCTCGGGGTAAGCCAGTTAAAATATCCATTTACTTCAGAGCCTCCAAGCCACCTGTTACTTCTCTTAGAGGAGCAGTTTAGGCCAGTGTTCCTTCAGCTTGACAGAGCACAGGAATCTCCTGGGCATCTTATCAAAATGTAGATTCCGATTCAGTAGGTCCGAGGTGGAGCCTGAGATTCTGCATTTCTAAGGAGCTCCAGGGGCAGCTGGTGCTTCTAGAGCAGGGGCCTTTCTTCGAATAACAAGGACTTGAAGAGGGTGGCCAACAACTGGTGGGCCAATGACAGTTTCCTGAAATGTTTTACTGGAACACAGCCACATCCACTTGATACCTATGGCTGCTCTGGTGATATAAGCTGAGTTTAGTAGTTGGGACAGAAGCCACAGGGCCTTCAGTGCAGACATTGTTAGTGCTAGAACTCTAGAACCTTCAATGACACACTTTCAAAATTAAGGACCACTTTCCATGAATTCAATTAAGAACCCAAATAACTCTAATAAGGCATCTGGATCACAATTCCCATAAAAGGCCAGATAGCAAATATTGTTGGCTTTGTGTGCACCAAGGTGGCTGTTAGCATTCCCTTCTAAGATAAAACTGCCTCTAAGATTGAGTTACTCAGTTTAGTCAGGTTTCAATCCCCAAGAATTAGAAAATTCCATACTACATGTCTTCAGTATTCACTCAACATTTAAAAAAAGGTATTAAGCGTGAGCCCAATATAAAAAAAAAAAAGAGTAAAATAGGATATGGAGCTGTTACATAATATTTTACAACAAATAATATTTTTCCAGAAACAGAAAAGGAAAACAGATTGGATTAATTTAAAATACTTTCCTTCTCTGGCATGTTTTCATTTGTGTTTTGGTTGAGGGAAACATCATAGAAATAAAAACCAACCCCACGGAGATTACATTAAAGGGCTTAAAGCTTTGACAAAGCATCAAACAAAATTGTTTGCTGTCCTCAAAGAATTGTATTGAATCTATAGAACTTTCCTGTCACGCAAATATTAAAGGACCATAAAACATCAGTTAATGCTTGGTACAAGTCTATTATGAAAAAAAAAAACCCTACCCCCCAATACCTTAATTAGAAAAATTTATTAATAATAGCAACTGCTTTCTAAATACACTGAGCAAGTATAAAGTAATTAATCTGCACGCATCAGCATACCTTTTTAAGAACACAGACTCAGGTCAGTAAAAAGAGAAGCAAAATAATCTGAGAACTCACTATTTGAGAACACAAAGCACTCAATTTATTATTGATAAGCCAGAATAACAAGAAAACTTCACTGTGACAGGTTTATTTTCAAATTGCTGTTTGTTAACCGGCAGTTTGTTTCATAACGCATGAAAACGGCAGTTTCTCTTCATAATGCACTAAAATTATGCTTAGAAATCAACTGTCATCCTTGAGAACAATTAATAAACACAAACAAAACATGTCACTTTGTCAAGTTCAAGCAGTGCCTTTTGATATTGTAAGGCCCACATTTAAGGACAGAAGCTACAGTCTGAACAGAGAATTAGGTGAAGAACAAATGATCACATGCTAATTGCCTGGGCCTCTTTCAATGACCTGATTAATATTAGACATAATCTGGCAATTAACAAAGGACATATTTCTAAGTACATGTTGGCAAGTATTATGTAATGATGAAATTCAGTTCTTTGGGCAAAGGCTGGACAACTTGAATTACACACTATGAGGCTGCAAAGATAAAGTTAGTGCAAGCAAGGCTGACGCCCAGCCTTAAAACTAAGATAGATCTTTGTTTTCTGTTTTCCTGTCTGCCTTGGAGAAATGAAGGTAGGGTTTTACCTAAGAGAACTTGGAGAGGGCTAAAAAAGCAAAGGGCTTTACTTCAAAGGTACGACATGCAGATTATTCCTTCTCTTTGTTGGCTCAATCCACCCATGGTCACTTGTACACCTATCAGTTATTTCCATTTCTCAAGACAGGAGATGATGGAAGCTAAACCAGGATTCTAGCCAAGGCTTCTCTCCTCTTCTTTAAACCAACTGATCTCCCCCAGAGGCTCAACCTTGCTCTTAAAGGAACTGAAGTCAGATGTATACAGATTGGATTGACCTAAGCCCAACCCAAGACAGTGGGAGTATGGTTGCCCTTGCTGCTAGAAAGGCCTTGGCCTGACTTCCATTTAGTCCCAGAGGCCCAGGCCCCAAAACGTAGATGCCCAAAGGTGGAGTAAGGTGAGATTGCTCCCTGAGCATATTATTCCCCAAAAGTAACGCCTCTGAAGAGGCCACTAAGATTCCAACATAAAGAGGAAGCAGTGAGCAAACCACATGCTGGGTCCGGTTGAGAAGGGGTCAAAGAAGTGTCCCCAATGAAAGTAGCCTCCTCCTCTTCCACCTGGAGGCTGCTTTCACAGTGTCACAGCCTGGCTGCCCCAGGCTTTCTAAGGGGGCTCAGGCCTGGTTCTTTCTAGCACAGTCCTCACCTTAGTAACCACCCTACTATCCACAAGCCACCAAGGGCTGAGTCTTCACTCCTGTTGGTTCCCCAACTTGGACACAGTGCTTCGAAGAGCCCCAAGCCTTGTCATTTCCACACTCCCTCTGTCCACTGGGCACCCTCCCCACCTGTGATGTGATTTGCTGACTTAATCACACTCATCTGATCGAAGTGGCGCTGGGTGACAACTGCATTTGCTTCGAGAGTCCAGGCTTCTTCTCTCTTCTCTGAATCCCCCCCGCCAAGAATGGAGGCATCCAATTCTGCTTGCTCTTCTATCCCCAGGCTGCGCTAAACCTGTTACCATTAACTAGGGCTCTGGAGGTAAAATGTTCACTGTGACTCACACTTAGAAAAAAACATTGCTTAGCAACCCACTTCCTGTTTATATAAAACACTTATACCATAATTCATCAAATCTTAGATGCCACTGATTCTGAGATCCGCCTTGATTCGAGATGTCAAAAGACCCAAAAATGTGCAACGTAGTATTAACAAAATACAGAGACAAACAAAAGTTTCAGGAAACAAGACTCACACCACTACATAGGAGGCACTCTGACCTTTTCTGTCTTACTCTAGTTCATGATTTTGAAATTCTGCTTGTGATCAGTGATACTGATTGGCAGACCTTCTGCAAGGCCCAGAGCTGTAATTTAAAAAGAGAGAAGGTCCCTTAAATGCTTATCGGCAGGTGCACGCTTCCCATCACACCTGAACACACCGAGCACCATTGCCCACCTCACACTGTCCTCTCTCAAAATGCCCTTCCCGAGTTATTCCTGCAATCTGCTCACCTAAGGTATCGTGTCTGAGGTCTGGTCCCAGGCCCTGGACGTCCTTCATTCATTTTGTATCACGTCACTTCATTTCGATGCTGGAAAATAATTTATATGGTTCCTGCGTGTCTTCTAGTCCAGGGCATTGAGCGCTGTGTACAGGGATGTTGCAATGGCAACCACGCTTGGAAGCTAGAGACTGCATAGTCCTGGGTCACAGAGTTGTTTCCTGACCAGGAGGATAAACAGAGAGCTCCCTCGTCCTCATCTCCTCTGCCCTCTGAGACAAGAAAGGATCCGAGACTCCCTCCCTGCCTATGGAAGACCTGCTTACTCTCACCTCAGCCGATCAGCGCAAAGAGAATCTCTCTTGGAAGGGACGTGGAACAGATTTGCTAGCAACTCTACGTTGGGAATCCCCAAAGATTGGTGTCTCTAAGCTGTGACACAATCACTCGGGGCGCCCAGCATCTACTCAAGGCCCGTCCACTTCACTCTGCAACTTAAGGGCAAGGGGACCATGGCAAACATGCTGTGCCATGAATTATAACTGCTCTGTTACAACTTGCCCCATTCCAAGCAAAATATAATAATAATTGGGGCTCACTGTTTGCACACAGCTTAAATTTATGCACGTGTGGAAGGTCAGCCTAGCAGCTCTACTGCTAAGGAGTTGCTTAGTGCCTGTTGACAGCATTAACTACATCTGGACTTATCTGATTCTGTGCTTCTCACCAGATTGCCCCAATCAGACAGTCAGCCTCATGAAGACAGAGAGCAGGTAATCGATTGTACAGCCATAAATCATATCGATGTATATTTCTATCCACGAAGTTTATAGTTTACAAACTGTACAGTTTACTTCTTTATCCAGATAGGCTCTGCTTTGGAAACTCTTAGGCATCCTAGAAGTGGTCCAAAAGGCCTTATTTTACAAAAACGTGTTCTCTGGAACGTATGTTGCTTGACACATTTACTCTCTTGAAGTTTTGCTTGAGGTAATAAATGCTTATAGTTAAGAGACGCTTACAGTTAGCGTATCAAAACAATAAACTCAATTAACTGAAGTTCTGGGTGAATAAACATGGCTGAGCCATGGTTAGGGAATATTTTTGATAATTTAAAATTTTCATTCTGCGGCCTTAAAAAGTATACAGAGAGAAGTGAATCTTGTTTGATAATTGAGTGCCTCAGTTCCCCTCAGGGTCATTGCCATGAATATTAAACAGGATTACATTGTATGGAAAGAGGTTCTCTGCTGGTACTTAGTCGGGAAATTAAAATTTTTAATAAACTCCTAACAAGGATTTTTTTCAATGTTTTATTCTTTCCAGGTACCGTTAAGCTGGGTACATTTCTATTTTCCTTATCTTCTGGCTAATCAAGGCTTTGAAGCACCTCTTTTAAAAGCCTTCTAAATGAAACACACAGCAGAATCACAGGGTAAATCATTCCGTTTAGAAAACACACCGCTGCTTAGCACCTTACACTAGAAGACATAAATTTCTAACTGCTGTGGAGATACTACTACTTACCTGGAGTCCTGGTTTAATTTTAAAAAGCAAAACGTCTGTTTCTCAGTGGATCTATTTGCGTTTATGTCATTCCAAGCAAAATATAGTAATAAAGTTGGAGGAACTTTGCCTCAAGGCAGAAACAGTGATTTGGTCCTGTGTTTTACTACAAGCATCTGCTGGGGGTGCTGTGCATTCTGGGAGGATGGAGATGCAGGGGGCATTATTACTGCCTTCCAGTGGGGGCGGGGGAAGGCAGCAGATGGGAAAGTTCAGCCTGATCCAGTCCTCAACTGTTCCTCCCTCGCTGCATGGCCTTGAAGAAGTCCCCTGTCCTCTTTTTGCCTCATTTCGCTCATTTGTAAAATGAGAACAGTACCTGGCTGTGTGAATTAACTAATCAATCATTTTAAATGGCTAAGATAAAAGTGCTTTAGACTCGCAAGCCATTTTATAGGATGTAAACGGCTATCTTCCAAATACTCCATATGTGCGACTCTATTAAGCTAAAAAAAACACCAGTGGTTTCACAGCAAATTATACTAAATGCTTTATAAATTCCAGAGGCAAATGCTGATAAGGGTTCCATAAACAGTGTTTACAATGACAGCCATGCACAGAAGTGCAAAATAACATTATGTGGCAAGCATTCAGAAATAGGATTATTACTGAAATAATCCTTCTTTCCAAAACCATGTAGGGCAAGAAATTCACCATGGCCAAACTTCTAGAACTTCAGATCCTCTTCCATTGACATTTGAATGGAAGATAACTACCAGGATCGTTGCCAATAGCTTTTCTTTGTTCACTGATAAAAATAGGCACCAGAGGGCCAAGGAAAGTACTGAAAACAGAAACAATAGAAGCCCTTGGGCTTTACATTTCACCCAAGTCTCTCCAAATGATTGATTCTCCAATCAATGCACCTGTACAGCAGGGCTCTCATTTCTTCTTGCCGCCGCCCTGAGGAAATTTAAGGTTGGACCATGGGCTGCTATTCCTGAGCCTTCCTTCTTCCCACTAAACATGGGGAGAGCTCACCTCCAGCATTACTTAGCCAGATGTGCAGATAAGAAGGGCTCCTGTAATGCTACTGGGGAGGGGGGAAGAGGGGGGAGGCTTCACCCTGCAGAGAGAAACTCTCCTCCAATCAGGAGTGTCCAGGACTCTAAGCCACTGGTTCTCAAACATGGCTGCACCTGGCCCCACCCCATGCTAATTACATGAGAATCCCTAGGGGTGAGTCTAGGCATCAACACTATCACAGTGCACAACGGCATCTGAGAACCAGCATCTGAGAACCAGCACTGTCTTCAGAGCTATTACCTGAAGGAAGACAGGTCAGAACACCTCTTTTTCATTGTCGCCTTACTGTGACGCAAAATCAGCCTCAGATAACATGGAAATGGTTGTGGGGCCAGAATGGGCACTGGGTGCTCCGCTGCTGACCCCTGACTGTGCTCAGTTATCTCTGTGCCTCATGGTGCTAGTATGTTACATACATCATAAAACACAAAAATTTTCAATGGACAAAATAAATGTATCATTCACTGTGTGTCTGTTTTATTACTAGTACAGAGTGTGTTCCTGAGGAACCATTCTTCTTAATATTTTTTTACGGAGAGCAATTTGTTTTAATATGCTTAATTAATTTTGAAAATCTTGGTTTCATACACTATGATACAGCAATCTAAAGGTCTGGCTCCAAGTTCATTGCTAAACTGGGATCAGTGATTCTTTGAAAGAAAAACTTGACCAGGATATGCTGACCCAAGTGTTGACTGGCTGAGTTTTCCAACTCATGAATCTCAGTTTTCGACCCACACCCACCAACCTGGCAATCATTTTTGTTGAACCTCTTACAGTAAATGTCCACCCTCCATGGCAACAATCAGTTGTCCCGGAAACTAATCGGAATGTGTTAATTTTCACATTTTTAAGGCCCACTAAAACCTTAAATCTGGAAGCTTTTTAAGCAGGTTAGAAAATTCTCTTTCCAAGAATTTAAAGCATTCAGCTATGGGTGTTGATAGGTAACACCCATCATTTTTAATAACAATATATTTACTTCAGAATATGTAACAATGGAACCACCAATAAGAATCCATTTGCAAAATGGTTCAGAATTTTAAAACAGCTCTCTCTAGAAAAGCAGTTAACAGCTTGTTCAATGTTTAAATTTTCACTTTGAAATAACGAGCAAAAAATTTGTTTATGTCTCAAAAAGATCTATTACTATACTGTTAATACCCTCTTGTCCATATCTGAAAAGGATTTTTGTCAAATAAAAAGAACATCTAACAGAGCTTTTTGAACATTTTAAATTTTGACAACACCTTTAAGAAGTGTTTTGCCATGAGAAAAGGGGTAAGCCTCTGCATATATTTCCACAGCCATGTCCCATCTCATTACCAAGGATAATAAAGAGTCTACTATTGAAAGGTATGTTTTAATGAAACCAGGCACAAGTTGCAGCAAGATGAATGGACCTAAAGATTATCATACATAAGTAAAATAAGTCAGACAAAGACAAATACCATATGATATCACTTATAGGTAGAATTGAAAATACGACAGAAATGAACCTATTTATGAAACAGAAACAGATTCACAGACATAAAGAACAGACTTGTGGTTTCCAAGGAGGTGGGAGGATTGGATTGGGACTTTGGGGTTAGCAGATGCAAAGTATTATACATAGAACAGATAAACAACAAGGTCCTACTGCATAGTACAGGGGACTATATTCAATATCTTGTAATAACCTATAATGGACAAGAATCTGAAAAAGAATATATGTCTATAACTGAATCACTTTCCTACATATCAGAACTTAACACACTGTAAATCAACTATACTTCAGTAAAATAAATTAAAAAAAATTAAATTAGGCACAGTACTGACACCCTACAAGATGTCCCCAAAAACATGTTGCTCTCAGAACACCGACAGCCGAAAAGAAAAAGCAAAAAGATCAAGAGTACTGATGACAACCCCTCCATGTTATAACATTTTCACAGATTCCCCTAGATACATGATCACACGTGAAATGTGATCACACACGATGGACCAAAACAGCATTCCAACATTGCTCTGTATATTCAAATGGCACAAAAGTTTAATTTGCTTAAGATAAACAGCAAATATCAGGTTCTACTCCTGGATCAGCATGCTGCACCCTCAGCTTTGGAACCTTTCAGTGCTCCAGAAGGTAGAGCTTACGGATAAGAATGTCAGTACACGCCAAATACACCAGCACTCACCTCTCTACGCCAGTGGCCAACTGTGTACATCAACCAGAAAGCTTCTCAGCCTCTAAGACTCTAAGGCACCACTACATTAGTAAGTCAGGGCCGAGAAATGAAAGTCAGCTCTCATTTGGCCTCTGCTCTAACGAGGCAGTTTATGATTTGAGGAAACTTAACATCCACACCTGGTAATTAACCCAACAGAGTTATCGCATTCACATCCCAAATAACCCAGATTTTTTCCAGAAAAGACAGTCAGAAGGGACCTGAAAATTATAATTTTCAAGTCATTTGCCATTTCATCTCAACATTCCAGACACTTTCCCCTATGTTCTTATTAGAACACAACAGCATAAAGGAAGCATGTTTCGTATTAGTGACAAGACAACATATATATGCCTTTGCCATTTACTTTCAATCCAATTTACGCAGTCATCAAAGACCTTAAAATTCAAATGGCTTCTATATTCGGATCTTAAAATGGCAATAGGAAGTTCATTAAATCAGAATTAAACATTCTTCGTTGAATATAAATTTTAACGATTTTAGTAACATTAAAAAATGCTAAAGCATGCATGCCATTTTCAATGATGATCCCCGTAACAAGAAAGGATTTTTACTTCCAAAAAAGAAAGTGTGATCAGAGCATTCTAGCAGTTATATTCCTGACTTTAAACTGACCTTTGTAATGTAAAAAAGAATGCCATAGAACCCTGGAGGATTTTTATCGTATTCGTAATGCCAAAAGCAAGCACACCACACAGTGGATTTACCTGGGTACCCTTGTGAAGGAATGCATTTCAGAAGTGGATCTAAAATAATGAGAAGAAAAGGAAAATGTGAAAAAAAATCAACAAAACTCATTACGTTTGATTAAAAAATAACTAATATAATTGAGTTTTCAATTGAGTTTTAACAAAACCTATTCTGGTTATATCATCTTGAACACACAATGGTTGAGAACATTCTAAATTTTCTCTCTCTCCCCAGAATTTAGATCATGCAATTACTACCTAAGATGCTGCTCTTTAAGAAATCTAGTAATGGACACAAGTTATACCAATTCACCCGGTTCAGATGGGCCACAGACACTGAATGCCTAGCAGGTACAGCTGTCACTCAGGCTCACCAAGACTGGTCTGGATATACTGGGGGAGTGGGGTGAGACTGGGGCTGTTTCTTCCTCCCCAGAAAACTCTCTCTCACTACTTTATCAGAGTTTATATAGGAGTCAAATTCTACACATCTGAATGTATATAAAAGCACCACCATCTACCTGCTGTGTTACCTTGGGTGAGTTCATTAAATTCTCTGTGCCAAGTTCTCTCCTTTATCAATAGGAATGGTAATGGTGCCTACCTTGTAGAATCATTAAAAGAATTAAATAGTTAAAATTCACCCAGTTTACTAAACCTCATGTGTCATCTGAGGTCTGTGCTTACCTTCAACACCACCTTTGTCCCCTGTTAGCCCCTTGGCTAAGAACAATGGTATTTTGCCCTCAGCACAGCTGATATTTTGGGCCAGATGTTTCTTTGCGGCGGGAACTGTCCATGTAACGTAGGAGGTTTAACAGCAGCCCTAGATGCCTAGATCCACTAGATGCCAACTGTTCCCCCTACTCCTCCTGAGTCTGTGACAATCAAAAATGTCCCCGGACATTGCTAAATATTCCCTGAGGGGCAAAGCTACTGTCACTGCGAACCACTCTACAGGCACACGTGCTCTTCGGCCAAATCTTAGGTAAATATCAAGCTTGTGTGAGGACCTTGGGTCTGCCGGTCCTCATTCTCATTCTCATCTGTCCATCGTGAATTCTGCCTCAGGCCCTGGTCGGGCCTGTGATGTGACTTCCTTTACTTCACTCCTGAGAATCTGAGTGTTTTTAATCCATGGCCTCTGATGTGACTTGCCTTACTTTACCCCTGATAATTTGCATATTTTTAATCCACGCCCTGTCTGTCTTATTCCCAGGCACCTACAAATCCCCTATAGAGATCACCAGCTGGTTTTCCCAGGCTGCTCACTGCCTCTTGAACTTTCCTATGTTCTCGCCCACAAATCCACTGAGTTCATCTCAACGTGAGATGACAGCGGTGGGGTTCAGAACACACTATCTACTATAGGGCAACTTGGCATACTGGGTATTTTAAGCCAATGGAATTCGTGAAACAGCAGGTTCAAGAAAGACCCTCTAGTCCCTCCCCCTTCTCCCCTGAGGCAGCTCATAAGATCCTTGAGGGAGAGGTGCTGTCCTCAAACCAGAGGAAAGGAGCATCCTAGTCTTTGTAGACAGAGGGATGCTGGAGGGGATCTGAACAGAGTCCTTGCGGGGTTCTCCCCAGTTGACTACCCCTAGCTCATACTCTTTCATTCTATCATGTTTTTCTAAGACTTTCGACTCTCAGCAAACCTAGTGCACTAGTCCTACCCCCGGGAGATGCCTGATATTACAGAAAGTACAGAACCTTTTATACACTATGGTCTTTGCTATACATACATAGTGATAATCAAGTTTAATTTATAAATTAGGCACAGAAAGAGACAAACAAGCAATAACATAGAAAATTATAACAATACATTGTCATAAAAATAATTTGAATGTGGTCTCTCTTCCTGTTTCTCTCAAAATACCTTATTGTACAAGTTTAATGCCTTTTCCATCTCAACTAGGCACTTATCTTGCAGTGTGGCCATATCTTTTGCAGTTTCAGGTGCGACAGCAAAACTAGCACAGATTTCTTCTCCCTGCTTCATAATGTCACGGAAGGAAGCTGTGTTCTTACCATAGGTCTTAGCCGCCTTGGTCTCTGATTTTTTTTTTTTTCTTTCCTCATTGCGTCAAGAACTTTCACCTTTTCATGTAAAAGAAACACTTTAGGACTCTCTCTGGCGTTTTTGAGTCACCAGCATCACTTCTCTGGCGCTCTGGGGACAGGGTTAAGTAATATCAGGGTCTCTAGACTACAATACCGCGACAATAACTGCAGCGACTAACTTCTGGGCGGGACTTGCTGGACAAAGAGATGATTCACATCCTACGGAACAGAGCTGTAATCGTGAGATTTCATCATGTGACTCAGAATGGCGCACACTTTATTTTTATTTATTTATTTATTTATTTTTGCCTTTTGTCATTTTATGGCCGCACCCGCGGCATGTGGAGGTTCCCAGGCTAGGGGTCTAATCGGAGCTGTGGCCACTGGCCTGCGCCGCAGCCACAGCAACGCAGGATCTGAGCCGCGTCTGCAACCTACACTACAGCTCACGGCAATGCCGGATCGTTAACCCACTGAGCAAGGGCAGGGATCGAACCCGCAACCTCGTGGTTCCTAGTCGGATTTGTTAGCCACTGCGAGAATGGCGCACACTTTAGAAGGTATGAATTGTTTATTTCTGGAACTTTCCATTTAATATTTTCAGGCCTTGGCTGACCACGGGTAACTGAAACCGTGAAAAGTGAAACCACTCATAAGGGGGGACAACTATAAAAATGCTTAGGCTTAACTGTTTCTTTGAGTCTTCATTTCCTTATGAAGGCTCTCATGACACTTATAAAGGTGCCCATAAAACTTGCATTAAATGAATGTGTGCACTTTTCTCTTCTTAATCTGTCTTTTCTCAGTCCCATTTTCAGGGCCCCGGCAAGAAAACCTGGGAGGATAAAAGGAGAAAGAATTTTTTCTCCCCTACAATCTGAGACTGCCACCAGAATGCTGTCATTCAGTACATATGTGGAGACACATTGGCTCAAATAAGTCAAGGAATAATTATTACTATGTTCTTCTCGAAACAACAAAATGGAAGATTAACACCCCAATCTTTCTTAACCAAAAAACCCCCTTTGTTTGCAACATTAAAATGCAACGGGTTTTCCAGAATTCTGTTTGAAATAAAATTAAATTCATTTTAACAGTCTTTAGCCAAATTTTCTGGCAAACAAACTCAAAACTTAATCACACAAGACATTAAATAGTATATTAGTCACTAGACACAAGTTAAATTTATAACTGTTAAATTGAGAAAGCCATAATCAGAGAAACTACTGAATGTCTAAAGTATAAGTAGTCACACCATCTAATAAATAGGACACGCAAAATGTTAGCTATAGAAATGGCTGATCCATGGCATTTACTCAAATGCCTGCATATTAAAGATAATAAAGCTTTTTTTTCCCCTTCCTTTAAGAATGCACTAATTGTGGTGCATTTGTGTTTCTTTAGGCAACTCAGCAGCTGTGATTCCAAACATGAGCCTTTGAGAAATACATTTAAATGAATATTTATAAACTTCTCTCTAGCAATTATATTTAGCAACTGTAGCAGATGCCATTGCTTTCGCAGTGTTAGTCCTGTCACTAATTAGCGTCCCTCTCTGCTCATGCTCTCCCCAGTCACTTGTCTCTTAAGCGGACTGCCACCACGCTCAGGATGGACAGAGATACACAAGCCTAAAAAAGTCAACTACCAAGTTTTTTTTTAAGTCATAAAACATACATAAACCACGAGCACTCAATGTTCATAACCCCAGATTCTCCCAAAGCAACTAGTGCCCACTTGAAATTGAGATTTTTATGTTCTGAGCATCTTTATGGAATATCACCTTGAGTACCACTGGATAACTTCTGTGTATTCCTCACAGCCCACCAGGCTACTGAACAGAATCCTCAGCCTCACTCCCAAAACTGATTTAGAAGCTCTGGGAGGCAGAGTCCAGAAATACATATTTTTGACAAAGTCTCCAGGTGATCCTTAGGTGCCCTAAAGTTTGCAAACCACACCTTAAGACAGTTTAGATCCACCTTCTCCAGGAAGGCTAGTTGATAATGCCAACTGAAGATTGGCACTTGCCATCTGCCTCTATAAGGATTGACTCATAAGCCTCTGCAGCTGCTGACCCTCAACACTCCCTGAAAGGAGCTCAGGATGGAGATCGGGAGTGAGGCTCCCTGGGCTCTGGGAAAACTGGCAGAGCACGTCCTCAGGCAGTTAGATATTTTCAGGAGAAGATGTTATGAGCTCAATTCTTACATCTCCTCATATCTAGAAAAGCACTAAAATTCTTTATGGTGACGTCTGCTCCTCGTGAGTAGCAGTAACCTTCACGAGACTAGCAACAACCTTTTGCAAAATGTGTGCGCGTGGTTGCATGTACCTCCCCCTTCACCAAAATCACATATATACTGTCATTCCCCCTGCCTCTCTGGAGTGATTTCTCAGAGCTCTCTGAAATGCTGCCTCCTGGGCTATAGTTCTCATTTTGCCCCAAATAAAAATTAACTCCCACTTCTCACATTGTGCCTTTTTCCCCCCCAGTGGACAATAACTCCAGGCTGGTTATAATGCTGATCTTTTGTATTTCAAAGGTACCCTGAGTTCTCTTATATCACTGCCCTTATTACCTCTGGTGGAACTGATTTGGTTATTTCCTCCCTCTTCACTCTAAACTTCTTAAAGAGTGTGACTTAGATTTACACATTTTTCCATGCCTAATTAATAGAAGGCAATCAGTAATTGACTGATCAAATAAATCCTTTCAGCTTTCTAATATTGAGAGTTAAGTGTTAATATCTTGGATTTTACCCTGAATTCTACAAATTTTCACCAAATTTGAACTCTACAGTAGCTTTAATATCATTTACATATACAACCTTTGTGGCTACGTTTCATTCTTTGGTCTTGATTTCCATTATGCAGTTTAATAAAGTTACATTATAAAATACACCCATTACATTAGAATTTGGGAAAACTCCATTTTAACTCTTAAAGACTCACAAATTTTTAAAAACTCATGAGGGGGTTACCTCCATCAAGGAGGTAAAAAGAGAAATTAAGAGTAGCAGAAGGCTCAAGTCAGGAACTATATTTATACAAAAAAAAAAAGAAAGTATCCACCCCTCAGGAAATTAAAAGAGCTGGTTATAAAGATGAAACAAACTGGAGAAAGAAAGAATACACAAAACCTTACCCTTTCAAAGAGTTGGGGTTTTTCAACTTCCTGGCTATTTTACATTACAAAGAGAAAAAGATCTCTGAAATTTTGGTCAGGAGTTCTCTCAAAATTCTCAGTTCAAAGTTCTGGTAGGTATAGCCCTCCTCTGTTCTTTTGGCTGTATAATGACTCACAGCAAATCTTAACTCGAAAGCAGATCTTTTTGTCAGTTTTCAGATCTAATTCCTTGAGAAAGGTCCTTATCATTTAGCCACTCAGCCCTTTCCCTCAATTCTTCCCTTCCAATTGGCCTAAAACATGCTCCTCTGTACTCCTGCAAAGAAACAAGCAAAAACTATGTGGTTCCAGCGTCAGCAAACGATTTAAGTAAAGGGCTACATTGTAAATATTCTTAACTTTCTGTGTCATATAGTCTCTGTCTCAACTACTCAACTTTTCTGTACACACACACACACACACACACACACACACACACACACACAGAGAGAGAGCATGGATACGTTCCAAGAAAACTTTACTTAGGAAATAGGTAGTGGATTAGATTATGACCTGCAGCCATAGTCTGCCAACTCCTATTGTAATCTCCTCAAGGCACTATCTCATTGGCTCTGTATCTTCTTTTTTTTTTAACCATGAAACAATTTTATTCTTTTTCCGCCTTTTTTTCTTTTTTATTAAAGCACAGCTGATTTACAATGTGCCAATTTCTGCTATACAGCAGAGTGACTCAGTCATATATATATTTTCTATCATGGTCTATCCCAGGAGATTGGATATAGGGCTCCATTTCTTAACCCATAAATCATGTTTTATTTATATACCAACCCCAGGATTTCTAGCTACCATTTCTGAAATTATTCTTTCAAAGGTCATCAGTGACCACCAGACTGCCTGATTGATTGTGTTACTTGTTCTAATCTTTGTTTTCTCAAATTTGAAACTTGTCCCTCCTTCCCAGGATGTCCAGCTCTACTGTCCTTCTGATTTTTAAATATTACTTCTCAGTCTCCTCTTGGCCCTTCTTTCTCTAACTCACTCATGAAATACAAGGATTTTCCAAACTTGGTCTTTCTGTCTTCTTCAGGGACATGTTCTACTGGGTGACCTCATCCATCCTTCACCCATCAATCCCCTAGAAAGCCTTCCCTGACATCTGCTACCAAGGCTCTGGGCTTCTTCTTTTTGTCCTCCTATTACACCATGGTTGCAATATTAAATTATTGCTGTTGGTTTCTTGGCCTGCTATTTCATTCCATAGTAAGAGTAGGGATGGTATCAGTTTGCAGAGTAAGACTACCACCAAAAAAAAAAAAAAAAAAAAAAAATTCAGTCTCTTAAAAGAGGTAAGTTATAACTGCAGGGGGTCTCGGACCAGAATGATGAAATCAAGAACTTCATGATGCCATCTTCCAAAAAGGGGAATCTAGAATGCCTAAGGGAAGGACATCCAGTTTTTAGTAGTAAGAAGTTTAATCATTTATGTTAGTCTTTCACATCAAAAAACTGAAAAAGTGCCAAAAAATAAATAAAACCATCATTTTAAATCTACAGGAAATTATATATATATATACACACACACACACACACACACATATATATATATATAAACACAATGGAGCAGATTTGGAAAAAAACAACTAGAAATTATATAAATAAAAATACAAAAACTCAGCTGACAGGTTTAACAGACGATCAGACAGAGTTGATAAAAGAATTAGCAAGATGGAAGATAAATCTGAAGAAATTATCCAGAATGTAGCACAGAGAGACAACATCTTGGTAAATACAAAAGAAAGGGTAAAAGATACATTTATATAGAGTGTTGAGTAGAAGCAATATTCAAAGAAATATCTGAGAATATTTTACTCTGATAAAAGACAGTACTCCACAGTTACAAGACATCCCTCAAATTATCAGAGGATAAAATGTATCAAATGCACACCTACAAATGCATATATTCTAAAAAATAAACAGAGTAAAAGAGATACTATCTTCAGGAGAATTACATTTAGACTTAGAGCTGACTTCTCAACAACAATGAAAGTTCCAAGACAGTAGAATAATACCCGTAATGAACTGAGAGAAAATAATGACCAACCTAGAATGATCTAATCAACAAAAATACCTAAAATGAAAGCAAAAGAAATACACAGGCAAAGGAAAACAGATCAGCATCAACAAAGGCACTCTACAAGAAATTCTATTGCATGTACGTCAACCAGGTTAAAAAAAGAGAGAGAAGGTGCCAGGGGAAATTTCCAAGACATAGGGAAGAAAGAAAAACACATAAATAGTAAATATTTGGATAACTAAACCAATACTAACTGCATCAAATAAAATTCATCTCGTGGGATAGATTAAAATACAGAATAAAATTACAGCATACACGTTTATTAGTAAGAGAGTAAGCAAATGGAGTTTAAATATTCTTTTTATTCTCTGGGAGGAAAATAAAAGTATCAGTTAACTTAAGACTTTGGTAACAAGTCATGCTTTACTTTCTATGGTAATCACTAAAAATATAGAAAGCTATCTCGAAAACAGAATCCTAGTCCTGAAAATGGATGGCAATGGAGTGTCACACCCCTACCCCACCACCATGGCAGTGGATGTAGAGAAAGAAAGGACCATTAGGGGCCCAGATTATACCCCATCAATAAAAAAAAAAAAAAAAAAAAAAAACCAGGCAAGAAAAAACAGATAAGGAACACAGAATCACAGAGACCAAAACAAAGCATAGAATAAGATGGCAGATTTAAATTTATGCAAATAAATCTTTTTAATATAAACATTTTAATATCATTACATTAAATATAAATAACCGGTCCCATGAAAATAAAATCAGATTAAGTATTTTAAAATTTCAACTTTATGCTGCTTGTAAGAGACAAAACTTAACTACCATAGACAAAAGTTCAAGGATAAATAAAGCATAAGGAAATTTAGAGAGGATTATCTACCTACCAGCAGAAATGTAAACTAATTATTGATCTTCTTCCCTGCTGGGTAGATAAAGATTTCTAGTTATTCTAGGGTGTGCTACTAATGAAGGTGAAAATAGTTACACCATTATGGCCAACTTTTCAAATTAAGTCATCCTAACTATTAGCTTGGGGATGATACTGCTTTATAAGCAGTCCCTCCTTCGCTCCACTTGAACGCTATTTTATGCTGGATACACCTCAAGAAAAACTAATGATTTCATTTCACGACAATGATATATATCCACTGGAGGCGAGGCAGAAAACTGGGCTGGTGATGGTTTCTGAATTTTAACATTCTCCTTCATTTTTACTGAGGCGATTGATGAGGACCAAGGACAGTAAGGAATCATGTTGATGTTCAGTTCATTAGGCTGACGGGCAGTGCTCAGAACACAAATGAGCACAATCCAATCTAGGGAGACCAGTTAGGTTTCCTCCTGTTCCAGCAGATGTCCTATCTGATCCAATCAGCAACTCTTACACCAAGGGCATCAGCAAGACTGTCAACAGAGAAGAGAAAACCTGGAACCGCAGAACACAATGCAAGGATGTCCCGCCTGAAGACTGCTCCAAAGCATCGTAGCAGGATAGCATGTTTGGGCACTGGAATTATTCTACAGTGATTTGCTCCTAAAATAAATACTCTCCGACATCAGACTGTTTTATCTGCATGCCCCATCCCTTAATTCATTCAACATATGTATATGTGTGTGTGCCTGTGTGTATATATGTGTATATATATATGCGTGTGCGTATGTATTTGTGTGTGCGTGTGTGTGTATATATATATATATATATATATATATATATATATAGTCTTTTTAGGGCCCCACCCACAGCATATGGAGGTTCCCAGGCTATGGGTCGAATCAGAGCTGTAGGCACTGGCCTACACCACAGCCACAGCAATGCAGGATCAGAGCCGCGTCTGTGACCTACACCACAACTCACAGCAACGCAGGATCCTTAACCCACTGAGCAAGGCCAGGGATCGAACCTGTGTCATGGATGCTAGTCAGATTTGTTTCCACTGACCTACAACAGGAGCTGCCATTCAACAAATATTGACTGTGCACCTATGGCTAGAAGCAAGATATACAGTGGGTAGCCAAGGCCGTCGTGGTGTACACGGCCCAGCAAATGATCACTTTAGCTTAATTTTATATACCAATTTCCCACATCAAACTAACTTAATTACTATTAAGTAGTGACAAAGGTTCAAAGGTTTAAGGTAATTTGGTGCCATTCTTCTCAGAAAACATTAGGCCTCAAGAATTTCCAGAACTTACTTGTTGATAATTCGCCATCAATGGTTTTAATTTTAACTTCTAAACAGTGAGAATGACTTTCTAGCTGTCCCTCAGAGATCACTTCAGGTAGATGAAGTTTGCAGAATTCAGTGGCAGTGCATAGAGGCCTAACTTAATACAGTGGCTCTAAGAGAACTTGGCTCTGAGTGTAAAAGGTCCCCTAGAGCAGGGGCTGGCAAACTATAGCCCACAGGCAAAAATCCCACAGCCACTTGGCTTTTGTAAATAAAGTCTGACTGGAACACAGCCACGCTCATTTGTTTACAGGTTGTCTAAGGCATCTGCCATGCTATGATGGCAGAGATGAACAGACGCAACAGGGATCACAATTTCTTGCAAAAGAAAACATATTTACTGTGTGGTCCTTGACAGCACAAGTTTGCTACAGGGGAGACCAGGAAGGGACCTTCTCAGCCATACACAAAGTGATTCTAGCCTCCATGCACAGACAAATGTCTAACAGCCAGGGAACTCCTGGCTCCCAGGAGTTAGCTACGCAGTTATTTAATAAAGACTTTTATTAAAACAAAACATTCATCTTCATATAATTAAACTACCCCACACTCTTCCTCATCCAACGCCAGAATGGCTGCCGGGCCACCTCTATTGCTTGGATGAACCAGAATCGGGGCCCAGCTCTGAAGAGTGTGTGTTGTTGCCAATCGTGTCCTCAGAGCTCACTGCCTTCCTGTGAAAGCCTGCTCTCTGTGTCATCCGGCCCCTACAGTGGCTCTCGTGGCATTCTCTGCTGGTTCATCAGGAAGCCCCAAACCACTGCCAGCAGAGTCACTCCCTCAAGGACTCACTGTTCAATTCAACTGGGCAGGCCCCAAACACAGCTCACCGGCCACGTGTGGAGCCCAAATCCATTTCTCTAGGGCCCAGGTAGACCCAGAGGAATGAAAAGGCAGGAACAGGCAGCACATATTCACGATCTCTTTCTGTGGTTACAGTAATAGAATCCAAGTAGCCTTTGAAAATTAGCTACCAACCATCACAATTTTTTTTCGGCCATAACGACCCTGAAAAGACAAGGCTTCCTGTAACTGCAGAATCTTCTGGATGCAGAACGCTTCTTGTGTAAGCTCTGCAGTGACCTCAGTGAGATGGTATTTATGTACCGTTCTCACAGAGAAGAGTGGATCTGGAGGATGAAATACACAGTGGATGTTAATGAGATGCAGAGGATCTTGGAATGTGAAGGACCTACAGGGAGACCTCGTATTTCTGTAGGTGTGAGGAAAGGAAATAGAAGCATGCCAAGGTATGCCGGGACCTCAGAGCCCAGGCAGATTCCGCCAAGGCTCCTTATGTCCTGAAAATCAAATGGTCATCCTAACTATATGGGACCCAACATACTATGACCTTCCCCCACTGTAGTTACTATAGTAATGCATGCACAGAGCCTTACATTTACCTGTACTTGGAGACATCAGAGCCCTCACTAACCCTCTCCCTCCCCTGAGCCCTCATCCAGTCATTCTCCAACCCAGGCTCCATCATCCTCCTATGCGCTGTCCTGTTTAGCTCTTGCTTATTCTCCTTGGCCTCTAGTTCAGACTCTCTTCTCTGCCACAAAACTATTAGACTGGCTTTTTTTTTTTTTACTGCCTTTTTTTTTCACTCCTAGTTTTTGGGCTTCAGGTTTTTGGGTGTTTTGTTTTCATACCACATACATGCAGCAAAGCACACAGATGTTATGTAGGCAGTTGGATGATTTTTCACACATGGCTGCGCTCATGAATGCAGACTACTTCCGGTTCCTTAGAACTCCCCCTGAAGCCCCTTCTCACTCAAAGCTCTCCCTGAAGATAAACACCATTCTGAGGACCCACAGGACAGACTACTTGTGCTTGTTTTTGAACATCACATGGCTAGAATGATTCCTGTTGGACTTTTGCTCAACACTGGTCTGTGAGATTCACCCAACTGTTGTGTCCAACGACAGTGCGTTTTCGTTGTGTTATAGTCACACTACTATTGATGGACATTGAAGTTGTTCACAATTCAGGGCTGTGCTAAAGCAGGAGAAAGCCTGTGGTTGCCAAGTCTTGGTCACTGAACTCCAGTCTCTCCCCCATCACTGCTTCTTGCAAAAGCCTACAAGTCACTATCAGCACATCAAAGCTCCCAGTGTACAAACACACAGCACATACAGCGCCAATGCCATCTTGCTGGCTTTCTAAATAAAATGAGGTTCCTTGGCCTACCATTCAAGGGTTTCTGCTACAACATTTGACTCATCATCCAGGCTATAGCACATCTTTGTCCTCTATGTTTGCATTCATTCGGCCAAGTTCAATCTTTCTCCACTCCTCCATCATCCCCTGTTCACTTTCCATCTTGGGGGGGGTCTTTGTTTCTGCAGTGGTTTGGGCCCTGGATGCCCCTTCCCTACTATGTTCATTTATGCCTGTGGAAAACATCCACAACCTTCTGGGCTCATGTAAAACCTAATTCTTCCAGGAAGTCTTGAAATAATGTCCTATTTTCCATCATGGAAGGCCACCACATTTGAAGATTCTGCATCTACTCTGTGTAGCACAGTTGTGCTGACCACAGCAATTCTTCGTAAGAATTACCCAGAGAACTGATGGAATGGAGGGCCGGCTGGCTGCTTTTCTCAATCAAACTTCTTTAGTTTTATGGCCGTACCCTCAGCATATGGATGTTCCCAAGCCAGGGATCAAATTCAAGCTGCAGTTGCGATCTAAGCGACTGCAGTCAGATTCTTAACCCACTGCAACACAGAGGGAACTCTCAGTCAAACTAATCAAGCTTCTGAAGCTAGGTTCCTAAGGACATCCTGTTTTTGTTACTGGAATTCTGTTAGGCAAGTAAACACCTAGATTAATCATTTAATCGCTTAAGCAGTAGGAAAATTTGGCAAATCAAGAAGAAGTAAATGAGTTGGATGATGTTCAGTTTAGGGTTGATTTTAATAAAACAAGGCTTTAAAGGACATTAATTTTTGTGGACACAATAAAAGAAAGAAAAGAATTAACAAGAAAGGGTCACTGGTTATAGTCAGCCTGCGTCCTCATAATAAATACTCATTCCTTGCTGTTTGCCTAAGTCACTGTGAGGCCCTGTGCTAGAAGCTGTGTGGGGTGAAGGGACCAGAGATTATAAACCTTACCCTCAAGGATCTCACAGTCCACTGGAGGGAAACAGAGAAGAATAAAACCAGCAGCAGAAATACCGGTTTGAGGAAAGCTTGGAGGGAAAATCAAACACATGAGGACAGCTCTTTGAGACAAACAAGAAATGAGATTAGTATTTCTAATTGTGGAAAGAATTTCTGCAAAAAGAGCTTCCATCAGTTTAGAACCCATGGTGACACATTATTAGCCGACTTCTGCTGGATCAGGCTTTGGGGGATTTGGTGAAGCACAGATTAAGTTTGGAAAATTAACAACCAAAATCTCTTGTACACGTGTAGAGTGGAGATCCCGCTGAGGTGGTCATTAGGGCCTTAAACTCGTATCAAGTCACCCTTGAGGTCTCTTATAACTGCTCCTAAGACAGAGTCTTCACTGCTTTGTGTAGTAACCCTGGGCAGAAATTTGCATACCTTTATCTAAGACGAACTAGGGAGAGGTTTCAACCATTAAGTCACTTGAGTACTTTGTTGCTACAGACACTTCAGCACATTTATAAAGATCCCTTTCCCAACATTAGGCTGTCATCAACGCCTCCCTCTGGGGGCAATTTTCAGCTTCCCTCTAACTCTTCCCTGGTCAGTGGGTCTCTGGGGCTATGTGCCTGTCATCTGAGAAGGCTCTTTGCTTCTCTGTCAGCAATGGAAGAAACTAGAATGGTACTCAAATATTCTTTCCAGAAGCTTTGCTAACCTGCAGGTTTCGAGTCTGTCTCTCTCACTGCCAGTGGGCACAAGCTAATTGGTAGAGAACCGGGCAGCAGGATCCTAGGGATGATGCAAATCCCCACATCTCCTGCCCTTGACTACCTGCCTGACCCCTCACTAACTAGAGCTGCATCTGAGTAAGTTACCTGTGCACACGACACTATTTCAATACACAAAGTCAGAGGAAAATCTTTATACAAGCTGTTTTCCTAGAGAGGAGTTGTATTCAAGTCAGGGGGCACCAAGAGTTTTTCCTATCAATCACGCTTCCTAATTTCTAGTTTCTAATCATCTCCACCCATCATTTTGCAGTGGGCTGTAACTAATTGGTAAAATGGCAGAGTAAGATCTGAACTACAATGTTCATATTTTATTCATAGTCACCCAATTAATAAGGTTCTCCATGGCATATTGTTCTACAGTCGATTGTAGCATGGCTTCACCATGAATAATTCAATCCAGGTGACATGCATCAAGTCAAAATTCAAAATCATGCAACAGGCATCTCTATTTTATATGTGATTGTAAAATACAAATGTTCCCAAGGCAGCTCCTGCCTCAAGTGAATGAATGAGTGACGAGAGGGGCTGCCTGAAAAGGGGCTCCACTGGGCAGAGGCAAACTACGTGACTGCTCTGGTTCCACCAATAATGACCAGTGACAGGAAATGGATACTTCTATGGCCCCATCACCATGTCAAGAAAATAAGTCATTTTCTTCCTTACAGTTCTTGGGGCCAAAAGGCAAATAGAGGCTGTGTTATTACAGGCTTACTATAAAGCACTGGTTCTCATCCACTGGGGATTCTGCTTCCCAAGGGACACTAAGCAATGACTGGAGGCATTTTTGTGTTGTCACACCATGGTGGTGGGGGGTGGGGTGGAGCTGGCCATCTAGTGAGAGGGTTGCTGCTAAACATCCTACAAGGTACTGGACAGATAACCAAGCCCCACAACAAAGACTCACCAGGACTCACGTGTCAGTACTGTGAAGGTCGAGAAACTCGATTTTTTTTTTTATCTTTTGTCTTTTTAGGGCCGCGCCCGCGGCATATGGAGGTTCCCAGGCTATGGGTCTAATCAGAGTTGTAGCTACCTGCCTATGCCACAGCCGCGCCAGATCCAAGTCAAGTCTGCACCACAGCTCACAACAACGCTGGATCCTGAACCCACTGAGTGAGGTGAGGGATCGAACCTGCAACCTCATGGTTCCTAGCCATTTTCATTTCCGCTATGCCACAATGGGAACACTTAGAGAAACTTGATTTTAACCTAATGTTACCAGTTTAACTGTGCAAGGCTTTTGCACAATAGGCCCCAAATTCGTTCTTCGTCTCTGATTATCAGAACTAGCAACTTAGGACTTAGGACATAGGAGATGATATTTGGCACTGTCACCTTAGTAAACTGGCATCATTAGTTTTATTGTCCACATGTAGAGATAAACAAGTCCTATGTCATATTCTCAGGAAGACCTAGCTGCAGGTATAGCGCGTTTTCTCATTATCTGCTTAGATACCAATGATCAGGTTCAGCCTTGGCTCTTGCTTGGAACCTGTTTCTTAAGGGGTGCACAATCTAGATGGAAAGTTCTCAACTTGGACAAAGAGAGAGTCATACCAAGTGATGTAGGCCAGAAAGAAAAAGATGATTATCATATGATATCACTTATGTATGGAATCTAAAATAAAATGATACAAATGAACATAGTTACAAAACAGAAAGAGACTCATAGACATAGAAAACAAACTTAATGGTTATCTAAGGGTAAAGGTGGGGGAGTGATAAATTAGGAGGTTGGTATTAATATGTACACACTACTGTATTTAAAATAGATAAGTAACAAGGACCTACCGTATAGCACAGGAAACTCTACTCGATATTCTGTAATAACCTATATGAGAAAAGAATTGGAAAAAGAACAGATACACGTACATGCAGAACTGAAACTAATACAACATTGTAAATCAATTATAGTCCAACATAAAATAAAAAATTAAACTTGTTTAAAAAAAAAAGGGTGCAGTTTTCCTATAAGCTTCCACACCACTTACATAAATGAGCTCTTACTGAGACTTGAGTTTTTCCTCTTTCTGAACTCTGTTTTCCTGGCCACAGCATTTTGGCTGTTTAAAGCTCAACTTTTATGAATGTTGTCCCCCCCATATTGCCACCATCAGCCTAATTTAACAAATTCCTCTCTGTCTCTGTTTTTTTAATTCCTATTCTTCTTATTTGGGTTACTTCCATTAATCCAACTAATAAAGATGGAGAAAATACTAGTTAAAGGCCTAAATAATGTTTCACTAAAGATCGTAATTTTTTTTTTAATCGCAACACCTGCAGCACATGGACAATCCCAGGCTAAGGGTCAAATTGGAGCTGCAGCTCAGCCTTACATCACAGCCATAGCAACACCGGATCCTTAACCCGCTGTGCCGCAGCAGGAACTCCCTGCCAAATTTCTTAATGAGGAGTTCCTACTGTGGCTCAGTAGGTTAAGAACCCAACTACTATCCATGAGGATGCAGGTTTGATCCCTGGCCTCGCTCACTGGGTTAAGGATCTGGTGTTGCTGTAAGCTGTGATGTATGTAGCTCACAGATGCAGCTCGGATCCAGCACTGCTGCGGCTGTGGTGTGCAGCACTTCTGCAGCTCTGATTTGACCCCTAATCCTAGAACTTCCATATGCCACAAGTACGGCCCTAAAAAGAAAACAACAAGAAAAAAATTCCTTAATGAGAACTGGGCCCTTCCTAAACATTTTTTGAAACTAAGATTTTTATAATGACTAAATTCTTCAAATAACAGCAACATCCATTAAGCAAGAGCCATCAAAAGAAGGGGGCCATGATGACAAGCTCAAAAAAAGGCTCGTGGAATCTGGGCACAGGACTCTTCATCTTGGCCTCCTCTGGGTGAGCTGAGGACTAGACCTTCTTGAAAATATCCTATTATTCTCCTTGACCTCTAACAGGGTACAAATGACAGTGATTCCTCCTCTTAACATTTCATGAGTATTAAACGAGATTTTGTACACTAGTTGCTTAAAGAGTGCCTGACACATAGCAGGCAGTCAGTAAATAAGAGCAACAATAATAAATTACAGAACACCTTAATAACAATCTAATAACATCTAATAAATCATCTAGTGCGAGGAAAAAAAATAAAAAAGGAAAGACAAAATGGTGGAGGAAAAGTTTCCAATCTGCATTTAAAATATCAAGGCAGTTCAATCTGGGCTAAAGATGTTGACACATGTAAGGAAACGAGCCCAGGGCAGAACGATCCCTATGCAGCAGACTCCTGTTATTTTGCCACAGGCTGTGCGCTGCTGCCAGAAACCAAAGGAACGGGCAGCCTTCGCTTCTAAAGTGGTAATCCTGGGACTGAGATATGGGTTAGCCTTGGACTGTTTTCTTTTTCTTCTTTCCAGCTGCTTCAGTGTAGGTCTCTTGTGTAAAAGCAGGGAGCTTAACCATAATACAAGAAATACTTTGCCACTTATTGGGGGGAAAAGCCCAGAGATACAAACTACAAACAGTAAATACAGAGAGGTTTCTCCTTATTTAAATTATCAGGACAAAGCCTGAATTGTTTATCATATCCTTAAGCCTTTACTACTTTACTCCAAGGCCAAACGGCTCACACTGAGCATCTATCATTAACAATGTGACATGGTGTCTGGCTCTTACTAGGGCTATTTCACAAGTCAGCTGAATGTGATCTTAAATATTTATTCACTGAGCATCTACTGTAGAGTCAGCATCATTTTAGCCTGAGGGGCAAGTGTTTTCAAAAGGGATAATGCATGCAACTAACAAAGAGCAATAAGACTGTTTTTTAACTTAAAAAAATCGGTGATTTGCTAAAGGTACAAAGAAATCGTGGGTGCTACACTACATTTAGGGAGCGTTGATGAGAGTTTCCTGAGAAGCTGATGTACAGGTTGAGTCTGGCATGACAGATCACCATGGGAGAAGGAAAAGAAAGACAAAGCAAAGAAGAGCGTGTGTCCAGACATGGAGCAGAACATCTGTACGCTGTTTGGGGATGACCACAGCATGGGATAGTGTGGAGGGCTTGTGGGAAGCTGGAGAGGCAGGTTGGACCAGACAAGTGCTTTTATAGAGTCAGCTAAAGAGTTTGGTCTAGTGGCCAGAAACAGGCCACTTAAAAGTTTCAAGCACAGAGAGACAGACTTGGTGTGTCTGGTTTAGGACCCCGAGGATCCAATTTTCCACCAGTGCCACCAGCTCCAATCAAAAAATAGGCAGAAGACCGAAACAGATATTTCTCCACAGAAGACGTATAGATGGCCAACAGTACTAATTATTAGAGAACTCAACAGTAACTAATTATTAGAGAAATACAAATCAAAACTATAAAGATGTTTCACCTCACACCGGTCAGAATGGCCATCATTAAAAGGTCTACAAATAATACAAGCTGGAGAGAATGTGGTGAAAAGGGAACCCTGCTATTCTGTTGGCAGGAATGTAAATTGGTGCAGCCACTATGGGGAATAGTATTAGGTTCCTTAAAAAACTAAAAATAGAGCTACCATATGTGATCCCACTCCTGGAAGAATAGCCAGAAAATAAGAAGACTCTAATTCAAAAAGATACATGCACCCCCAATGTTCATAGCAGCACTATTTACAGTTGCCAAGACAAGGAAGCAACCTAAATGTCCATCAACACATGAATGGATAAAGAGGTGGTACATGTACATATACAATATTGAATACTACCCACACGCAAAAAAGAACATGGATGCACCTAGTCAAGTCAGATGGAGAAAGACAAATATCCTATGATATCACTTACATGTGGAATCTAAAAAAATGATACAAATGAATTTATTTACAAAATTGAAATAGACTCACAGACATAGAAAACAAACTGATGCTTATCAAAGGGGAAAGCAGGGTGAGGTTAATTAGGAGTTTGGGATTAATAAATACACACTACTATATATAAAGTAGATAAACAACAAGGTCTTACTGTATAGCACAGAGAACTAAACTCATATATCTTATAATCTCTAACAGAAAAGAATCTGGGGGGAAAATGATATGTATATCATTGCTGTACACCTGAACCATTGTAGATCAGTTATATTTTTCTTTCTTTCTTTCTTTCATTTTGGCCACACCTGTGGCATGAATAAGTTCCAAGCCAGAGATCGAACCTGCACCACAACAGTCACCCAAGCCACAATAGTTAACAATGTAGGATCCTTAACCCACTGAACCACCAGGGAACTCAACTATGTTTTAATTTTTTTAAATGTTAAAAAAAAAACTTGTTCGAGTCCCCTGGATTAAGACCCCGCGGATACGATCTTTCTCCAGCACCACCACCTCCTCCCCACTCCCATCCCAAGAAAGTGTTCTTTCTCAAGGCTTTGTCAGTCACCTCACTTTTGAGGTTTGAATTTTTTTCTCAACTCTGTTAGTTCAGGAATGCTTTCCAGATTACCTAGCACCCACCTCTACCCTCCTGGCTTCTTTTCTCACATCTGTTCATAATCTGAGACACCACAGAGCAGTGCAGAATTAGTAAATCTGAATGAAACCTAATATATTCTTCAGTCCAAGCTGTCACTTTACAAGTGGAAGCAATAATTAAGGTCTAAAAAGGGTAGCATAAAGCCCATGTCCCCTTTTATTTCCAAACTCCTCTTCTCCTGCTTCCCTCTTTTAGTCATTCTAGAAATTCTTGTCCCCCTTTCTTCCTGCCTCCAGAGTCCCACTGGCGCCCCCTGGTGGTCGGAGGCACGATGGGCTGCCAGTCCAAGAGGCCCACTGAAAACTTCTAGTCCTGAGTGTTATTCTACCTTCCTTGTCCTTCTTTTGTCATTTATATTGAGGACATTTCCACATGGGAATCTTCATTAGTACCCCAGGGCCTATGTCACAGAATCCAAACTCTTTGGCCTCTAAGATCCAATAGTCAGGTGCATCTGCATTATTGCTCCTTTCCCATCTCCTCTGATTCTAGGCCAGAGGGCAAAGTCCTACCTCTGTTCTTTGTGTATGTGTTTACACTATTTCCTTAACTTGAATACTGTAAGTTTTCATTTTTTTTTTAACTTTTAGACATCTCTGCTATGGTGCCAGGTCTATTCCAATCACCACCTTTGAGAAACTTTTCCTTTCTTTTACTTTCGTCAGTAAAGTTATATAACTGACTTGCCGAATATACTTACTCATGATTCTTGCCTTAGTCTGTGTCCTCATAGCATTTTGTTCACATTCTTATGTGGATCTATTGCCAAAATGACTTGCTTTTGTACCTTACACGACTGAAACTTCCTGCAGGACATAGACATATTTTGTTGGTGTTTGCATTTCTCATGATCTATGAATATTTGATTGTTGAATAAAAGTGAAATGATTAATCGTAATATTAAACTGGAGTACTCAGGTTGAGAGTGTTGGGACAGAGAAGTGAACTGAGATATATTATTTCACTTGTCATTTCTAGTCAGAGCAAAACAACTTGCCAGCTCTATCATGAAGAAGGCCTGGCCTGCAGGGTAGAGAGGTGTGTCAAGGTTGGTCTATGAGGAGTGTCAGAGGAGAAGCTCCGGTGGGGAGCACAGGTGTCAAGGCCAGTATGGGAGGGATGGAGCCCAGAGGGCCAGTTCATTTTCTCTTCCACAGTATCTTTATTTTCTTCTTCTTTTTAGGGCTGCACCTGTGGCATATGGAAGTTCTCAGACTAGGGGTTGAATTGGAGCTGCACCTGCCGGCCTACACCACAGCCACAGCAATACCTGATCTAAACCATGTCTGTGACCTACACCACAGCTCACAGCTACGCTGGATCCTTAACCCACTGAACGATGCCAGGGATTGAACCCACAACCTCATGGATACTAGTTGGGTTCCTTTCTGCTACACCACAACTGGGAACTCCCTCTCTTCCACAGTATCTTATCTCTCCTGCCATGCTTTCTTTTCACCTCAATGCTCCATTTTCTCCCACAATTCCCTGTTGCATAGCAAGATTATTCATTCTATCCCACAGTCTTCCATTCTCTCCCACTATTCCTTCTCCCCTAAAATCCTCGGTTATTTGTCACAATTCCCCATCTCTCCCACAATTCAATTCCTCCACACAAACTGCTGTGTCTTTGACAATTCTCTGTACTATCCCACAATTCTCTATTCTCTCACAGAATTTACCATTGCTCCTATAGCCTCACTTCTTGCCAATTCTATCTTCTGGCCCCAAATTACCTATCTGCCATAATTCCTATCTCACCCTAACTACTCTCTCTTCACTCCCATAATTACCTCTTCTTTCACAAACTTACTCATTTTCTCTGCAAATTTCCTGTTATATCCCACAGTTCTCTCCCTTCCACACAAATCTTTCTCTCCTACAATCCACCTATCTCTTTAACAATCCTCCATTCCTTCCTTCCATAATTCTCCATTCTTTCCCACAATCCTCCATTTGTTTCCACAATTCCTCATCTCTCCCAGAATTCTCTATTCTTTCCCACAATTCTCCATTCTTCCCAATTCCTTGTTTCTCCCACAATTCTCCATTCCTCCCTACAATCCTCTCTATTCTCCCACAATTCCTTGTCTCTTCCACAATTCCTTCTTTCTCACAGTCTATTTTCTCCCACAATTCTCCATTCTCTCCCATAGTCCTTCATTCTCCACTATTCCCTGTCTTTCCCATAATCCTCTACTCTCTCTCCAAATTCCATTCTCCTCAGAATCCCCTTTCCTCCCCCGCCATTCCCTGTTCTTTCCTACAATCCTATGTCTTCCACGATTTATCCTGCTCCATTCCTTCCCACAAATGCCCATCTTTCCATGAAGTCTCCATCTCTTCCTCGACTACCTCACTCCCTCAACTCCCCATTTATTCTCCAAACTTTGTCTTTATATGTTTCCCCTACCTGCCTATGAGCTTTCTGAAGCTTAAAGTATTTCTTTTTAAATGTTTACCACATATATCGATTTTAACCAAATTATGTCCTGTCGGCTGTGGACAGTTCACACACTGTGATCCACCTGGTGGTTGCACTTAACTGAGCATTGCCCCAGAGTGTGAACTTCACTGCTCACTCTTGGGCAACTCATTGAATTCTTTATGCCTTCAGTGCCTACTTACTGACTGCTCCAGGGACTGGCCATTTATACAGTGGGAACTAAGTGATAGAGGGCAGTGCCACTCCAGTGCCACTGGTCCAACCTGAGATACACTTTTACTAGAAAGTGCAACTACTATCCGATCAAACATGGTGTTTAACTGAGATGACTTTTTTTCACAGCAAAAATTTCTTGGTAAAAGAATAGTGTCTCATATTCTTTTCCTGGGCCAGCTCCTCAGTACATTGTACCTCAAATGTAAGCACATTGCTGGTGGCTATGAATCTTTGTGGCATTCGGCTACATTAAATGCTACTGCCCTTAGGTTAGCGGCAACTCATTAAGATAAGTGTCCAACCCTTGCATGTACTTTTGCTGGGAAAATCTGAGAAATAAAAGGAAATAATAAAGATGTGACTACCACTAATGGGCAACCTTTACTCTAAAGCAATATCTAGGGATGATCATGAACCCCAGTGGACATTTGGCAATGTCTGGAAATAGCTGTTATTGGCACAACTGGCAAGGGGGCATATTACTGGCATCTAGAGGCCAGGGATGCTACTCAACATCCTATAATATGCAGGACAATTCCCACAAAAATTACCAGCCCTAATTCTTTCCTGTAGAGGACCAGCTCTACAGGAAAGGGCTTTTAAAGGCTACAATTAACTCAGTCTATGTTTATTGAGTGTCTGCCACAAGCCAGGTACCACATCAGACACTGGACTCAGTCAGCCCTTCCCACTAAATAACAAAAATTGCTCTTCAGGCAGATGCTAAAGCAAGGTTCCCCACAATCTTCAAAAACTTAGAAATGAAAAACATTAACATCTGAGAACTAAACTTTAAAATATGAGAGTAATAAATTAGATCGGAGGCATGCAAACACTCCTTACAGAGGCAAAAAGACAACTAGACTAAAAAGAAAGAGTTAGAAAAGATCAGCACCTACAGAGAAAGAGGGTTAGTCGTCCAAAGCAGAGATGAAAATAAGATGACAAACAAGGAAAAGACCAAAAAGAGGAGGGTACAGAGAAGAAATAACAAATTTGCATTATTTAAATAATAAACATTTACTGTATACCCAGTAAATACCTGACAGAGGCTATGTCATGTAATTCTCACCAAAATCCTAAAAGGTTGATACAATTCTTGCTCTTTCTGGAACATAGACCATAGCAGAATCCATGCGCTAGCTAGAAGAGACAGGCTTCCTGCAGACAAAATACCTCTTTTCTGATGAGTATGTCCAGAACTACAAAACCTGACGCAACTGCACAGTAACCAATATACCTCACAACCTTTATTCTGATTGCGGTCTCACCAAAATAGCCTTTGCATAATTTGGTTTCTCCTGTAGATTCTCAGCAAGGAAACAGTGAGCAGGTCAAGCTGACATAAACCTTCAGCTGACTCAAGAGTTCTCATTACACTGTAATACACTGGAAGCCTGATTACAAGTTAAATTATCACAGAGCTCACCTACAGGGAAAGAAGAAATTGATAGGAAAGTGAGTGTTCCACTCTGTGTAAGAACTGCATTTCTTTCTCAAGGTAGAATCAAAGATTGCCATTTTGAAAGAAACATATATACGATTTCTGTGTGTTTACGTAAATAAATAAAATACGTAAATCAATACTTCAATTCTATGAACTTCTTTAATAGTATAATATCCTTGAGAGGCCAATTCATACTCAGTCAGAGAACAAAGTCATTTTAAGACCATTTCCTAAATCAGACCTATCACCTGGCCTTTTGCTTTTTAGGGGGGGGGGGCACACCCACGGCATATGGAGGTTCCCAGGCTAGGGGGTTGAATCGGAGCTGCAGCTGCTGGCCTGTGCCATAGCCACAGCAACATGTGATCTAAGTGCGTCTGCGATCTACACCACAGCTCACGGCAATGCGGGATCCTTAACCCATTAGGCGAGGCCAGGGATCAAACTCACGTCCTCATGGATACTAGTCAAATTCGTTTTTGCTGTACCACAACAGGAACTCCCTCCCCTGGCTTTCCGAACTCACTTACTCATCAAATAGGCATTACAAGGGACTGCAATGAGAAGCAAGGATAAAGAAAAAACTATGGTGATACAACCCCTGCCCTAATAGAGGTACTCCTTCTAGTTGGGGAGGCCCTAACCTTACTACTGAACTTTTACAAAATAGATCAAAGACATCTCCAGAAAGATCATACACCATCTAGTACAAACCTTGTGACATACGCATATCACACATGGGGGAACATCTTGGTCAAATACATTTTATTTAAGTGCTACATACTAAGCATAAGAAAAACCCATTACAAGCTGTGTGTGTGTGTGTGTGTGTGTATACACAGGCATGGGTTTTTGGACATATTTTTCTAAAGTGTTTAACATTCACATAATGTTTCAAATACTTCCTTTAAGGTCTAAACTTAATTACTTAGATCTCCCGGTTCATTGTCTATCTCCTGTTGGGCTTCCTGTCTGTGTCCCTCCTTGATGTAGAGCTTTTACTGCCGTGAAATGCTTTTAGCTTTTCAAAAGAGCATCTTATTTCATCATGTGGAGCAAGAGTCTTCACCTGGGCAAACGAGTGAGGCCTTCTTCAGTGCCACCATTACTTCTGGCAACTGAGTGGTTTGGTAAGAGCTTCTTTGAAAAACAGATTCTAGGAGTTCCCTGGTGGCTCAGCAGGTTAAGGATCCAGCACTGTCACTGCTGTGGCATGGGTCTGATCCCTGGCCTGGAAACTTCAGTATGCCACAGATGTGGCCCCCCAAAAGAAAAGCAGATTCTAGGGCATGAAGGAAAGAAGAAACAGAATAAAGGGATTTACAAAATACTGATACAGACTGTAAACTTCTAGAGGACATCTAATTGCCACCTTAGACCAGGGAGTTCCCAATAACTACTCCCTGACTGCTCTAAGGGCCCCTCTACTATTCTGAGTCAAAGACGCCCTTAATGAAAATGAAATTTATTAACAAATACATTAAATATTTCATCAACTTTAGGTACAGGGAACAAAACAGGTTTGTAAAAGAATTCCCACTTTAGGCAATACAAAAGCGTGCGTCTGAAGGACCAAAGCCGAAATATTTAATTCATAGCCCAATTAATACTAAAGTGTTACCAAAAAATTGCCACATGACTTCTAAAACTGAAAATACTTAAAAATCACAACAGTTGGCTTGCACTAAATTCAAGCAAAATTATCAAATATTAAATCCAAAGTCTGTGGCATTGGCTTATGCAATACAAGGCTGTCAATCTTAATTTACTAGTCTTGCTTGTTTTACAACAGTGGCCACCCACTACAAGAAGCAAAATATAAAGAAAGGCAGTGAACAAATTAAAGGTAGAAAGAATTCAGTGTTTCTTTGAGTATTAAAATGGACAGTGCCACCACAAGTGAATTAAGGTATAATTCTTTCTTGCTATTTCAAAGACTGGAGCAATTTGCATATTTATTCTCTGCTGTTGGATTTCAAATTGTTGCCCTTCTCTAGGCAGTAATTTACATTGCATACCAATTGCCACCCTGCAAATGAACTCCCTTGAAATACTAAATCTATTTGCCAGATCTGATCTATTTCTGCTACATAATTCTTAGTATCCTTTTTCCCAGCCTTGCGTCCCACACCACTGTATTCTTATTATTGTAAGCTGCTAGCATTAGCCTTCTAGCTGCAAACTTGTAGAAGTTCATACTTGAATAAGACAAAAACAGAGCTAACATTTTCATAAGAGACCACAGTCATTAAGCTGGGTGATGGAGACAACAAAAATCCCGTCACAGTTACTGTCAAACTTTCATGTTAAAAATCCATACTCCACATTCCATATACATATTATTATATATTATATAGATATTATGTATTAGGATGTTTGTGTATGTGTGCCTGTGTGTATGCTCCCGTATACTAAAATCCTTTATACTTGGACTGGATCCCTTGGAGAGATTGAACACTTGGCATAGTTTTCTTGATTAGACTTCAATATAGTAAAATGACTGAGATCATTCAATATTTTCCCAAACGTATGTCAAGACTTCACAATCTAGGAAGAATAGTTTGAATATTATAATGCATATGGAAAAGTTGTCATTTAAATTGGCATATTCAGTTTGAGAAACACTGAATCAGATATGAAAAGACCTTAGTTCAATTGTCATACCTCAAATTTCTTGAGAGTCCTTGTGAGCACACCAGCTAATACTCCATGCTTGGTTTCCTTAATTTCAAAGTGGAAATGAAAAGAATTAACTTATATTGTCCTAAATCTAAGTCAAATAGTGACCACAGAAGTACTTTACATTGAAAAGAAATATAAAAATACAAAATTTTTTTTCTACCACCATGTCGTGGGTCAGTACCTGAATTCATTGCTGAAGCACTGTTAAAACAATAATAAGATTGGTGACACCACCCTATTCCACCACCACCACCAATAATAATAATAGACAATACTTATTTGCTATTTACTATGTCCTGGACAATGTTCTTGGCACTTTGTACACATTAAGTAAGCCTCACAACAATACTTTGGGGTTGGTATTACCCATTTCACAAATAAGCAAACTGAGGAAGTTAAAGGTTAAGTAACTGGCTCAAAGTTGTACAGCTGGCAACTTACTCACTGGGAAGGTAATAATACACTAAGGGAAACAAATGCACTACAGTGTTGAGACAGAAAGTGCCAAAAAAAAAAAGACAGAAAGTGCCATAATATAACTCTGTAAGGCACTTGATGATTTTGCATTTTCCAGACAGAAGTACAGGAGTAATAATGAGGGTCACTTTTCAGAAAGAGCCAAAGGCAGAAAGGTAAGAAATGGTATGACCTGGTTAAGAAAACTGTTCTGAAGCATCCCATCCAGAGCAAAATTCTAGTTCTCAAACATTCCCCAAAGCACCTAACACGAGCTCAAAACCTGTAAGCCCTTCTAATTCTTGTTTACCAAGCTATTGCATGGTTCCCCATGGTGTGCATTCTTCCTTGTTGCAATAAAATCAATTTGTTCAAGTCCAGGTGTATTCCTGGCAGTCATCGTCTGGAAAGCATCATCCTCTTGTCATGCCCAGATCCGTGCATTTTTATTCCCTAGGCAACAGATAAGGCTTTTAAACAGAAGTGAAAGAACAAGTGTTGTTGTTTGGAAAAGTTGTGGCAATAACCTGCACTGGGAAGAAGCTGGTGGTATGAAGACTAAGTAGGAAACAGCAACCCCTAGTAGAGAGAACAAAGATAAGACTAAGGTAGTGAGGGCCATTAGGAGAAAAAGAGCCCAGACTCCCAAAGCAGAACTAAGAAGTGACTGGTGGCGGGGGAAGGGAGGGAGGCACTTGGCAATGAGAATGACTGTGTGATGCCTCCTGGGCAAACTGAGCAAACTTTGCCACCACCGCGAGAAGCAGAAGTGCTTGGGGAGAAAAGATCAATATGAAAAGTTGGCAACTGCAAAGTTGATATTGTTATAGAATATCCATGTAGAAAATGGCCTGTATTTAGACGTGAAGATCTGGAGAATGAGGGAGAAGCCAGTGCCAAAGATTCAAGAGTAATTAGCATATAAATGACACTTGAAGCCAGAAGGATATAAGATCATCCTGGGATAGAATGTACTGTGAGACCCTAAAGGAAGCCAAGAACAGTTCTTGGGGAATCATAATGTTTGATGGGAATGGAACAGCCAGCAAAGACTGATAAGAAGATTCGAAGAAATATAAGGAAACATAAAATAAAGCAAAGAGCTAGAAATCAAAGAGAGGGAAATATGTGGAAAGTAAACAGGGTATTGAGAAATGTTATATACTAACCAGTTCAAGGAAGATGAGGATCAGAAGCTTGCCCTTGGACTTGACAATTAAGCCTCTGAGGGGACTATAGAGAAGAGAGAAGGGGGCTGCAAGGGGAACAGGGGGTATAAAGGCCTTTTTGTTTGGTTGGGTTTTTTTTTTTTTTTTTGACCCAAGGGGAAATTTGAGATGCTAAGTGACCCTGGTGATACAGCCGGGGAGCTAGAAAGGCTGAATACGTGGGAAGAGAAGTCACGAGGGAGAGGAGGCAATCCGGGTCTGTGGAAGGGATGAAATCATAAGAAGCTCCTTCTCCTTCCAAAATCAGCCATAACAAAGTAAGGAGTCCATCTTGAGGTGTTTAGGGAACATTATGCCTATCACCTCTATGAAATACAAGGTCACGTACTTGTATGAATGTGTGCAGTGGGTGTTAGACTGAGGAGTATCAAAAATGATTATATTAAACAGATCAATCTACAGGTACACATGCATCTCGCTAGCTCTACCATGTCAATAGGTTTTCAAATAACCTGATCAATAGAAATATGATATATGGATACTGCATCATCAGACCAAGGGAAATGTTATGCTTGTACTTCTCTGTATTGCCTTTTACCAAAGTGTCAAATACATAAACTGTTTCATTGTTCCTAAAATGAAAACTTGACAGTATGTGGAAATGGTTTTCCTGCTAATTTGAAAAACCATGATAAAATAATACAGTACCAGCACTGTACTAAGCAAATTATACATTTAGTCGAATTTAAAATAATTCATTTCATTCCCAAATGATAGAAGAAAAGACTGAGGCCCTGTGGGTTTAATCAGTGGTTACACTAATGAAGTGCCAAAGCCAGAAAAAGAACACATGGTTCCTAATTTTGAAACATGGTATCTTTCTTCTACTTCAGGCACCATAAATAAAATTAAATCTTGGCAATCACTAGGCTCCTTTTGGAGTGAGGAACAGGATAAATTACTCAGTCAGTAAATTCTTTATCACCTCTGCTCTGCTAAGGAATGAAGCAAGTGTTTGATAGCTTTATCTTGCCGATGCTGACACAGAAATCCACTTGATTCTCTGAGGGCTTTAGTGGCATTTGGCGACTACAGCAGGTACCCTCCACACACAGTGTATCCCAGTGTTTACTCCGTCCTCCTCACTCTGCAGCACTCAAACTAATGCTGGGGCTTCCTCACCAGGATCCTGGTATGCAGAGCACTGAGCCTCCTCTCAGGAAATGCTGCATTTATTTGGAGGTCACGGGCGGGTCTTGGTCTAAGGGTCCCACAGCTGCAAGAAGGCATTGGGCTTGCTCAGGATTAAGGGAGCCTCCACATGGGCTGAGACTATTCTTCTGCCACACCATGTGGTTTCATGCAGTGAAGGCTTGGCAACCATTGTGAGCCAAGTCAGACACAACCCCTCACCGCTTTAAGTCCTCATCTAAGCATACCTGTGTTACTGTATGCCTCAAATATTCCAAACAATAAAAAGGCAAGACTGACAAGTATCAAGAGTAGTACTTTCCAACAGAAATTTCAGCAAGGATGGGAATGTTTCAGTGGCACTGTACAGTATAATGGCCACTAGCTACATGTAAATCTTAAGCACTGACATGTAGCTGGTGCAACAGAGGAACTCGATTTTTTATTTCAGCTGATGTTATTAATTAAAATACTTCAAGAGCTAGCTACATGTGGGCTACTAACTACTGTATGGGACTACATAGGTCTAGAGATTAGAATACAATGTAAACATAAAAACTTAAATTCTAAATAATGTCATTTTCAGCAACACAGACAGACCTAGAGACGATCATACCAAGTGAAGTAGTTCAGACAGAGAAAGACAAACACCATTTGATATCACTTATATGTGGAATCAAATAAAAAATGATACTAAAGAACTTATTTACAAAACAGAAACAGACTCACAGACACAGAGAACAGATTTGTGGTTGCCAAGGGGGAGGGGGTGATGGACTGGGAGTTTGGGGTTAGTAGATGCAAACTATGACATTTTGAATGGATAAGCAATAAGGCCCTCCTGTATAGCACAAGGAGCTATATCCAGTCTCTTATAATAATAGAAAAGAATATGAAAAAGAATATATAATAAAACATAATAAAAAGAATATGAAAAAGAATATATTCTATGTATGTGTATGTGTGTGTATATGTGTGTGTGTGTGCTTGTGTGCGTGTGTTTATATATACACACACACTAACATATTTTAAACCCTTTCTGGTGAGGCTGGAGTTTGAAAACTAAACTGAATTAGAGGAAAAAAGAGGAAGTGAGGTGAGGAAAAGGTAAACAAGTCCAAGGAATAGAGACTCCATGGCTCTGAGGAGGCATGGATCAAAAGAAAGATCCAGAAAAACAGGAAGAGACAGACAATGAGATATAACCACTGATTCTCTCCCATGCAATTTAGTTGCTCAAAAAACTACGGAAATCAATGGATAACAAAATATAAATACTCATCACTTTTTAAGCTCACGCTGTATCAGCTCCTTTCCCAACACACCTGCAATGCAGGACCATTAGCTCCGTTTTATACACAAGCAAAGAGACAGTGTTCTCTTGACAGCCATGTCAGAAACCAGGCACTACACTGGTGAACAGCCATGTGCCTGTGCCCTCCGCCCCCTCCTCTAATCAGAGCCAAATTCCAATATGTGTGAGGAAAAATATTTACTAAATAATAAATTATCAATGTACTCTTTTTAAAGGGAGGAGCAAAAAGTGTCTACTACTCAATTCTGCAAGAGACTAACACTTTTCCAAGCCGAATGACAAAGTATAACATATTCTATCTAGAATCATAGCTCATTTATCACCAAGAGAAGGCTGGCCTGGCATGAACTGGAGATGCTATATCTTGGCAGAGAAAAATTCTAAAGGAGTAAGGCAGGAAAACCGAGCCCAAAATTGAAATAGTAGGATGAATTTGGAAAGTGAGTATTTTTCCAGGGCAGTAGCGCTCCCATTTCTTCCTTTGTGTACCACTGGGAACTCTAAGTCTCTATAATACCATAGTCATCTAAGACAGGCACAACAAAACCCTGTCAAGATGCTCAAGGACCTAACATTATACTAAGAAACAGTTTGACTGGAGATATTTGCTGCTTTAGAGAAGAATAGGCAAGATTTTTCTCTCTTGGTTTGTAGTAGATACTCAGTTTTAAGCTATTCCACTTTCTCTAGTTGAAAGTTGTTCATAGTTTGGGAAGATTCTGGATTGCCTAGCCACAGCTAGGTTTCCTTTCATCCCTGTTAATAGGATATGGATTTTGTTCGGTTTTGGAATGGCATTATACTCAAGGCATGTATTAACTGGTCTGAAGCACTCACAGTAATCCTATCCATCCAGCAATGAACATGTGACTTCATGGCAGCCAAGGAGATGCTAGATGAAGTCTTAAAGGAAGTGAAGGGAAGATTAAACTCCATGAGGAGATAAGCGAGAAGAAACCCACCCCTTCTGCCTACCCGTGGATGGTGTCATAGGAGGACATGCTCTTTGAATGGATGGCAGCCACCTTGCACTCCTGAGACAGAAGCCAAATGGACTTGAGAGAAGTCACAGCCCTGACGTCACTGAGCAACTCTACTATTGACATCCAAAGTTCTTATTAAGTGAGATTATAAAGGCCTTTAACATTTAGCCATTGCTAACTGGGTACTCTTCACTGGCAGACAAACTATCCCAAAAGATGCAATACTTATTATTCAGCAGTAAAATGTTATTTTTAAGTTTCATCCTAATCTATGTCTTTAGTAGCTTTTGAATCCACCTTTCTCTATCGTCTCCAACAAAACTTAGGTCATCGATACATGTGTCCTAGAGTACTCCAACACAGCAAATACTCCCAAGCCTTGGGTCCACATCTAATAGTATTTCCTGTCTTAAAGCTCCCCAGCGACTCTCCGCTGTCATCCAGGTAATACCCAGACTCCTACACGTGCATGTAAAGTCCTCCACGATGTGGCACTGAGAGCCTCTAGCCACACCTTGTGCTGCGGTCAATCTCTGCATTCTGACAAAGCTCCCAAAGGCACCATAGTCACTGTTTCCCAATTTGGGGCACACAATCTGCACCTGGAAGGCTGACCCAGCCCCAACTCCCCACTGAGCATGACCCCTTCTTGGGCTCTGGGACTCACCTTTGTCAGTAGCCTCACTGGGAAGGAAGCCTTCCCAGCTCACCAGAATGGGAGCTGACCCGCTTATGGCTTCCACTTCCCACTGTTCTTTCTCAACTTGAGAGTAGCCTAACTTGTCTTCTCCTGATCAGTTCACCTCTATGACAATCATTTCCCACAGGAACACATCTGGACTTGCCTTGTCATCACTGTATCCCCAGCAACCACAGAACCAAGAACACATCAGACGTTTAGCACACGAACAATGTTGAATGAGCATATGAACAGATGGACCTTCCTTTACATCCTGCCTCAACTTGAATCAACAGACACCATATGGAACTGGCCGATTCTCCCAGGTGTTCAGCTGTACTTCAATTTAAAAAAGAGAGAGAGATTTGGGTCCAGAGAAGGTACTCTGCTGTGCAGGCACAATGTTCCCAAGGGCCAGGTACACCCCAGGTGTGAAGTGTGCCAAATGCCTTATCACTTGCATTTCTGCATTTGCTATATAAAAATATGGACCATTTTTTTTTCACTCTTTAGAGGACATCAAAATGTCATGCATTTATCTTTATTAAATCCCTATATTCTTTAGGTTTCTGGTCAATTCACTGTTATCTACACAGTGACAAATGAGACCCCCAGAGTCTATGACAAGATTTAGTTCTCCACTCAGTCTATGACAAAGTTCATCAAAGTTATAATGATATGAAATCCTTGATAAGGCACAAAAAAAATGCGGATAGATCCTTGTTCATATCCCAATATTTCTGCCAACCACAAAACTGCAATATAATATATGAAACTTACTTATAAATTGCTTCATATATTTTATTAAGGAGTCAGAGAAATCATAGGGTTCAAAAGAATCTTTTAGATCATCTGATTCAGTGCCTCATTCTCAGGGCATATGGTACCACCCAACACGATTCACATCACAGCAGGTGCCCTGCTCATATTATAGCTGAGAAGGTAGCTTAATTTATAATGTATATTTTTATATATACTGGGAGGGTTCAAGAGGAAAATGATAGCAAGTTTTTTTTCCACAAAACCCCAAATCCTCCTAGAATGCAACGTAACTGCCCCCAAATTATGTCAAGTGCAGTTAGATGTGCGATTATAGGTGGTTTTGTGTGTGTGTAGTACCAATGATAGTGCATTAAAGTTTTACCTTTAGCTATTTTCTCTTTTTTATTAGGCACTTAGATGTATATAAAAGGCATTTTGTTCACTGAAATGAAAAGAATCATCAATGAACAAGTGGGCTACTATTTCCTGTTGTTGCTGGGTTTAGTAGAAGTAGGATGTGTCACGACATAGTTGGCCAACAGGGAAATTTCATGTGTGCTTATCTATTTACATCACTATTGGGTATAAAGGCCAAACCAGGAAATTTCCTGTCAGGTTTGTCTGTCCGCAGAACTGTCCTAATGCAAGTACATGCCACGGATTGTATGAGGATTGTCACTTGGTAAGTACAACCCACATGTGCTTAGTCCTTGGATACACCTGGTATTTTGCCCACTGAATGCTAGACTCCAAAGAGAGAGATGCCAGAGGAAAATTCTTCTGAGAAGAAAAATAAAAAGGAAGTGAGTATTCAAATGCTTTTCCATAATCTTGCTCCAGAATTTGATTAGAGGATTCCGTGCTGAAATGTCCTTTCGGTAACATGGATGGGTCTGGAGATTACCATACTAAGTCAAGTAAGTCAGAGAGAGAAAGACAAATAAGCATATGATATCACTTATATGTGGAATCAAAAATGATACAAATGAACTGATTTACAAAACAGAAATAGACTCACAAATGTAGAACTATCATTTTCTCTAGTAAACATTTCAAACATTACAGTTATCAAAGTGGAAAACAGGGGGAGAAAAATTAGGGAGTTGCGATTAACATATATATACCCCTATATATAAAATAGATAACTAGCAAGGACCTACTGTACAGCACAGGGAATGATATTCAATATATGAATGAAAAGATGGAGTTCCCGTCGTGGCTCAGTGGTTAACAATCCGACTAGGAACCATGAGGTTGTGGGTTCGATCCCTGGCATCGCTCAGGGGGTTAAGGATCCGGCGTTGCTGTGAGCTGTGGTGTAGGCTGCAGACGTGGTTCGGATCCCTTGTTGCTGTGGCTGTGGTGTAGGCTGGCGGCTACAGCTTCGATTAGACCCCTAGCCTGGGAACCTCCATATGCTGCGCATGCGGCCCTAGAAAAGGCAAAAAGACAAAAATATATATATATATATATATGAATGAAAAGATATGATATGAAAAGAATCTGAAAAAAGAATATATATAATATATATAGCTATATGTGTAACTAAATCATTTTGCTACACATTGTGCTAAAATAACCCAACATTATAAATCGGCTATACTTCAATTAAAAAAAAAAAAAGAGAAATTTGGGCCACCGATAGCCTAAAGAACTTAACCCCTCCTCCACACCTGCCTTTAGGTCCGGAAGGACCCCACCCTACACTCCTCAATTTGCCCACCCTGCTCTCCCATCCTCGTCTAGAGGAGACATCTGAGCTGCATACAGGCACACATCAAGTCACCTGCCTGAGTTTTCCCAGCACATTACGCGTGTTACTCTGCGTGTACTCACCTCATCCTTCCTGCTCTCAAACTCCCACTACAACTCAAAACATAAAATAGTAAAATAACAGCCCCAAGATCTCCCCAGATGATTCCAAAGCCCACCCCTGCCCCACTGTAAGAACCACTGAGAGAAAATTAGTTGAGTTGACGCTGGTCTTTGTTAACAAATGTTACAGTTGACGATATCCTCCTTGGTCCTTGAGAACAAGATGGAGCCACGTGCACTTGAGGAAGAGGTCTGAGGATTTCTGCCTGAACGAATGGCCATGCTCAAAGGAGGTGCTTTATCCTGGGAAGCACTCTCAAGGAGCATGCCCGAGAGCTAACCCCCCCTTCAACATCTCTATTAGTGATAGGAATGTGGATGGACCTGGAAATGGATCAAATTTACAGATGGCGGAAAGGTGGGAGAGTTGAATAGTACATTTGTGGAAAGGTCAACCTTGAAATAATAATATTTCATGCCCTTGCTGGTCACTTATTCCATGCTAGGCATACTTTTAAACACTTTCCATTAATTAACTTATCCTATGATACGGGTCATCCTGTTTCCCCATCTTACAGATAAGAAGACTGAGGCCTAGAGAAATTATAAAATTTGTCAAGCTCACGCAGATCTTGAGGAGCAAAGCCAGCATTAGAAAACTGGCTGTCAGGAAAGCAGGGGGTGAGGATGGGGATAAATTGGGAGTATGGGACTAATAGATGCACACTACCATATAGAAAATAGATAAACAAGGATTTACTGTACTGCACAGGGAATTAAATTCAACATCTTACAACCAACTATCATAGAAAAGAATCTCAAAAAAGAATACAGAAATATACATATATGTATATCTGAATCACTTTGCTGTAGACCTGAAACTAACATGATACTGTAAATCAACTACACGTTGTTTAAAAAAAGCTTAAAAAAAAATAGAGCCCAGAGAGATCTATGTCCTTAACCTTTTCTCTACACTGCCTCTAGGGACTGTGACAGTTGGGAAGGAGAAGGCAAATCTAACAAGATAAAATGTACCACTAAGCAAGGCAACAGCCTGCCTGTCAAGTGCAGGAATACGGCTCTGCTTGCATTTGCGAGTGGGGTGGTGTGGAGAGGGGAAGATGGGACATGTGTTTTGAATACCGTGCCTGTGAATACCGTGTACTTAGGCATAAACATGGACTCTCAGCTGAGCGTGAACTGACAGGGTAATACTGCCCTAAATTTGGGATCTGCCCTGGAAGTTTCACCAGTTTCCATAATAGAGTATGCGGCTATTTCAGCTCTCCTAACCCCTGCCTAGGAAGGACACTTCTGAAAAGCATATTCTTGTCTGCAATTCAGGGTTCAACTACTACCAACACCTTTTTTCTCGTCGTTACAAAAGGAATTCCTCTTGTCACACAAGGCACCTGGACAAGTCACTACTTGGGGGACACAGGGAGCGTCAAGGGACAGAAGGAGCGAGGAGAAGGGGCTATCAGGTAATGTGTGTGGCATCCAGGGTACCTTGCAGAAGGAACACTTTGTATAAAACAAAGATTCCCAACTAGGGGCTCCTTCATCTAAGGGAGCCAGTAAACAGAAGGTGGGGGAATCCATTCATTTCTACTGAAACCCATATTATATTTCCCCAAAGTTTCAGGAAATAATACTAACATACCGTTCAGGGACTAAATAAATGTGAAATGCGGAGTAAGAACATCTTGAAAGGAATTGTTTACTGTAGTATTTATCCGAAACGTGCACTGTTTCCCATACTAACTCTCCATGGGTCTGTAAATTTTCTCTGAAAAACTATTATTACAGCTCATGGAGCCATAGGGTAACTCAAAACACAGGATGGGAAAATCTGTGGTGGTGTAATGAACTGCCGAAGATAGTTCCTCAGGTACCTAGATGATGAAGGTTACAAACATGTTTCCACTCAAACAGAGATTTTTCAGAATTTCTTAAATTTATGTTCAGGAAATATCGAGAACAGGAGTCTGGAATAGTATAATCCACAAATATATGCGATCTTCCTAGCCTGCCTAGGGTGTTATTCTTTGTTTCTTTGTGCAAGTCTGGGAAATGAATGAGAGAACAAATACCACCAGCAAAGGGAAAAAAGGACAATCATTCACATAGTTACAGGTCTCTTATATGTTACTTAGTCACACAGGCAACTCAAAATCTGAAACCACAACCGAAACGAAATGTTTACTAGAGAAAATGATAGTTCTACTAAAACCTCATTAATTAAGAGCTCACCAATTTAGCATGTGTCATGAGCTGACCTTGTCTGAGCTGAAATTTATCTCTGCACCAGGAAGAGTGTGCTCATCAGTTTAATGGCACAAACGAGATTTCGAAGACATGCTTAATTTGCCCATGAGAACAAACTGATCTCAAGAACTCGAAAAACACTCACTTAGAAATAATGATGGAATTGATTGCAAATCATTCTCATCTTTTCATTACAGCAGGCTCACCCACGTGGTTCTCCACTTGGCCTTCTCCCTAAATACTGGATTCCTCGTGGCAAGAGGTGGAACTTTACAAGGGCAGTGCTGCCACCAGGAGAATCAAGATTTGGGAGTCCAAGATTCTTCCCTGTGGGGGTCTGTGCCTTAAGATTTTGCTCCTGAGAAACCACAAAGCCAATAACAGTACACAAATTGTTCATGCAACATAGAAAGCGCTGTCCAAACGCAACTTTCTGTGGTGACGGAAATGCTCTATATAAGCAGTGTACTGAGGAACTGAGGTTTTAATTGCATCAATTTTTTTTTTCTTTTTTGGGGGTGGCAGGTATGGTATATGGAAGTTCCCAGGCTAGGGGTCGAATTGGAGCTACAGCTGCCAACCTACACCACAGTCACAGCCATGGCAACGCCAGATCCAAGCTGCGTTTGCCACCTACAACACAGCTCACAGTGACGCCAGAACCTTAACCCACTGAGTGGGGCCAGGGATAACCGGCATCCTTACGGAGGCTAGTCAGGTTCATTTCCACTGAGTCACAGTGGGAACTCCCTAATTGTATTAAATTTTAATTAGCTAAATTTCAATTTCAACAGCCCACCTGTGTCTAATGGCTACGTACTGAATAGCACTGTTATAGACGTTGACCTATTTGGAAATTTCTGGCCTGCAATATACACTTGTCTTGATGACAGGCATCCATTTGTCTTACGGTACATAAATATAGAGTTTGTGTGGCCAAGTGGGTAAGCTCCAGAGCAAGCTATTGTAGACCCTTAAGGTGGCACTACCATGATTGCTGCCCTCCTCTCATCGGTGACTCTAATTTCCTTTGGTTTGGCAGATGGCAAATTGATACAGGGGTTCTCCTGAGTTCCTTCAAGCCCAGTTCCAGGACAGTTCAATCGTCTATAAGCATTCCAACTGATAAAACTGGATTTGCTAAGGTTAGATTTTGCTTCAGCTTTGCTATAAGTTGCCATGTGCCACATGATACTTCCCATGGGCTCAAGACTCCCCTTCATAAAAAAATATTTAAAATTATATTTTATGGAGTTCCTGTCATGTTGGAGCAGAATGAATCTGACTAGGAACCGTGAGATAGCAGGTTCAATCCCTGGCCTCGCTCAGTGTGTTAAGGGTCCGGCATTGCCGTGAACTGTGGTATAGGTTTCAGATGCGGCTCGGATCTGATGTTGCTGTGGCTGTGGTGTAGGCCGGCAGCTGCAGCTCCGATTAGATCCCTAGCCTGGGAACCTCCATATGCCACAGGTGTGGCCCTAAAAAGCAAAAAAAAAAAATACATTTTATGTAGCAATATCTTTTTTAATCCACCTCCTCAAGGAATAAAAATAAAAACAAAAATAAACAAATGGGACCTAATTAAAGTTAAAAGCTTCTGCACAGTAAAGGAAAACATTAAAAAAAAAAAGAAAAGACAACCCACAGCATGGGAGAAAACCCTTGCAAATGAAGCAACTGACAAGGGATTTATCACCAAAATATATAAACATCTCATACAGTTTTATATTAAAAAAACCCAATGAAAAAATGATCAGAAGATCTAAATAGACATTTTTCCAAAGACAGACAGATGACCAAAAAGCAAATGAGAAGATGTTCAACATCACTAATTCTTAGAGAAATGCAAATCAAAACTACAATTAGGTATCACGTCATACCAGTTAGAATGGCCATCGTCAAAATGTCTACCAATAATAAATGCTGGAAAGGGTGTAGAGAAAAGGGAACCCTCCTACACTGCTGGTGGGAAAGTAAACTGGTACAACCACTATGGAGAACAGTGTGGAAATTGCTTTAAAAACTAAATATAGAACTACCATATGACCCAGCAATCCTAATCATGGGCATCTATCCAGAGACAAGCATAATTTGAAAAGACACATGCACCTCAATGTTTACTGCAGCATTATTTACAGTAGCCAAGACATGAAAACAACCTAAATATCCGGTGACAGAGGAATGGATAGAGAAGTTGTGATACACATATACAATGGAATATTACTCAGCCATAAAAAGAATGAAATCATGCCATTTGCAGCAACATGAATGGACCTAGAGATTATCATACTAAATAAACTAGGACAAATATCCTATGATATTACTAATATGTGAAATCTAATAAAAATGATAAGAAGACTTCAAAACCAAACTAAGGGTTACCAAAGGGAAAACCATAGGGGCGAGAGATAAACTGAGAGGATGGGACTAACATATACACACTACCATATACAAAACAGATAACCAACAAGGACCTACTATACAGCACAGGGAGGACCACTCAAAGTCCTGTAATGACCTATATGGGACAAAATAATGGATATATGTGTAACTGATTCACTTTGCTGTAAACCTGAAGCTAACACAACACTTTAAATCAACTATACCCCAGTAATTTTTTTTATAAAAGGAGGAAAAAATTCTCTTTTACAACTACACTTGTACAAATACGTCAATTATATTAATATTACACATGAAAACATTTTCTCTGACCTAAACCTTCAGCTTTTTTCTTCAGTGTTGAAAAGAATGAAAATAATTGCAGTCCTCAGCCCTGGGCCTGCCTGGCCTGGACCTCCAGTTTTCTATGATCTGTGACTTCCTGTGGGCCCTCTAGCAGGCAGCACGGAAGGTCTGTAGGTCAGGAAAGGGTGCAGAGCTTCACAAAGGGAGAAATAACAGATACACTGAGGCCAGGCATAAATTCCTAGTTGGTAACATCTGAGTTCATTTGTTTTAAAAATACTTAGAAACCCAATTCAAGGATAATGCAGAGATCCCTCAGGTCTCTTAATCTACAATCCTATCTGTGTCAATAGTCCATTAATACCCAATTTCCAGGTAACATAATACATGTTAGTCATATTACAGATTTTGTACATACAAACAAGGTAGGTATAAAGAGAAACTCATGACAAGATCATGGGCTTTGGAATCTCATTAATTCAGATTCAAATCCTGGATCTACTGCTACCTCTGTGACCTTAGAGATATTTATTACTTAACCTCTTTGAACCCCAATTGTCTAGACGCCCACTGACATAAAATAATACTACCTCACCAGATTGTGATGGCAATTAAAGAACATCTGCAAAGCACAGTGTCTTTCACAGAATAAATCCCATTACTGATAATAAAATTAACAAAAGGTTGCTGGGCGGGAAGGGACATTTAAAAATAAAATCAACTGGATTGGAATTCTTAGTTTTGAAAATGTAACTCATGATGATTATGGCAGATTCTCTTCTTTGCTGTAGTCCCTTGGTTTGGAAAATGAAATTCCCAAAGAAAGTTGCATTTCATCATAACTTTAGGTGGAACTTTCTATTGAGAGGGCAAGATGGCCTCCCATCAGCCAAATTTTCCTGCCATCTGTGATGGATGGGCAGCACTCACCATGGAAAACAAAGGAGAGACTGTTGCTGGCTTTTTGTTTTGCTTTGCTTTGTTTGTTTGCTTTTTCCCTAGTCATACTTGGGACTTCTTTTGTTTGTTTGTTTGTGTTCTTCAAGAAATGGAAGACGGAAGAATAGGAAAACACTGCTACAGGCTGAGAGAGAGGGCCTTCAGCAAGCAGTGTCAGGACGTTGTGTCCTCCCAGGGAAAGGAGCCAAGGAACATGGATGGGTCTAGAGACTCCCATACTAAGTCAAGTAAGTCAGAGAGAGAAAGACAAATCGCATATGATATCACTGATATGCGGAAACTGTGATTAGACAGTAGGCCGTGAAGCTTACCAGGAGAGGGAGCCCTGGCTGCCTGGGAAAGGCACAGCGGTTCTTTGGCGTTCCAGGAAGGACTCAAGACCAAGGAGCTGAACTCCAAATCTCTCCCTTCCTGATCACTCCTGTCAAGAAATAACCCAGGTCTCCACCTCCAAGCCACTTCTGGGTCAACATTTTTACTAGAGATGTGTTCCCTTGGACAGTGTTGCTTTTTTTCTCATAAACTTGGTTTTATTATCTTTTTTGTGTTTTTTTTTTATTATTAGAGCATAGTTGTATAGTTGATTTACAGTGTCGTGTCACCCTATGCTGTATAGCATAGTGACCCAGTCATATATATATACATTCACTTATTGTCCATCATGGTCTATCCCAGGAGACTGGATATAGTTCTCTGTGCTAAATGTAAGCCCTCAGTGCTTATCCATTCTAAATGTAATAGTTTGCATTACTAACCCTAAACTCCCAGTCCATCCCACACCCCCCCCTCCCTTGGCAACCACAAGACTGCGCTCCATGTCTGTGATCTGCTCCTATTTCACAGATAGGATCATTTGTGCCACATTTTAGATTCCACATATAAGTGATATCATGTGGTATTTGTCTTTCTCTTTCTGACTTACTTCACTTTTTGGTCTTTCTTTAAAGTATAGTTGATTTACAATGTTGTGCCAATTTCTGCTATAAAGCAAAGTGACTCAGTGCTCGCTCGCTCACTCTCTCATATATATATATGAGAGAAAGAGAGAGAGAGAATATATATATATTCTTTTTTATTATATTATTTTCCATCATGGTCTACCCCAGGAGATTAGATATAGAGCTCCCTGTGCTACAGTAGGAAGTTATTATCTTTCTCTTAAGGAATTATACTAAATATGAAGCACTGGTAACAAAAGCTTAGACTAGAAGCCTGACCAATTCAGGCTATTTTTTTATTGCAAGGCCGTGTGCTTGCATGTCTGAGATATGAGGGCAGATGTGTATGTGAGCGTGCAGGTTAAATCGCGAAGCAAGAGGATGCCCTGTGTAGAGTATGTGTTCCAACTGCAAACTCACTTCGTCTTCCAAATAACGCTATGAGCTAAGTCATGTTATTGTCTCCATTTCATAAATGGGGAAACGGAGGCACGTAGACGTCCTGGTCACCAGCTAGGAAGAGATAGAGTAGGAGACTGAGCCCAGGCAGTGTGGGTCTGGTTGAGTCTGTGCTCTTGATCGCGGCACTCTTCTGCAGAGAAGCATGCCACTGCTGCACCTGGGAAGCTCTTGGAGCCAAGGGCCACAAGGATGGCTGATTCCCCAGGAATGCTGAGACGGAAAGCAGCAAAATCCCTGCGTATGCTGGACCAAGCCTGGGGTGAGCTGGGACCTCATATGGAAAAGAAGAGGGTTGGGAAACGGAACACATTTGTAAGAGGAGACTCAAGGCAAGAAGTCCCCTGTCTCAGCCCTGAGGGAACCTGCCTCAACTGGCTTGAAAGGAACTGTCAGGAATGGCTAACACAAGCCCACCCAAGGTGGTCTTTAAGAAAGACAGAACAAAGTCAGCCTCTTTGAAAACCTAAAACCCCCTGTGATTCCTGAAAGCAGATAGCCTTCTATGCTCGAAAGAGGAGGACAGACAGCATGAGCGCCCAGGTCGGTGGGAAGGTGGTGAATGTTGCACTGCCATGAGTCAGGGATGGCAGAGATGGCAGCGGGGCGGAGGCAGATGGTAGAGGAGAAGGTTGGGTCAGCCAGGAAGAATGTGGGGCCCATTCCCGGGCATGGCTGGGAGGGAAGGAAATTTGCAGAAAAAAGATAGGACTGTGAACGTTCCCCCGGGGGCCCTCAGTGCCCAAGACCAAGGGGTTTGCCACAGCACCAAACACAACGGACTTCTGAGCCACAGGGCAAAGACAGATGCCTCAGGCTGGGTTCCTCAGAAAGAGACCCCAACTTACAGATTTGGGTAAAAACAGTTCATTTGGGAAATAATTCCAGGAAGCTCTGATAGAAAGGGTGGGGAAGTAAGACAGGGAAGTGAAGGTAATAAAATGAGTGTTGGAGTTCCCATCGTGGCTCAGTGGTTAACAAACCCACCTAGTGTCCATGAGGATGTGGGTTCTATCCCTGGCCTCACTCAGTGGGTTAAGGATTTGGTGTTGCCGTGAGCTGTGGTGTAGGTCACAGACGTGGCTTGGATCCCACACTGCTGTGGCTGCGGCATAAGCTGGTGGCTGCAGCTCCAATTGGACCCCCAGCCTGGGAACCTCCATATGCCACAGGTGTGGACCTAAAAAGACCAAAAAAAAAAAAAAAAGTGTTGATAATAAGTGGCTACTGTGGGCAGCTAGAACTCAGTCCCACTGGGGACCCCTGGAGCCTCAGAGAGGTCACCTGAGGGGGGAGGGACCTGGGGTACATACCCTCCAACTCCTGTCTCATATCCACTCCCCTGCACTTGCCCTGCCCTATGGAAGATCAAAACAGAGAAAGCTACCACACGGAGACCCCCAGGGGCTTGGAACAGGAAGCCCTCAGTGTGTCTAGGAATAGTGACCATCCAGGGGTTTTGTGCCAAGCCCTGCAAGCATTTGCTACACTAAGTCCCCTGGGTGTTCTAAATATCAAGGCCTCCTAAAGCCCCCTCATAGCCTCCATTTCTGCTCCAATCAGAGATGAATAGCTATCCTTCCTCCTAATTTTCCCGTTAGGAGTTAAGATGTAGGCTAGAGCCATTGATGAGCTTATTTGAGATTTTAGAACTGGATTTGGAAACGATCCCTGTGACTTTGTCTTCCAGGCTGTATGTGGACAAAATTTTTCAGACTGAATGGGCTTAATAAATGAGTGATGGCTGGAATCTGCTTTGTCCCAGTATCAAAACAAATGCGGAAGCCAGTTGGGGAAAGAATATATTCAGAGAACAGGTGGCTGGGAGCATCTGTGACCAGAAGTAGCAGCTGAAATGGGTGAAATCAAATAGGGGCTGGGGAAAAAAAAATCATACCCTGGGGTTTCCTATCTAAAAATAGGCTTGGTACTTCTTTGGACTTTCAGTAAACGTCGAACCCTGAATTTTAAGTGGGGAAAAATTTCTGAAGAAAAGGCACTCACCACCTTCCTGGAAGAAACTCTTCTGAGACCAGTGAGCCCAGGGAAAGAGCGGCTTTGGGCTTGAGATCTATGCAGTGCCCTCACCCAGATTTCTAATTAGAGAACAAAAAATGAGATCCCACATTTCACAGAGAGGTCTGACTTTGGGGACATTTTCAGTCATTTCTTGCAATTCCTAATACTAGCTAGATCAGACATGAGTGACACCAATTAGAATATGAAATACCACAGTAGAAATTCAGAAATTGTCCTCTTTTAAACCTTAGTCTAAAGCTTTATACCTGTGTTGTTCAATAGCCCCAAGTAGCTATTGACTCGATGTAACATGGGAAGTCCAAATGAAGATATATCATAATTGTGCAATTATGAAGACTTAGTTTAAAAAAATGTAAATTATTACATATAAAAAAATAGATAAACAACAAGGACCTACTTTAAAATAGCCAAGACATGGAAACAACCTAAATGTTCATCAACAGATGAATGGGTGAAGGAGATGCGGTACATATACACAATGGAATACTACTTGGCCATAAAAAAGAACAGCAACATGGATGGAACTACAGACTCTAATATGAAGTGAAGTAAGTCAAAAAGAGAAAGACAAATACCAGACGATATCACTTACATCTGGAATCTAATAAACAGGACAAACGAACCTAGCTACAGAAAAGGAACACATTCATGGACATGGAGAACAGACTTGTGGCTGCCAAGGGGGAGGGAAACGGAGTGGGATGGACTGGGAGTTTGGGGTATGTAGATGCAAACTACTGCATTTTGAGTGGATAAGCAATGAGGTTCTGCTGTATAGTACAGGGAACTATATTTAGTCACTTGTGATGGAACATGATGGAGGATAATGTGAGAAAAGGAGTGTACACACACATATTATACACACACACACACACACACACACACACACACACACACACATATGACTGGGTCACTTTGCTGTACAGCAGAAATTGACAGAACATTGTAAATCAATTATGATTAAAAAAAACTTTTTTAAAAAAGGGACCTACTGTATAGTACTGGGAACTATATCCTGTGATAAACCATAATGGGAAACAATTTAAAAAAAGAAAGGATACAGGAGGAGCTTGCATGAGGATTTGGTGATATTGGTATTAGGCTGGTTCTTTAAGTTAACACGAAGTTTCACAAAGCTTATATTGTTATAATATTTCATTACTTATATATGTACACATTCTTTTGCCTGTATCCTATTTTTCACAATTTTAGAAATTTTAATCTAAATACTGATTTAAAAAAAGTTAATCAACGTTCTACATCTTCGAAAAAAAAAAAGAGGGTAAAATGTCTTAATGATACTTTCTTTACTGATTACATGTTAAGATGATCATGATTTGGATCTACTGGATAAGTAAAAACTGTTGCTAAAATTAATTTCACCCTTTTATAGCTTTTTAAAATATGGATGCCAGAAAAATTTTTATTTCTTGAGTCTCATTTCTATTGGACAGTGCTGCTTTATATTAAAAAAGGACTTAAAATAGGTAGTCACTGTTCAATAAGGATTCTATATTTTAGCTAATCATCAAACAGTTTTGTCTGGTCCGTTTTCATCCCCTTGATGTAGGAAGGGACAGAGTTTTTGTTTACCAAGCTGTAGGGGATTGATCCTGACCCATAATGTCACAGTGTTGCGAGAAGGGAAGGTTGTCCATCTGGATACCCAAGTTGGATCTCTGACTGGCACTGTGGTCTTGAAACAGTGCTACCCATTGTAGGCCCAAGTTTATTCATCTGTAAAGTAAGAGGTTGGGCTAAATTGATCTCCAAGTCACTCTAATACTATCAATTAATCTTCCTCAGAGGTCCTTGTCACTCCCAGCTCAAATTTCTTCATGGCTCCCCATTATGCACTCAAGGAAAAGGAAGATTCCAGCTAGCCCTGCTGGCTCTCCCCAGTGGGGCCTCCTTTCCCACTTTTACCCTCTGTTCTCTCTATTTCTGACACACTCTGATGATCTCTTACATTTCCCTCTTCTGGGGTTTGCACAGAGGCTTGAAATTCCCATCAGTTGTATCCCCACACCTTCAAATGTCAGCCATCAATCAAAGTCACGCTGCAATATTACCTTTCCTGTGAGAGCTCAGCTTTCCTCAGCTGCCAGTCAACTTAGCTCTTCCGGGTTTCACACCTGCTTTCTAAAACAGGAAACGCCTTCTGCTTGGGGAAGTGGTTATACATGCACATGTCTCCTTCTCTGGAACTCACTCTTGAAAAGGAGGGCCCATCTTTGTGCCTCAAGTAAAACTGAAACAATGGCCTATACTGAAGGCAAGAGCATGCCGGACTGGCCCCATCCTTGCTTCTTCTACCATCTCTCCAGAAACAAATCCTACCTAGGGAATATATGAAACCAAGGAGGGCCACATTCAGTGGATCACTTGGCTGCTGGCATGGACTCAAAAACCCAGTCGTGTTGCTTCTTTGCTTTATTGTTCTATTGGCCCTTTTTTTTTTTTAACAGAAGTCAAGAGTGAACATGAATTTGTTGACAGTAAAGTGAACTGTTTTTCTCCCAAAGCAGATTGACTGAGGGGCTAATGACGCCTCAGTTTAAGGGCCCTCTTTGCAAGGCTCCTTCCGGGGTTCTGGGTGAGTTGTTGGCAATCTGTAGCTATCATTTTGTATTATTGTTCCTGAAGAGGGTTTCTCATAATGCAACAGCTTCTGGCCCCACAAAACCTGGATCTGTGCCTGATTTTCATTCTCTTTTAATTTTTAATTGGAAAGAGCAGATACCTAAGCCTATTTTTTTCACTCTTAAAAGAAAAGCATTCTAGAGGCCATTTGGGGGCCCCCAAGCCCGTGGTAATGTGCTGACTCCACATTCTCTGCTCTTCGTAGGTCTCCCCACCTGCACACAAAAGACCCAGAGCACCTACTGAATGAATGAACAAGTCACACTGCTCTGTAAAGGGGAAATAGGCACTTTTACGAAAATGGCAAAGCAGCAAGGAAATATTTTCACCTCTGTGGAGGAAAACAAAGTGCCAGTGACAACCTAGTAAAGAAACTTTTCAGTCAAGGAGGTAAATTAAATCACAGATATTTCTGATACCCAGAAATGCAAATGCAGTACAAAGAGGAAAGGCTTCTCAAAGTAATTCCCTATACATGAGCGTAAAAAAACACTTTTACAAAGTCTCTCTTTAAAGAAATGTATGGGGCATACAGACTTTCATGCTCAAAAGCAAATCCTGAAAAATATCCTAAATAACTAGTCCTATATACTCTAATGTGCTGCTACTAAAAGACCATCCCCACTAATGACACTGGCACCACAAGGAACCAGAAGCTTCTATAAACTAAGCGGGTATGGTACACTCATTTTAGCATATCAGGTGGTTAAACATTGCAATTATATAAAATATTATTTATGTCATCTTCAGTTTTCTTTTATTCACAGAACAATCGGCATTTGGAAAATAAACCTATGTCAACTTTCATGCTCACAAAATTTCTGGTGTCTCTGAACGTTTGATTTGAAAGCCAAATTACCATAAGTGCCAAAAAATAATGTCATACTGTACTTTGGCAGAAAACATAAAATATAAGCAAATTGAGTAAAATGGACAGCAACCTTGTTCTTTAACAATTTTAGACATTCACTTGTTAATATTTGCAAAGTATATTCTAGAACAAGATCACAGTTGGTAGAGGGCAGGAGCCAGATTTCCTTAAAAGACTAGGTGGGTATGTCAGTAGCACTGGCAACTAAAATGACTGTAATTTTCCTTTTATTAAGCTGTGGTTTCCACACAAGAACTGTATTTTCTTTTTAAAATACTTTGGGTATGGTATTTATTCTCCACCTTGACTTATTTCTCCACAAAGTAGCTAATCATTACTAGCAAAGAACTGTTACAGATTTCAAACAGGTCAAGGTTCAACCTTTGAACTCTGAGATCAGATGATCTAAAGAGAAGATGGATGAAAACTAGTATATAAATGATAAACAATAAGGTCCTACTGTATCACAGGGAACTACATTCAATATCCTGAGATAAACCATAATCAAAAATAATCTGAAAAAAATATGTATAACTAGATACTTTGTTGCACAGAAGAAATTAATACAATATTGTAAATCAACTATACTTCAATAAAATAAAATTTTCAAAAAGGATGAATTAATAAACAGTCCTACAGACTGCCCCTTCTACAAGTTATCTGAACCCAACCATCATAGTCATTTCTTTCATCAGGTGCTGCTCAGACATCAAGAGACTGTATTATTTTACCACTTGAATGATTCAAGTTATTTCCCTGTCATTTATTTGATGCTACACTCTGCAGTGCTGTCACTACCCTCACAATGCCCATCCAAATCCAATAGCTGCAAGTTCAACGTCATATCAGAAAGAGAACATTCCCAAATGCCCAATCACTGAATAATGACGGCACTTATTGAGTGCTTACTATGAGCCAGGTGCTCACTGCTAAAAGCGCTTCACAAGAATGATATCATTGAATCCTCACAAAACTCTATTACTATTTGCACCACTTGACAGATGTGTAAACTGAGGCAGAGAATGAACAGGAAGCTTCTTTGAAGTCCACATGTCTATGGCAGAACAAGGATTTGAATCTGAGCAATCTGGTCCCAGTGTCCCAGCTGTCAAACACCACATTGTGCTGCCTCTGGTTATAAGGAAGCGTCCACATCAATGTGGTCTTTGTAACCACAATGACATGGTGGGGGGAGCTTGGTAGAAATGTAGAATTCTCCATTCAAAGCATAAAAATCTGCATTTTAAAGAGAATCCCAGGGAAGTCTGATTCTAACAAAGTACGACAAGCACTTGTCTAAGGAATTCATTAAGGACAAAATATGCAGTATAGACTTTTTGATCATCTTGCAAAAGCTCTGATTTTCACCTGAACAAAAGCTACCACTTTTATCTTGAAATGACAAGCCAAAGTCACAAAGTTACAAAAGTAAAGAATATATGGGGTACCCACCCCAGCTTTAGTCTAGCTCACCTGGCACAGGTGAGCTGCTAAGAAGAAAAGTAGTCAATGGCGGCTATTCACACCAGGCTTGAGAATGTAAACATGTGTGATGGTGAGTGCTGGCCTACACCTTTCTCCTGGCAGGAAAAGCAAGGCACTGGAAACTTCACCAGCAGTAGTGAGAAACAGTCTAAGCTAAACTATGGTACCAGAAGCGAAGACAGTGTTACTCTTGGCAGGGGTGGGGATTAGAAGGGGCACCCTTGATGGACTGATGGTGGCGCCTCTGGATTCCAGTTCCTGGTGCTGGTTACTTGAGTGTGTTCAATTTGTAAAAATTTACTTGCTGGAGACTTGGGATTTCTGCAGGCATATTATATGCTGATAAAAGTTTACATAAAAAGAAATTACTATTTCTATAAAACAGTCCCACTAATTAACAGATGGGTAACACAATAGCTTTAATAACTTAGTGATAGAAATTATGTAGCATATCTGGGAGTATTATTATATTTTCCAACAAAAAAGTAAGGTGTGCTCTCTTTCTAAGAAAATTATTTATACTTATTTACTATTGGAAGCAGGAAGACCATTCTAGTTGTTTTGATTTTTAAATATAATTGATTTAAAATGTTGTGTTAGTTTCTGGTGCACAGCAAAGTGATTCAGTTACACACACACACACACACACACACACACATATTCTTTTTCAGATCCTTTTCCATTGCGGTTTATTACAGGACACTGAATATAGTTTCCTGTGCTATACGGTAGGAACTTGTTGCTCATCTACTTTATATATAGTAGGTTGCATCTGCTAATTCCAAACTCCTAATTTACCCCTCCTCCACCCCCTTTCCCCTCTGGTAACCATAAGTTTGTTTTCTATGTTTATGAGTCTCTTTATGCTTTGTAAAAAAGTTCATTTGTATCATATTTTAGATTCCACATATAAGTGATATCATACGGTATTTGTCTTTCTCTGCCTGGTTTACCTCACTTAGCGTGATAATCTCTAGGTCTATGTTGCTGCAAATGGCATTTATTGCATTCTTTTTTATGGCTGAGTAGTATTCTATTGTGTATATGTACCACATCTTCTTTATCCATTCATCTGTGGATGGACATTTAGGTTATTTCCATGTCTTGGCTATTGTAAACAGTGCTACAATGAACACTGGGGTTCACGTATCTTTTCAAATTAGAGTTTTCTCCAGATATATACCCAGGAGTGGGACTGCAGGGTCATACTGCAACTTAATCAAAACCAGGAGATTGAAATTGGCACAATACTATTAACTCAAATACTAAGTTCACCCATAAGAATATTCTGTCTTAGCTGTCAGTGTCATACCTTGTGGCCCTCTTCATAGATTTATAAAAGAAACAATGATATATAAGTGAATACAATAAAAATATGTTGCCTCAGTTTTGATGGTTAGACATTATTCTTTCCATATGGATTATCTATAAATATATATGAGGATATATATAAGTATACATATAAAATCTATATATAGATACACGCTCATACATATGTATGGGTACATATCTATAGCTCTGTATATATGTCTGAAATTTAGAATAAAGCAATCATTAGGCGAACCAGCAAATTAACTTTTCCTGTTCCTAACATTGTCACATAACTTGATCATAATCATTTATTTAGTCCTACCAGTTACCTAACGGCCACATCGGAGCTGTTCTTTGTCTTCCCCCCTCTCGCAATTCCTTAAGTGAAATTAACATAGTGATTTCAGTTTTTAGGAGTTATGAATCAACCAGATGGTCACAGAGTTTTAAGAGAATAGAAAATTATATGATACATAGCTCAGTTAAGCAGTACATCCAAGACAAACCAAAGAAGGTATTTTTAAATGTCTATTTTAGAAAAAGATAATGGCATTTGGTATGTTAACTAATATTCCTCATCAGAAAGACAGTATAAAGAAATGCTCAGGATAAAAACATCAAACTGATGGAACTAAAGTAAAAAAGACATTTTACTGGACCATAGCCAGGAGATGGTATCAGGTGTAGCAAGCACAGGGCTATTTTTCTATCTAGAAGTTCTTTCTGAAGGATCCAGGAATCAGTAATTTCACCAGAGAGAACTTTCTACTAGGGCATTAGAGCTTTGGGAATTAAATGTTATCAAAACTAAGTATGTGAGTTTTAGGGTCTACTTCTCGTTATTCTCCATATTTCTCACTCCCCTAATCTATCTATTCCAAGCTGTACATTACACACAGTTCAAAGACCTTTTTCCTCCTGAAAATGCATCCCCCTCATCCCAATGGCACAAAGCTGGATAATCTGAGTCTCCACATTCTGATTTTAATTCAGAGTTTCTCAGCCTCAGGAGTGTTCACATTTGGTTAATAGTCTTTGCTAGGGGGTAGGGATGACAGCTGTGCATTTTACAGGGTTTACCAGCCTCTCTGGCCTCCACCCACCAGATGCCAGCAGTGCACCCCCTCAAAAAAATGTGACAACCAAAAATGTCTCCAGACATTGCAAATGTCCACTGAGTAGGAGGGGGGCAAGATCACCACTTCTGTAATGGTATGACTTAGATGTACTTACAAACAAAGACTTGGTCCTTTTACCAATAAACTAGAAATAATGTGAAGTGACTAGAAATAGTATCTCTCAGTGATGTGAGTGGATACCAAAGATGCCAAGGTATTGTAAGGCTGTTTCTCAACCTTTCTGTTCAATCAATATATAGAATAGAGCTATAGCTAGAAGATTTAAAAGAGCCTCAGAGAAGATTATGTTTTATTTTATTAACGAAGAAACTGAAGTCCTCTGAAGAGGTAAACATTTTTCCACAATCGTCCAATAAGCCAACCTATATGTTTTCTGGTCCAGTTACTTTGGGTGGCCTCCTTGGCTTCTCCCAATCTCTTAGTCATTTAATTCAAAAGCTCACATTTTATTGACAGGCTGTAGTTATGTGATAAAAAGCCACAATCCTAGTTTTCCACATTGCTTATTCTGTAAGCAATAGCAGAAAGAAAGAAAAAAAAAAAGATGGAAATGGCAACAGAACCAAAAAAAACATTCAAATTTCACTCTCTGGCAGTTTATGGCCAAATTGTCATTGGAGGGAAAGACTGAAGACGTTTTTTAAAGAAAAGTAAGGACTCTTTTAAGACCAGCGTCAGTGAGACAGTAAAGCTCAAAGTGACACTGATATGAAAACTCCCTCAGTATTGCAGTTAGGGTCCCCAAATCAGAAGCAGGAGGCCGTCTACCTTAAAGAACCAATGACATTCTACTCTTGACAGTGAAATGGAAAACTTCTGTGTGAGAAAAAGTCACAAAAAGGCAATTACAATCTATGCCCAACACTGTACAAGAGATTGTAAAATAAAACAGAAAGATGATACTTACAAAGTCATTCCCAAAGACTAGCTCATTTGACCGTCAAAATCATCCTAAAATGCTGAGACCCTCATTTTTACAGGTGAAGAAATGAGAAATGGACCCCTAACCATTTATGAGTGCAGAGTAGAGAGTGCAGCCCAGATTCCCTGCTGTGACATCCACTGCCCTTTGCTCACTGCCCTCAGCTGCCTCTGAAGGTAGACGAGGAAGCTCCTTGTCCTTTGGGTGCTGGCACTATCTGAACTCCTGAAATGTCTCTGTCCATGCCTATGCCAGAGCCTGCTACCTTTCACGGGTATCCACATTCCACCCTCTTCCTAGGGAAACATGAAGGCTAGGTTTTCCAGCCTTCCTTATATAGGCCATGGCTGTGGGAGGCCAAGGCAATGTGAGAAGAAGTGAATGTGTTATTTCCAATCCTGTTCAATGGAAAACCTCCCACTTGAGATACCCACTCTTTTTTCCAGACCCACTCTTTTTTCCAGTCTCAACAGATCTAGAGAAAGGTCGATCCACAAGACAGGAGCCTAGATCCCTGAGTGACCCTGTGGAGCTGAGCCATAATGAAACAAACTGCACTGGCCAGCGATATGAACAAGAAATAAACTTTTAGGAGTTCCGGTTGTGGCACAGTGGAAATGAATCCAACTAGTATCCATGAGGGCCAGGGATCCGGTGCTGTTGTGAGCTGTGGTGTAGGCTGACAACTGTAGCTCCGATTCCACCCCCTAGCCTGGGAATATCCATATGCCATGGGTGTGGCCCTAAAAAGCAAAAATCTATCAATCGATAAAAATAAAAGCTATTTGCACTGTGTCTTTAAAAAAGAAAAGAGAAATAAACTTTTATTGTATTAAACCACTGAGACTTGGGGCATAATTAACTACTACCACTGCTTTTGTCAAAAATGACAGCAACACAGTTGCCAGATGGTCAGGAAACTTCTGGGGGTTTAGCCTATAGAAGAGAATTACAGATGTTCCCCAAAGAGTCCCAAGGACAGTCTCTACTTGTGTGGCATGCATTGTCATGAAGCCCTTTCCACCTCTGTTGAAGGATTTCACTTTCCAATGACTTTTCAGTTAGTTTCCTCATCAGCAACAATTCTAGAAAGGGCTGGCTTTGAGGAAAGGAACACTAGCTTCTCCTTTCATGACTCTGGGAAACTCTCATAACATCAAGTGAACTCCCACCCCCAACATTTTCTGTACAGAATACATGTAAACCAACACAACAAACAACAGCATATCATCACTCTGCCAAAAAACCAGCAACCACAAAGTGAACCGATAATTTGCTGCTGAATTTATTAGGACGTATACTAATAAACATGTAAGATTTCACTTCCAAGCATCCCATCTGTCCTTAGGAAAAAAAATAAAGGAGCTATTTAGAGCCCCACACAGTTTTTATATTATAAAGGGAAGGAAATGGGCTGTCATAATAACCAAGTTTAGTGAAATTACCAGTCCTTGGTATTCTAGAAGAAACCGGGGGAAATTACAAGGTGCTTTTAAAGTCATGCTCAAAGTATTTTTTTTTTCATCTAGATGGATAGATCTACAGTTGCAGAAAGAGGGCAAGTGGTTGATTATACAGACATCTTATTTAGTCTCCCAAATCTGCCATAGGCCACTCTGAACATACAATCACAGAGATGCATCTCCCACGTTATTTCCTGAGGAAAAGATAAAACCATGAAAATATGCACGGACCACAGGTATCTTATTTCAAAGTTTTAAATAAACACACAGAGTACTTCTAAGGAATAAGAATCCATATAAATACCTAAGACTCTTATTATACTTCCTAGGCTTCTTTCCCTTTCTTAGAAGTTGATTAATTTACTAGGAAAAAAATCTTCCCTGTTGCACTAATTAGCAAACCACAGCATCAGAATCTGTTCTATCCCAGAGGTTCTCAAGTTTGGCTGCACATTTAAATCATCTCAACAGATTTTAAAAAATCCTGATGCCCAGATCACACTCCAGACCAATGACATCACCGTCTTTGGGAGTGGGAATCAGGTATTTTTAAAGCTCTCTGGGTGGATCGCAAAGTGCAGCCAAGAACTACATACCTTGTTTTTGATTACTTCTACAGGCTGAAACCAAAACATGAGCGACTCTTGCTTTCCTATTAATCCAAAGTCAACGAGTCAACTTTTTCTTCTACTGCAGTATAGAGCATGGTACTGTAGCATTCGGCCTTCTTTTTCCTCCACAGAAAACGGTTTACTTTGCACCCAGACACTTTGCCCTACTTTGGAGAAGGGGAGAAAGAGAATAGCTTACTTAACTACTAGATTTCACAGTGGATATTAGGCTTCCTACAACCCAACTCATTCTCCCATCTGAATTTCCCTAATTCAGAATAATTTCCAATAATTGTGTCTCCTGAAAAATGAGTAAAAAATGCTTTTAAATCAAGCAAACAGTAGCTTTAGGCATTCTTCAAGAACATACTATGGGAGGAGTTCCCATCGTGGCTCAGTGGTTAAAGAATCCAACTAGAAACCATGAGGTTGAGGGTTCGATTCCTGGCCTCGCTGTGGTGTAGGTTGCAGACTTGGCTTCGATCCTGAATTGCTGTGGCTGTGGTGCAGGCTAGTAGCTGTAGCTCCGATTAGAACCTTAGGCTTGGGAACCTCCACATGCCACAGGTGCGGCCCTAAAAAGACAAAAGGCAAAAAAAAAAAAGAGCCCACTATGGCATCATCGACTGTTTCTTGGTTTTCAAGAATTTGTTATGTTAAACTCATTAAAGTTTTGTGGGAAAACAAACATACAGCTGTCTACACTTACATCTCACTTAATTCCAAGCAACACCTGTTGTGGAGAGATGACTCTATTAATTATCACATTGTATTTTGGGACACAGTCACAGAGGGCAGAACTGTAATAAAGTGTTTGTGGAAAGCAGCTGCAGTGTGAACACCAGCCCCCTGTCCTCTGAGCCTCTGGCTTCTCAATTCAACTGCCCATGAAACATCCCCAGTTGCATATCTACCAGGTATATGAAACGACTCCTGATCTTTCCATTAAAAAGCCATTCTTCTCAATCTCAGAAAACAGTCACTTTCTCCTTTAAGTTACTCAAGACAAAACATTAAGAGTCCCCTTAATTCCTCTTCATTTACTCCATATCCAGAATCCCACCACTTCTCACTTCCAAGGCTCCCTGGCTTTGACCCCAGGCCAATGCCATCTTGAGCCTAGGCTATTGTGGGACCTTCCCAAGCTTTCCCCGCCCCTGGCCTTGCTCCCTTCTCTACTCTTGAAACCGAAGCCAGCATGGGCCTTCATTAACCCATGTCAATTCCATGTTAAACCCCCATGTTAAGCCTTTGCATTTCATTCAAAGTCAAAACTAGTTCCGAAAAGTGCTACATATCTGATGCTCCACCTCTGCTTGATTTCTTGTCGGTCACTTGTCTCCACACCCACTCCACTCCAGCCACACTTGTCTGCTTGCTAAATAAATCTCTTGCATGCCAGGCACCCTATTAACTCTCCCAAGGTCACCAACCATCCCAGCTTACCAGGGACTAAGAGGTTTCTAAAGATGCAGTACTGGCCAGAGATGGGCTAGGCTGGCAGAGGTGCATTTTTCTTCATTTCCATCGTATCCAAGGGACCCTGACCAAAGATCCTACTTCAAAGCTTGTCCTTGGAAGTTTCTGCTTTCCTTTTCCCCTTGTGGGTGCCTATCCCATCCATTGTGGAGGTTGTGCCCACAGGGTGGAGGAACATGGGCTGGCGCCAGTGTATGTATTGACTTCACATTCAAAGGCTTTTCTTCATGGGTGGCAAAAACTTGTTTTCCCAAAATTTTTAAATGTCATGATACTGGATGGATATTAAATTGGTCAATAAAATAGTAAAGTACAGAGAAAAAAAATAAAAATAAAGATGCAGTACTTTTAGTGCTAAATACCAGGAAGTATGGGACAAACAAGCAGGAGAAGGTGGTCCCCCTACCCCTCCCACTCCCAGGCGCCACCACTGGCAGGCATGGGTCTTAAGCTCACTACCTATATTTAAAACTGACTCTTTCCCCCTCCCACCTATCCTTATCCTATCCCACTGCTTCTTTGTCCTCAGAGCCTTTATCATCATCTAAAATGCTCTATATTTCATTATTTATTTGGCTTCATTTCCTGCCCCTTCCACTAGAGGGTAAGCCCATGAAGGCTGTTTTATTTACTGCTCTATTCCCAGGAATCTAGAACAGTGCCTGGCACATAGGAGATGCTCAATAAATGTCTGCTGAATGAAATAATTATTTATACTATATAATAAATGTTCCAGGGAATATGTATGATTCAGGATGACAATATTGTTTCAAAATGACAATAGGAAATCAATCCTATTCCTTAATGAACTTAAGAAGTATAATCAATAGGCAATTAAACAATAAGTTCTTACTATATAGCACAGGGAACTATATCCAGTTTCCTGGGATAGACCATGATGGAAAATATTAAAAAAGAATACATATATATATGAGTCACTTTGCTATATAGCAGAAATTGGTACAACATGGAAAATCAACTATACTTTAGCAGAAAAAAGAAATGCAACAGAAAAAATAGGCAATTAAATAAATCCATGGCACACAGAAAATTTAGTGATTCTGGGAAAAAATAAACTTCAAATTTGAGCCAAAGTCTACGTAGAAAAGATTGGTTGAAAATGGGCAGTCAGCGTGACATAAAAGGCACTGGTGTTTGTTCATGCATTCATGTGCATTAAAATCCATTTACAACTGTGAAAAGTACATTGAGATTTTTTTCCCCAAGCATAATGTAAATTAATGACCTTAATGTATCCACCACTAACATCCTAATGACATAAACAACTCATCTAAGCAGGGAGTGAAGATACTCAATCCATTTGATTGTCATTAAAGACTGGTAGTGTATCAGGTGCAACGCACATCGGAAACTACCATCACCTCATTTCACCCACAAACTGGCTTCATAAACAAATTTGTATTATTGCAAGGATATGCTGGGGGAGTCTTCGTTTTCCTTCCAAATAAATATCTCATTTGAAGAGGCAAATGTTTGCTTCATGAAGATAAATGGTAAAATTATGAACGGCTTTCTCCCCTCTAACCCTTCCCCAGCCCCCTACCCTTATGAATATTGGCTTGGATTTCATTTTCTGGATATATTCTGCCATCCAGAGTTTGAAACTTATAAAATCTGAGCATACGCTGCTCATCAACCAGCACACCAAATCCCAGTGTAAAATATCAAACCCCTTCCACATGGGTACATGAGCAATTGCTACCCCAGCCACCCAGTTCCCCCACCTAAGGGTCCCCAGAACTTGTTCGCAGTGCTGCAGGGCAGACCATAATCCTATTCACCACATATACATAACAAAAAAAAAAAGAATGCCAACAAACCCCCCATTCTTTTTTTTATTAGCAAACTTTTAATTAATTAATTAATTAATTTTTTGCATTATAGCTGGTTTACAGATTTCTATCAAATTTTCCAACTGCACCACATGGTGACCTGGTACATATATGGATTTGTCACATGTGATTAGACATAGTTCCCTATACTTTACAGCTGGATCTCCTTGCTTTTCCATCATGGAAGCACTAGTTAACCCCATTCCCTCCCACCCCTCCCCCACCCCCTTGGCAACCACAAGTCTGTTCCCCAAGTTCGTGATTTTCTTTTCTGTTGAGATGTTCATTTGTGCAGTGTTTTAGACTCCAGTTATAAGAGATCTCATATGG
>PVHT020000195.1:7683920-7857035 GCA_004024745.2 Catagonus wagneri
ATCCTTTTTTATGGCTGAATAGTATTCCATCGTGTATATATACCACATCTTCCTAATCCAGTCATCTGTCGATGGGCATTTGGGTTGTTTCCATGTCTTGGCTATTGTGAATAGTGCTGCAGTGAACATGCGTGTGCAAGTGTCTTTCTCCAGGAAATTTTTGTCTGGATATATGCCCAAGAGTGGGATTGCTGGGTCACATGGTAGCTCTATGTAGAGTTTTCTAAGGTACCTCCACACTGTCTTCCATAGCGGTTGCACCAGCCTACATTCCCACCAACAGTGCAGGAGGGTTCCCTTTTCTCCACACCCCCTCCAGCAATTGTTGTTTGTGGACTTGTTAATGATGGCCATTCTGACTGGTGTGAGGTAGAACCTCATGGTAGTTTTGATTTGCATTTCTCTCATCATCAATGATGTTGAGCATTTTTTCATGTGCTTGTTGGCCATCTGTGGAGACAATCAAAGACTGGTACTTGCCATCCCCGCCCTGTCTGAACCCACCCAAGGGCACGGCCCCTGGTGGGAGGTGGAGATAGAGTCTTGCTAAGCATTAGCTATTAAACAAGCAAATGCTTCAAGAGATGGTCCTTGTTCCAAATCAGCCTTCCATGGAGCGATGATAACTTGTGGTCTGGGGGTACAAGTGGACAATCCCTTCAGTAGTTTGAATTTTAAAGGAAATGTACAAGAAACTGACTTTCCAGGTTACTACATCAGTCTCAAGACCTTAAGTCCATTCAAGTGGGTGAAACATGCTCTTGGAGAAATAATAAAAGAAGATTCCTAGATCTCTGAAGCTGAGGCCTCGACTTGGGACTGCAGCAATTTAACCAAGATTTAGAGTGTTATCCCATGAGGTTTCTTGGGCACCCGGATCTTTACAAGATGCACATGCCCGAATCTCCCTCCCAAAGGAAACCACCACGGAAACTCGCTAAGAACACCTGCCCTTTGCCATGACCCATGGCTTTGTGGTCTTTACTCCTTACAGTAGTCTCATGGGAGGGCAGGGGCGGTGTTGGGGGGTAACTATTCTCTCCCTTTTACAGTTGCAGAAATAGGCTGAGCCGGAATAACTTGCTTCCTGAGACCCTAAGCTGCAGAGCTGCAATTTGAAGGTAAATGGTTTATCCGACTTCAATACTACCACTACCATCACCATCATACTAGTGATTACGACAATAATGGTGACAAAGCTAACACTTAGTGCTTATTATGTGCTCAACACCCTTCTGAGTATTCACATGTATGAACTCTTTGGACCCCCAAAACAACCCTATGAGTTAGATCTGACTTTCATTCCTATTTACAGATGATTAAACAATCTCAGAAAGGTTCAGTGACTCATCCAAGGCCACAGACGGTAAGAGGAAGCTCTCATGCTCTAGATGAGGGCCTGGAAAACTTGATCGGTAAAGAGACAGAGAGAAAGTGGTTTAGGCTCTCTGGACCACATGGTCTGGGGCAGATACTCAACTCTGCCACTACCATCCAAAAGCAGTCATAGACATGGCACAGATGAACAGACACGGCTGTCTTTCAGTGAAACCATATTTTCAAAAACAGGCAGGGGCTGGATTTGGCCCGTGAGCTGGAGTGTGCCAGCTCCAACTAAAGCCACTACACTGAAGTGCTTCCTGAAGCAATTCGCAAGAGCAAATAATGTCATTCATATAAGCAATGATGATTTTTCTGGTTTTTTTTGCCACATGTTTTATTAAGTAAACTAGACCAAAAATGAATTATATCACTGTAATTGAAAGCACTAAAAATTTAAAATTTCATATTTATGTTCTTAACTTCACGATGTAAATAGTTTTTACAAGGATATAGGTGTACTGGCCTTGTGTTTTGAAAATTAAAAAAAAAAACCCTCAGTTTCATCACAGAAGATAAAAGACCTGGAAATGGGGACTGCCTGGGTATAGAGTTGATCTAGAAATGACAATGTTGATAACTGTTGACACTGGAAGACATGAGGGGTTGTTTTACTATTCTGTTTACTTTACAGCTAGTAGAAATTTTCATAATAAAGAGTCAAAAGCATGAAAGCCTTACTTACTGTTGAATAAAATGTATGTGTACCTTCAATTCCTTGGGGTACTAACTCTGTTTTCTTCCTGACCTCTTGCTGGGCTAAGCTGTTTGTAGTTTTTGATCATCAAAATTATGTCCGCCAGTCCTTCGGCTTCCAATAGCCTCTTCCCTAAATGTCAAGTCCTGGTGGCATGCACTTGGGCAGGAAAGATGCACTAGTGGCATTTTAAGAGGATAAATGCAAATCACCAGCTTTTGAAGTCAGAGGTTCTAAGAAGCATCAAAACATTGCTGTTTTTCTTTAATCAAAACACCCAGAGAATCAGACAGAATTTAGAACTTTGCATATTTTGCATTCTAGTTGTGTCAGCTTTAATGATTCTGAAATGCAATTTTTACCGACTTTTACTAAGTAAGGCATCTCTTTTCTCCTTTGGTAGATGACGAGCAATCACCTGTGGTCATGTCCAGCCTCAAAATCTCCATACAGGTGACTGTCCTCTGCAAGAAGTTCAGCTCTGCCCAGCCAATGTTAATGCAGCATTTACTGCGCTCCAGAAACTGTCAGGTAACAGGACATGTCACCCAACCCTCAGGGAGCAGATCCATAAATAGGGACTTCTGAGTAGCATTCTAAGTGCAAAGATAGAGAAAGCCACAAGGTATGAAGAGAGCCCAGAGTGATCTGAACCAAGCTAAAGGCATCTTAAGAAGAGATACCTGAGGGACCTTGAAGGATAAGAAAAGCTGGCTACACTCAGAAAAGGGCATCTGGGAAGAGGCATCAGCTTCAGCAAAGATCTAGAGGAGTGAAACAACCTGGCACGTCGGGAGAATGAGAACATTTTGTTCTTACTGTAGTGTAAGGTATGGTGGAGGGGGTGGAATATGGGGCTAAAGTAGAGTCATGGAGGGAGAGGTCACTTGTAGCTTTACAGCCTAAGGAGCTGGGGTTGGTACTTTCACTCTGAGTCACTGATGAGTGAACAGGAAACAGCTTATAGTTAGCATTTCAGAGAGAACACTCTGCTTCCAGAATGGTTCTGGGGATAATGGATTTGAGGGAGGTAAGATTAATGAGTGAGACCATCAAGAGCGAGTGAAAAAAAATCCAGTGAGGAATTGTGCATTAGAACCAAGCAGTGGATGATGAGAAGCTGAGGAAGCTAGCTCCAAGTTAGAGGAGGTAACATGGATAACTAGCCTGAACTGATGGCTGCCACCAGCTTTCTGTTTGGGGTGACTAGGTAGGGTCACTTACTATGAGAATATGGAAGGAAAAAAATTCTTAGGGTGACGCTAGAGAAGTAAGTTTTGCAAGAGGTTGTGTTTGGGCATCTGGGCCAGATGTACTTGGATGTATCATTCTGAAGTTCAGGTAAGAGAAGTGGAGACTTAGATTTTTGGAGTCATCAACATACAGGCATAGGTAAAACCACAAAAGGATGAGGTTATCAAATGAATGCTTGTTTGCTAAGAAGGATAAAAAGTCAAGGTCACAACCAGGGACACCCAAGTCCAAGATTCTGGTATGAGAAGAACCTCTGAGCGTGAGAAAGAAGCGATACTCAAAGATATAGGAAGATGGGTAGGAAACACTCACTTCTCCTTTGTGTTCTCCTTCATGTTCACACTAATACCACACTCATAGCATTTCTGAATCCAAACATGCAGGGGGTTTTGGCCCCACTAAGCAATTCTCTGCAACACCAGCTGAGGGTGCTACTATCTGGAGATAAGTGTCATTCTCACAGTTAAGCTCAGTTCCACAGAACTCCTCCCACTTCAAAAGTCAATCCCAAACCAACTGTCACCTGTACTTCTGACTCACTGGAGCCACCACCCTCCACTTCCTCATCAGCATCAATACCCTGGAGAAGGGGAGAGGGTTGGAATCAGGAATACAGGTAGAGGCTAAACTCAGTAAATGAAGGGACATCTTACCCTCTGAAATTGGAGGGAAGCAAGCATGGAGGATTTTCTATGTAGAAAACATCACAAGAGTATAAACAGCAATTACAGACATCTACTATGTCCCCAGCACAAGGCAAGGTAACTTTAAATATTTTTTTGTGTACTCTGAGTTATTCAAGGTACATAAAGTGGGCATTAAGATTTTCTTCTTTTCACGTGAAGAAATGACTCAGAGCATAAGCTATTTTCTAAGGTCATACAGTTAATAAACAGCAGAGTAGAGACGAGAAGCGCCCCCCCCAAAAAAAAGAGTGAAACCCAGGTTTAATTAAAAAAATAATCCCATGTTCTTTCCTATACACATGGTATATTAGAGAGGTCTCTCATGCAGTGTCAATGGGCAAAATAAGAAGGGGGAAGAGGGAAGTTCCCTTGTAGCACAGAGGGTTAAGGATCTGGTGTTGCCGCAGTTGTTGCGCAGGCTGCAACAAGAAGTATACCTTGGAGTTCCCTGGTGGCTCAGCAGGCTAAGGACCTGGTATTGGGTCACTGCTCTGACGTGGGTTTGATCCCCGGCCCAGGAACTTCCACATGCTGTAGGTGCAGCCAAAAAGAAATACAAGAAGGAAAAAAATCATAGCAAATGAATGATTTATTCTGACTTCAATGAAAATGGAAATGCAAGATAATAAAATAACAAGCCTTTGGCCTCAAGCATCACTAGATGGAAAATAATTTAAGAATCTAAGCATGACCTTTTTTCTTTTTTTTGCCTTTTTGTCGTTTTAGGGCCGCACTCGTGGCATGTGGAGGTTCCCAGGCTAGGGGTCTAATCGGAGCTGTAGCGGCCGGCCTACACCGCAGCCACAGCAGCTCAGGATCCCAGCCGTGTCTGCGACCTACACCACAGCTCACGGCAATGCTGGATCGTTAACCCACTGAGCAAGGCCTGGGATCGAACCCGCAACCTCATGGTTCCTAGTCGGATTCATTAACCACTGTGCCACGATGGGAATTCCTAAGCATGAGTTTTTTTTTGCAGAGTTTTTTTGTTTGTTTTATGTTGTTTTTTGGTTGTAAGAGGCAGAGGAATGAGTAAATCTAGAAACTGTAAAATGGTGGGAAAGAAAAAAAAAAGAACAACAAGAACAAGAAAAAGGAACCATAAGTGTGTTAAAGCCCAAGACAACATTTTCAATCAACAGACTGTCCTCATCCAGGCATATGGGCCTTGAGAATTTGCAAGGAAAAGTCAAGAAACCAAATATTGGTGAAACAGAAAGACTTGGAAGCACCAAACAATTATAGCATAAAGAAAATGACAAGGTTAGCAAGGTTAGCAAAAAACACTACACCAGTAAAACCAAGTAAGATACATCAACTCTGAAGAATCACTTCAACTAGTATGATAATCACAAGTTAAAATAACAAGCTGGATGGTATTTCTAACACTTGGCAGTAAACATCTTTTCTGGGAAATATGTTTAGAGTCACTATACCTTAAACGCTAAATAAATGAGAACACTGGGATAATTATTTGATTTCATCAATGGTAGTGCAACAAACATTCGGGGGATTAGGAAGAACTGTGGAATCATTTCCAATGCCCATGTACACTGGTGTGGCGTAAGTGGGTTATAAGTGTACAGATATTTCACTGGAGATTCTTAACCAGATATTTAACCAGAGGAAGTGGCCCATGATAGCTGGAGCCTCCTGTCACAAATAACCTCACCCATTTACTGGATTCTGCCTTTGTCATGACGTGAAAAGGTTGGGAAGCACTGACACATCAACAAATGAGGTGCTGCTGTCATGAATAGGACTTGACGAACAGGACACTTTTTATAGGGCCTGCTCTTGATTGTTTCCTGGTCACGGTATAGCAAGGATCCCAGCGACAAGGTTAATCAAGAATATCCTGCCTGAGGGTCCAAGGCTTATAGCCACCCAGTCCCACTTGACCAGGTTCAAACCTTGGCCCACCTTCCTAGGGGGTCAGCACAGGTCTTGCTTATCTGCTCATGGACCTAACTAGTTGAGAGAAGTCCTGGTTAGGTTCCTGGCAGCTGTGTCTACTGGTGACACGGAGCCCCAGTCTATTACCCTATGTTCTACTCTCCTCTCCTGTTGTGGGAAAGGGGACCGGCTGGGTCAGGGACATCTCCAGAAGAAACATGAAAGCATCTGAGATTTGTGTTTCTTACACCTCCATGGAGCTTGTCGGGAACACCCCAGGGGTTTGGGTTAGAAATCCACAAAGGTCAAGCCCTAAGAAATCTCACACTTACTGTGTGCCTACATTACACTCATGGGGCAATGGTCAAGCACAAGTGATGGTAACTGGCCACTTGCCCTTGATACTTACTGGCATCCAACCTCTAGATCTAGCCTGTGCACCTGACAATGTCAGATTGCTGATCTGGTCGTTGGGAGATAGAACTTAACTTCCACTTGAGGAATCAAGTACCCCAAACACAAGGAATGCCCAGACTAGTACTCCTAGACATGGCTTTGCCCTTTTTCTAGCCCTCTGCATCTGTCTTCACAAAATAAAATTAACAATATGGCACCCAAAGCAAGAGAGAGGCTTCTTTCCTCCATGTGCAAACCCATTACATTACCTTGATTAATAGGCATGTGATTACATGGCCAAATTCTCCCTTTAACTACACTAGAGAATAATATTTCATTTTGAATACCTAATATATTGAAATTTAAGTTTGAAACTTATAAAGTAATAAAAAGAAACAGAGATGGAATAATCACATATTCATTGAATATTTGAATTCTCTAAAGAAAGGCCTGAACAGAAGAGAAACTCAATTGATTTCAATGGATGTTCCAGAAACACAGAGCTTCATAAAATATTTGCCCACTCTAATGACAGAGAGAACACAGCAGCTGACATATCATGGCCCTGTAATTTGACACTATCTCTTCCTCAAGATCCTGATCATGAAATTACCCTCTACCCCTCAGGCACCACCCTCACACTGGCCTCTTGTGATTCACGGTACAAAAAAGCTCAATCTTTCCCCTTTCGTAAATGGAACAGAAAACTGACCATTCTCCTTTGGCTTTCCACCTTGTGTTTGGAATGCAGTCACCCATCCCAGCCACTCCCCTTTTTGCTAATAATCCCAAACTGTGTCCCTAATCCCCATCTCTTTTCTGAGCTCAAGACTCAGCATTAGACAAAATAAAAGTTATCTGAGATCAAAACTGTTGCTACTTCTGCCGTATTTTATTTAAAGGAGAAAATGCAGTGCTTTTCTGCTCCCACCCTAGGAAGGAAAAAGCCACATCTCAATGCCTCTGGCAGTCTTGGGCTGCCCTAGAAGTCAGGGTAGGGAAGATATTAATGAGATTTGGGAAAGCTGAGTAAGTACTGGGCTAATGTGAACTATGAAGACATTAAGTACTGTGCTACACAAAGTGAGGGGAACAGATTTCCCAAGAAGAGCCAGTGAAAGGAAATGTCTTGAAGAAGAAACAAGATTGGCTCAACAATCTGGTGCAAGGCAGAAAAACAAGGTGGGTTGAAAAATAACTGAATGTTAACCCTTCAGACTCCCTAGAACTTCAACTGTGCTAAATAAATGCCTTGGGTATGAAACTGCTGCTGGCGCGATCAATAAAATGGGGCGCTGTTTTATACTTGAGACAACGGAAAAGAGAAAGACAGCACATGAGGACAAGGAGGCAGTCTGCTGGACAAATTCAGTGGAAGCGGAAATTCAGACTGAGAAGAGCAGGAAACGATCTGCAGGCAGGCGTCCCTTCGTCCAGCCCTGCCATCAAGAATCCCAGAGACTGGGAGGGCTGTGCCTCTAACTGGGTGCTGATTAGGGCTCTACATAATTTCATTTGAATCTCAAAGCAAGTTGTCGTAGCTCCATTCCGGGTGATACCAATATGGTCAGCTGTCCACCTGACATCTTCACCTAGATGTCTCATCAATATCTTATAATCACTCTCAGAACTAGACGAGTAGTCTTCTTCCCAAGTCAGTCCATTTTCCTATCCTGCTAAAAAACATCTACATCCTGCTAAAAGACATCAACACCTACCGTGGTGCTCATCCTGGCCTCCCCACTTGCCCTTTACCCCTAGCATCCCATTAGTCATCAAGTCCTGTGGATTCGACTACTTTATTTCTCTACATTCAATACTCCGTTTGCTCCAATGCTCAAATCACTGCAGTGGCCTACAAACTGGCTACTTATAAGCCACTCTCTCCTTTGTCTAATCTAATTTATCCCAAGAAATAATGCACCACTCTATTTTCTGTTTAAAAAAAAAATGTATTCCTCTGTGGTGACCCTCCCTTTCTGGAGAAAGGAAAGAAGAAAAAAAGAAAACCTATTTACATGCTCTCCTGATAATATTCCCTTGTTCCTGGAGTACACTTGAGTTGTCATCTCTAAGAAGAAAATCTCTTATGCTTTGTTTACTGGAAAATATCTTTTATTTCAACCCATCCTTGAAAAGTGGTTTTTCTGGATACCTATTAGTATTGAGTCCCTCCCTTCTCTCGCCCTCTCAGCACTTTGAAGATATCATTACATCACATTAGAATAATTCTGTCCATTTGAAAAAATATAATCTTCATTTTTATATGAGCAGCAGCATCAATAATTAATACCTATGGCTTTCAGTAGAGGGTAATGACATTATGTCTGGTATATTTGACTTTAAGACACAGACAGCTTCTTAACCAGACTTACAGAAATCACAAGGGCATAAAACTCATGACACTTTAAAAATATCTTATTAAGAACACTGATTACATTTCGATTATAAGGACCACAAATGACTACAAAAATGAAAATGAAATATTCACAGAAGTCAAGAAGAGTCAGTTCTTACCCAAAGCTATCTATAACATCTTTGGTAAGTGGAAAACACCTCTAGTGACGGACCACTCACTCACTGGTCACGGCTGAGCTGTAAGAAAGCATGTCCTATGCGGAACTCCTCCAAAGCGTTCCTCCTCCAGTCTCTGCTCTATTTCCAGAAGCCTGGGCAAGAGTCCTACACCTTCATCCAGATCACAACCTTCCCAAAAACACTCCTGTATTTCTGCACGGCTTGCTTGTATTTGTACCTTGCCTCAAACCAACAAAAAAGAGAGACCCCTGACTTACAGGACATTGTTTCGTGTCTTTCCCACTGTAACTGCTCTGTCTTCTAGATGCTTTCAGGTAACTGAAATCTCTCAGCCCTAGCGGTCCCAAACCCTCCAGAAAATGCATATATCATTTGAAGTCCTTTACATGTTATTCAAAGTCCTTCCTCTAAATAGATCTCCTGTCCTGGGCCTTTCCATCTAAACTAGTGAAATGCAGTCACTCTCACCATGTTGAACACTGGAGTCACACATGCCCTCCACACATCAGTCAGGCCGGGGGAGATTTCTGGGCTTTGATATATTGAACACACCTGGGTCTTTTCCTCACAGTACATATGGTTTTCCATATGTCTGATCTGAGTTTCTTTAGAAGTAATTAACACATACATGAATGCAATCATATGTAGATTTATGCTCATGACCTTCAGATTTTCCATGTGACATTTTCAAATTCACAGATTCAAGGGCTTCTGAGAACACCATCATCCAAAATCTCTTTCACTTCCTCTAGATACGGTAGAAGGATCAATATCAGAGACTGGAATCATTCATAATTAAGAAAGACTCCTATTTAATGAAATACTATTATTGTTGGTGGCATTCAAAGAACTGTTAGAGGACATACTCTTATTGTATCCTTTTCTTTTTCAGATGAATACACATTTATTTACACTTGGCGCATCCTAAGGAGGTACATTATGCAGCCACCCTGTGATAACTTAGAATTATGCCTCTTATTAAGATAGAAACATGACCTTATATATAATTACTAAACTGATCAATTTTTTCATTTTTTTATTAAAGTAGAGCTGATTTACAATGTTGTTCTTACTGTATTCTTACACCTCTTTCTTAATAAAAGACTGACTCTGACTTTTAAAAATCTCATGATCATTTTCATACTTGGAATTTAACATGTTCATTGGTTCAAGCAAACATATTTGCCAAATGTCAGACCACCGGATGCCCGGAGATTATGTGTACCATGGATAAAGCAGTGCCCCGCTGGTCCACAGTCCTGGGTCCTAGTCACACACCCCACAAACCATGCAGCCTAACATACAGTCACTTAACTTTCCTGAGCCCTTTCCCCTCCCTACAAAATGGGGACCCTGCTCCGTCTCATAAAGCTTCTTTGAGTGGAGCTATAGAAAATCATCTAAACATATGGCTTCCTTTGAATCTTAAGAGCAGGATTTTCTATAAAGCTAATATTTATTGAGGGTTTATTATGTGCCAGGAACAGATGTTTTTGAGCATTATTTCTTTGAAGCTTTACAAAACCTTCTGAGTTTGGTTCTATTTTTCCTCCACTTTGAAAGGAAAGTGAGGCTCAGAGAGATGGGCCACTTTGCCTAAGGTTCCACAGCAACCAAAGGAAGAGGGAGCAGTAAAACCAAGGTTTCTCGGAATCTAGAGCTTCTGCTCTTAACCATGAGGCCACACAGCCACCCATGTGGTGGCGTGAATGTCAATGCCCCTTAGCTCTCCTTTCCTTCCCAAATGTCTGCACCGACCTGAAGTCTGAATCCAGGCTCCCTAGAAGAAGACAGTGAGCCAAGGGCACACAAAGGCAGCGATTCTGAGGAACTCTTGCTAAGGGGGAGGGGGCAACACAGGGAAGGACAGGAAACCAAGAGGGACAGACTCCCAGGAAATGTCCAGTACAGGGTAGCTTCACCTGATTCCCACGGGGGATTCGGAATGTGACATACACTTGAGCCAAAGGCTTTGGTGCTCCAGCCCCAGCCAGTCAATGCTCGAGTGCTATGTGTTTGCATGTAGAGAGTGGGGAAAGGGCCATAAACTGCCAAGTTCTTCCAATTTTCTATGTAATCAAGCAAAGTGGGTTCAAAGTGGGTTCTGGTAATCAAGGGGAGTCACCAAGAAAGGGTTCATGGAGGGCACAAAAACAGTACAAAGGAAACAAAGAGAACCAGGCAGACATCAGGCAGAACCTTATGTCGTCTGTCCTACCTGGTAAACCACTGAGCATTTGCCGACTTCCCTGTGGATGACACTTGCTCCCTGCTCTTTGGTCAACTGGGTCTCCTAAATCTTCATGGAACGGGCTGAGACTGTGTATCATTTCAGAACATGAGACATTTTACCAAACCTTAAATTCCAAGTGTGATGTTTGACATTATTATCCATTCTGTGGCAGATTAGCCCTCACAGTGAGGCTAGGTTTAAACAGGGGAAAACCAGAACTCCAGCTGGGTGCTGTGGGTGTCCTGGCCAGAAGACAGTGGGAGGGTAGGCTTTGAACTTCGCTGCACTCTCCTAAGCAAAGGCCTCTCCTCCAACGGGGCCCAAAGAAGCAGAGGAACAGAAGGGTGGAAGTCAAGGGGGTCTTGGCCAACTTAGTTCTAACGGAGGATATCTGACCCGAGGCAGCAACTAGATGCAGCAGGTGCTTTCTGGGCTCAATCCCCATCCCATGGGCACAGCTCCCATCAGACCTCAGTCTGCTACTGGGTGGTCGTTGTTTTTGTTTTTTTAAATTAAGACAAAGCACTTTGGCCATTGGAAAAGTTGGCAGTTATGATCATTCAGTTGAGGATTAAGACAGAAGAAGCTTGTATTTTTTTTAACTACTGATCTCTCTTTTTAATAGCAGTTCTATGCTAAATTTAAAAGTCTGAAAAAATAAGGTCACTAAATTAATTTTAACAAATTTTAATTTTTATTGTGCCTTGGTGAAATCTTTATTTTCTTACCCTAGTGTAGTCAACTGGACTGAAATACAGAAAAATCCACTCAAGAGATTTCTATATTATGCTTTGTTCCATGAAATTAATTCTGTAATACACACCAGTCTCTTCAAAGGTATGTTCCCTTTTCATTAGCAGTGAATTTTACTAAAGAAACATCTAGTCAAACATGGAAATTCTGTTACAGTGAAGTATTTGCATATAGCATCCTGAAAAAAATGTACCTTTAAGAATTCATAAGATGTTATAACCTATTCATCAGAAGTTTAGATATACTTGGCGATTCCACTGTTCTAATTCGCTATGCAAAATCATTACCAAATAAACATGTTAAGAACAACAACCCTAAAACAACACTTCATTCGGGGATGGCAGAAGACACAGTTAAATGCTCTGTTATAACCTACTCCACAGACAACTGGTTTCCAGTTGGTATCACAGTGTGCTCCTGGAAATGAAGTCGCTAAGCAAACCTCTCTTGCAGAATAATATCACAGCGGACCTTCAGCACACACACACACAAAATTGCCTTTTATGACTACTATATTCAAAAAATTGCACAAGAGAACATAAGCAATAATTAAAACCAACACAAAATAAGCTTTAATATGTATACGCCATCCAATAAAAATTATATTCTAAACTAAGTCCTGTGAAGTGGGCACCCTGATTACCCAAGGGGCTCTGAGTGTCAATACCCATTACACACATAACTACACGATGCACCTGAGGAGCTTGAGGTTTTTGGTACTAAATCTAATGTATCCACTTTAACCAACTTTAAATAGCACATGAACAACTTTCTTGTCTTCTGATAATTTAGAAAAGGTTTCTGAGGAAATTACTTGATAGCTTAAGTCTCTAGAAAAGCTGTCCAAATGGTGTTCTCTCCCAATATATTTCAGGGTATGAAACAGGTACTTTCAAATGCATTCCACTTTCCGTAAAGAAAACAGAAAATAGTCAATAAATGTGTGTTGGGGATGATGATGGAAGCACCTCTTGCCCTGGAAAACTAGATAAAATAGAAAGCAATCCTCTCTATTCTTTTCCCACCATCTAGCTGCTCCAAGGCACCAACACCCCTCAATGGCCCCAGGAAACGGGAGCTCATATTTTTTTGGTTATCCTTCCTCTTCCTTCACTGCCAGCCAGACCTGCCCACACTTTGCCAATTTATGTTGCCCTATGAAATATGACTGATGAAGTCAATATCACTTTTTCTCTATGGAACCAAATCAGACTTCTAACTTTCACAAAAACTAAAGTGCAAGCATGCATGCTTCCCTCTACCTTCTCTACATTTGCCTAACAAAATTTAATACCACCAGGGACCTATAGCATGCCCCTAAAATATTTTTGTGCCTATTACATTCAAGATTTTGAACAGAGGAATATATTCAAATACATATAGCACCATGACATGACATAAAACAGAGTACATGCAAACATCAAAATCAAACACATAATGATTCCAGAAAATGCCCGCAGTCTTTTTAGGCAGAAAAATACTATGACTACCACGATTCCAACATATTGTTTTCTAGCATTTTAGGGCCACACCTGCAGCATATGGAAGTTCCCAGGCTAGGGGTCCAATCTGAGCTGCAGCCGCTGGCCTACGCCACAGCCACAGCAATGCCAGATCCAAGCCATCTCTTTGGCCTATACCACAGCTCACGGCAATCCAGATCCTTAATCCACTAAGCGGGGCCAGGACTTGAACTTGCCTCCTCATGGATTCTAGTCAGGCTCTTAACCCACTGAGCCACAACGGGAACTCCTTGTTTTCTTTAAATCAACATATACGACTAGAGAAAAAAAGACTAAAAGGGCAGACGCCAAAATGTCACTAGTGGTTATGACTGAACAGTGGAATTACGGGTAATTTCCTTTTTTTTTTTTTTTTGGTTATTTTCCATTGTTTCCAAATTTGCTACAGTATAATTATAAAAACAGTATACCTTAAAAAATAATTTCATAGGTGTTAAACATAAAAGATACACAGATGACCCTTAACAACTTTCCCAGTATTTAGAAGTTTGCTAAAATGTTACAGAGTTCCTTAACATTTCTCTGGGAAAACAAAAAATCAATTACCAGGGAGTCGACTGGACCTCTACCAGAACTATCAAAGTACCTATTGTGAAAAATGGCTAAGGCAAGAGCATATCATCTCCTGTAAGAGAAGTATGAAAAAGAGTCTTGTTCTTGCTTTTGTCTGCAACAAGTGAGGCGTGAAAATGGAAAGAAAGAGATGCCTATATAGAAAATTACTGAGTGTCAGCAGGTGGAATTATACTTTGTAATTCCTGCCCCAACTTCAATAAAGCCCAAACTAACATGTCAGTTTCTTGGAATTTCAGCTCTTGACTACTCTTTTTGTGACTTACAAGGAACAACATGGTGGTATAAATGATGGCTTTCTAGGCCAGGTGGGAGGTAGAAAGGAAGACTATCAGTGATTGCTTGAACAACTGGGGAGCACCTAGACAGATTCTCTTGACATTTCAAAATACCTTGAACACCAGGCTAAGATCCAAGAAACATAAAAGGCATTCCTGTTTTTTATACCAGACCATCCGACCTTGTTCATATTACATAATCTCCCTGAGTCTCAATTTCCTCTTTCATAACCTTACCTATCAGATAAAATTGCTAAAAATCTCAAAAAGAAAAAGCCATGTGACAAATGGTAAAGTTATAGACAGTTTCTTATTTTGTAGTAATTGGACATTAAGTTTAACAAACTCCTCTTTTAACTCACAGATGCCTCTGAGTTCAGCCCATGAGACATTCACGGACTAGTGTGAACTACTTTAAACCAGTGACAAATCACACCCTTCCTCTGTGGGGTCCTGCCTTAGGCGAGAAAGAGCAATGATTTTGGAGCATGGGTATCCCAGAGGAAGGCATTTGGGGATGGGTTACTGGTGTGATGAGTTTATAACTACTGAAGGTAGTGTGGAGCACCCAGGACCGGAAGCCACTAGAGCAATTTTCTCAACTGTGAGGGATTTGGCGCTTCTCCCCCCAGGGGACATTTGATGATGTACAGAGACATTTCAGTTTGTCATGACTGGGAAGGGGAAGCTAGTGATATCTAGTAGGTAGAAGCCGGGGATGCTGTTCACCACCCTACAATTCACAGGAAAGCCCCCACCACAAAGAGGTATCCTATCCCAAATGTCAATAGTGCTGAGGTTTAACATTATAAGTCAACTTATAAGAAATTCATTGTGTGGTACGCTTGAAACTAATATAATGCTGTATGCCAGTTATATCTCAATTTAAAAGTTGTGAAAACAGGGAGTTCCTGTCATGGTGTGGCTCAGTCATAAAGAACACAACTAGTATCCATGAGGATGCAGGTTTGATCCCTGGCCTCGCTCAGTGGGTTAAGGATCTGGCGTTGCCTCAAGCTGTGGTGTAGGTCGCAGATGCGGCTTGGATCCAGTGTTGCTGTGGCTGTGGCATAGGCTGGCAGATGCAGCTCTGATTCAGCCTCTAGACTGGGAACTTCCATATGCCACAGATGTGGCCCTAAAAAGTAAAAAATAAAGATATACATAAAAAATAAAAACTGTGAAAATAAAAAAAAACAATAGTGCTGAGTTTGAGAATCCCTGCTCTAGAGATAAAGTGGGGGAAAGAAAGTACAAGGCAAGAAAATTCAAGAGAAATTTCTCCAACTCTGCAAATCCCCTTAAGCTTCCAGTTGGCACCAACCACCGGTCCACAGGACCAAAAAAAAAAAAAAAAATCTTCTCCTAGGCTTATGGCCCACATTTCTAGTTTTAAATCATAGACTTAGGTTGATACAAATCTCAATTCTGAATTTTTTATCTCTCTCTTTTTAAATTATAAGAATTCTATCTGTTGGCAGATGTAATGACACTCTATGGCCATCACATTAATGGAATGTGAGACCTTAATTTTAAGTTGTCCAGGAAAGATTATACTAAAATGTGCTAAAAAATGCTAAACTGGTTCAGGAATCTCATGCAATATGTATCTCCTTTTGTCTGCACTATTTCTCATCAGTAGAAAAAAAAGAACCGAAATTACCATAAGAATTATGCAAAGAAAAAATATGGCTTTTTTCCTATGACTCTAAGTGGTTTGACAGCATTATCAGTGAACGTGAAAACTGTATCCTCAAAAATAACTGCACACTTAGGCTTACTCCAGTTTCAAGGAATGAACACCAAAAAGCCCAGGGAAATTAACAGGGTCATCCTGGAATTCACAGTGGCTCATCTCTCAGGTCACTATACCCTGGACCATTAATGAAGAAATGATGCTAAGAGCTGAGTAATTCTGCAAGTATTTTTCTACCACTTTTGCATTTTGTCTGCTAAGAGCACAGCAATGCAACCTTTACATATAAGAAGATGGTGGGAGACTGAAACTTTTCATTTCCTTCAATACTTTTCAAAATGCTTTTAGAAATAGGATAGATCGGGAGTTCCTAATATGGCTCAGTGGTAATGAATCTGACTAGTATCCATGAGAATGCAAGTTCGATCCCTCGCCTCGTGCAGTAGGTTAAGGACCTGGCGTTGCAACTGTGGCGTAGGCCAGCAGCTGCAGCTGATTCAGCCCCAACCCTGGGAACTTCCATTTGCCATGGGTGCAGCCCTAAAGCAAACAAAAAGACAAACAAAAGAAATAGGACAGATCACCTCATTCTGAAATAATGTGAACCAAGACTTTTAACAGAACAGCGATCAGATTGTGAAGGCTTCTTATCCCAATCCACTCCTGGGGTCCAGGGTTCAGCAATTCCAAGCAAATGAATCACAAGAAGCAGTGGTGAGCTGTCAAAACATCTGTCTGCAAAGCCCAAGGTGGGAAGAAAACTACTGGCATCGCTGGCTGGATGAGAAGGCGTGGGAACCTTTTACAGTGCAGGCAATTCTGCGGCAATCCATCCATGGTGATTGTATTTGGACATCCTCGATGGGACTGGGCCAAGGACTTAGGGAAAGATGAGGACGTGACAAAAGGAGAAAAGATTGGAAAAAGAGACCGGGTTGTGTCAATTACCTTTACTGTTCTGGCTGAGTACACACAGTAAACATCTGGGGGTTGACAAAGCACTTACTGGCACTTCTCAACTCTTGGGACCTCTTTTCTTGATAAGAAGTTTATGAGCTGATCGAGCCTCAGGACAGGGCCCAGACACTGTTCTTTTGTGAAGGAAGAATTCCAACCACTTTTCCCTGCTTTTCTTATCATCTTAGAGCCGGGGTATTTTAAAAGGAAGTCAGGGCCAGATGAAAGGGTGATTCAGACAGGCAACTATCTCCCTGTGCAAACAAGTGCCTTTCTGGAAGCCTCTTTCGTGCACACCCTCAACAAACAAGAACACAAATGAAGGCCCATAAACAGTTAAACAATGTAAAGGCTCCAAATTGAGCTAATAACCTGTTAAATGTAATAAGCATTTGACGCTCCTCATGACACAAATGTACTTTCACAACAACATACAAGGCAGCTTCAAATTAAAAGTTTTTAAACCCCTCAGAGTCCCACTCCACCATGTGGCATCAAGGAGACAGTGCCCAACGGCGCCACAGCTCCCTGCCCAACACACACACGCACACACACAAACACACACACGCTCAGGGCCACACCAGAGCCCATGTACCTCAGAGCTCACCCACCTTCCCCTTTGCAAACAGCCCTGCTTGGCCATCTTTGGTGGGTTTACCCACAGGGGCCTGGAAGCAGGCTCTGGGCTGTTGAGACAAGGAATTCCAGGGTCCCAGGGCCCCAGTACATGGTCTAGAATAAGAGCTGGGAAATTTTTCCTTTTAAAAAAACAGTTATTTGAGTGAATACTTTGGGCTTTACAGACCTTACTATCTCTGCCACAGCTACTCAACTCTGCCATTATTGCCCAGATACAGTCATAGATAATATATAAATAAAGTGGTGTAGCTGTGTTCCAAACCAACCCTTTATTGGCAAATACTGGCAATGGACCAGAGGTCATTCTTTGTTGGAACCCAATCTAGAAGGCGAGGGGGTATGGGTATATCCCCCTTGGACCTGAAAAATCCCCTGAACCATGGAAAGAGGCATTCGAGGAAGAGAACCAAAGTGGGCCTTCTAGAAATGTCCAACACGGTAGCTACAAGCCATGTGTGACAAGTGACTGCTTGAAATGGGGTGGCTGGTCCAATCAAGGCATGCTGTATGTACAGAACACACTATTTCAAAGACTTAGTGCCCCCACAAAACACAAAATATCTCTACTGTTCATTTCATATTGATTAGATATGTTATCTGGGATAAAATGTTATTAAAATTAATTCTACCTTTTTTTTTTTTTTACCTTTTTAAATGTCGCTACAAGAAAATTTCCATTTACGTATGTGTTTACATACATGGCTCAGACTTGTGGATGGCAATATATTTCTACAGACAGGGCTGCTCTGGGGTGTGGCACCCCGCTTTCTTGCTGCTCTACAGGTTGCACTGCTGCTGTGCCAGGGTGAAAAGGCACAGCTAGAATGGATTTTTCAGTCCCACTCTTATTCCTCCTGCTCTGCCCTGGTCTGACCACAAAACGTGTAACGATACACAGAGGCAGAGCCCAAACACCCCTCCAATAAATCAGAAGAAGGGCACCAGTGAACTGAGCTGTCCACAGTGAACTTCCTTAATTGGCAAAATGAAAATTCCTCCCACCACCTGAAGAGAAGAGAGACCTCGAGTGGAAAAAAAGCAAGCCTTCCTCGAATCCACTGAAGAGTGGAGCTGAGTTGTCTGAAGAGGCATCTCCTGGTCTCCTGGGCCCTGACGGAGGAGCTACCCCTCCCCCAGCCATGGGTTTAAGCTAGGGTCACTTACTGAGCTGCAGCGCCAGACTCCAAGTGACAGTCAGCCCACCCAATCACCTGCACCTCTTCTGGTCTCACTTCCTTTCTTGGAAGATGAATGTAGCATGCAAAAAAAGGGGGGATGGGGAACAAGGTCCCCGAGAGGACAAGAGTTTCTGCCTGCCGCTCACTCTGCGTCACTAAAAGCGGGTCCAAGAAGGCCCACAGTGACCGGAATCAAGGCTTATCTTGCCTCGCTTTCCCACGCTGTCTTAGAGAAAGGCTTCCATCAAAATAACCTGCAGGTGCTTCATCCATCTGAAGAATCTTTGTATGCTATACGGTGACAAGAAAATTTCCCATTTTGGGAATAAAAACAGCCTTCTTCTAGAGATGTCCCTAATTCTTCCTTCCAAATATCTGCTATAACAATGTGCCAGGCATTTGTACTCCAAATTCACTAACTGAAAACCTGCCATAATTAATTTGCACATGAATGCACACAAACCTACTAATGCATTTGTCAAGTGCTAATTTGGTAATTTTTGTTGTATATCCTTGGGGTTATGCAGAAATCCACTGTGGATCGTTACGGAGTATTTTAGTGCTATTTGGGGGGAAACTGGAGTTTTTGGATGACTTAGGAATGCATTATTTTTCCTTTTTAAGATAAAGTAATGGAGTTTCCAACATAGTGCAGTGGATTAAGAATCCGACTGCACTAGCTTGGGTCAATGGGGAGGAGTGGACTCGATCCCTGGCCCAGCACAGTGGGTTAAAAGGATGAAAGAACTCTGGTGGCAGTGGGAGGCCTGGGTTAGAGAGCTACACACTGGATTCACCTGGGGACCTTTAAAAAAATACCCCAGTCTGGGGCCCATCCTCTATGACTCCAGTGTAACTGGTCTGGGGTGTAGCATGGGGACTGGAATTATTTTATTAATTAACTAATTCATTAATTTTTGCTTTTTTAGGGCCACACTTGTGTCTTATGGAAGTTCCCAGGCTAGGAACTGAATCGGAGTTTCAGCTGCCAGCCTACACCACAGTCACAGCAATGTGGGATCCGAGCTGTGTCTGCGACCTGCACCACAGCTCATGGCAACGCTGGATCCTTAACCCACTGAATGAGGCCAGGGATGGAACCCATATCCTCACGGATACTAGTCAGTTTCTTAACCCACTGAGCCACCAGAGGGAACTCCTGGAATTATTTTAAAATTCCGCAGAAGATTCTGATGTGCAGCACTGTGGGGATACTATTCAAAGAAAAGGCAATAAATGAGGAACTTCACGACAACCTCTCAATGTCTGGCCAGGCTCCCAACAGGACACAGCCTGCTCCAAGCGAAGGAGAAGAGAACTGAGTCACTAGGATTGGATACCCAGGAGCTTCACTGTGGTCATAGTTGGACTATTGAGAGTGTCCCACTCAGCCTAGAAGAATCAAGGGTTTCTCCACCTCACCACTACGTGATTTTAGGCTGGATCATTCTTTGTACTGGGTGCTGTCCTGTGCACAGTAGGAGGTTTAGCAGCCTGGCCTCCACGCACTAGATGCTAGTAAGACCCTCCTAACCCCCCACCAGTCACACACCCAAAATGTCTCTGGGAGAAATTATCCCCAGGAATCTGTGTCCTGCATGGGATCGCTTAGTTTTAGCCAAACAGGGGCCTTAGAATCCAACACTCGAGTGGGCAGGAGTCAGAAAAGGGGGGTCCCTGTGCAAAGCTGTCAGGTCTTATTTGTGAAGGTATGTATACAAATATATGGAGTGCTCTGGAGAACTTGGGCCCTGATGGGGGACGTGGGATGAGGTGTTTGCAGGAGGCTGAAAGATCTGCAGTAGCATGTGTAGAAGGAAGGAAGCCCAGGCTTGACGGGCCTAAAATATAAATTACACAAAGGAAGTGAAGGTTAAAGAAATCTGACACGCCCAAGGGCCTGGCTCTAGGCAGTGCTGAGTTGCTAGTCTGAATACACCTCCACCTCCCATCATCCATGCAATTGTGACGAAGGCTCCCCAACTCTCATGGACTCAATGCTGATGGCACCAAAGTGACCCTCTTGGACAAGGTCTGAGTCAGTCCTGTTCCCATCCGAGTCCAAAACAGATAAATCTCCTGAATATACTAAGTCAAATGCCAATTTTGTACACTGCCTTTGGTGTGCTGATAAATGTTTGCAATTTCTCTTACTGCCAGCTCTTTAAAAGTTATTTGGGAATGTCAGATAATTCCCAGGAATTCAAAAACAGTCAAGGCTCCTATTAGGTTTATTATGAAAGTCCTTCTTGTAGAAATATTAAAATCTCTGCTGTATTCCTTTTATTAGTGTCTTTCTTCTGTCTTTAAAGAAAAATCTGACTAATCGCAATCTTTGAATTTATAGGCCCTGCTACTCTCACAGGAAATTTATATTCCACTGAAACTCTACTCTTTGGGAAGGTGTCCATTTGACAATAACTCACAAACATTGGCAGGTGCAATCAGACCAAAAAGAAAGACGATAGGATCCAGAAAAATAAAACAGTGCTTTGATCGCTATTTCAAACACCTATTGCATGACTAGTTCAGGAAATACACAAATGAGCCTGTCAAACACAACTCAATTATTGGACACCCCTGCTGTTTTCAGCATGCTGCTCACCTTGATCAAAAAAAAAAAAAATTCTAAAAACAAAAACCAAACAACCTGTCTTTCATTTTGTGACTATGCACATTGAGAAAATCAGGTGCGATGAGCTGAAATTATGACAGCATGGGGAGGGGGAAAAAAAGAGCTCATGCATTTATAGATCTTGGAATTAGGTGACAAGAGTTGAAGAGAGGGTTCAAAGGGTGGTCTACGAAAATACATTTCTCATATAAAATGGCAGCCACTGACTGTTGTCCACCAGTAGCTGCTCTCTTGTCCAAAATGCTTCACTGGACTGCACTGAGCAGTGCCCCCTTGCAGGTACAGAGAACACATGTTTGTGTTCTGGCCAACTGTGTAGTCATAGCCACGTGTTAGTCTTTCCCCGAAAATTCTTCAAAGATTCCCCAGGCTCCCTCCCTCTTCCCTGGCTGTGGGGTACTATGACACCCTAAAAGATGGCCAAGCTCCTAGACCAGGCATTTGGCAAATGCTTAGACTTTGCAGGTCACGTGATCTCTGTCACAACCACTCAGCCCTGCCCTTGAGGTAGGAAAGCAGTCACAGAGAATAAGTATGGGCACGTCTGGGGGTCAGTACAACTCTGATGGTGGACACAGAAATACAGATTTCATATAATATTCACGTGTCACAAAATCTTGTTATTTTTAAACGATTTAAACCTGGAAAAATATGAAAATCACGCTGAGCCTACAGGCCATAGTTTGCCCCTTAGCCTGAAAAATCTGGGTCCCTGTATGACTGTATGGAGTAGAGACACTTCCCCCCACGCCTTACAATGGACAATGACATGAGCAAGAAATTAACTGTATTGTAAGTCTGAGTTGGAATACTCCAACACCGAAATATTTGCAGAATCTTGACCACCATGAAAAGAACACATATCAGACAAATTGTTTCAGACATGAAAAGAGGGTTGGTTTCCTTGGAGAAACGCTAATACTCTCATCTGTACCCTTGTAACAAGCTTCCATATCCAGATTTCCCTGAAGTTAAAGACTTATTTACAGTTTTTAAGCAAGCAGTTTCTTTCTGTCCTCCCCTGCCTCCTCACTTTCAGACTTTTTCACCTTTGTCAAGGATAATCTGATGGGATAATTCCCAAGTGTTTTTGAGACAGGTCCCTCTAGTAACCAATTTCTACACGATGGATACCTGAGAACAGAAGTGGTGCTTGTCTTAAAGAATGAGGTCCAAATTCATTCTGGGCAAATGGTGTCAATTCCAACTTAATGTGATAAATTGATAGCACATAACAATTCATATACAATAACTTACACAAATCAGTCATTTTCTTGTCTGCAGATGGAACCACAGAGACCGCTTCACCTAATTCAGAAAATGCTGTTCTGAATCATCATTTCACCATCTGAGGAATATTCCAAAACAGACCCTGTAACGAAGCCCCTAACATTCCTGATTTTACCGATTTTTTTTCCCTTTCTTTCTTTCTTCCTTTTTTTTAGGGCCACTCCTGCTGCATATGGAGATTCCCAGGCTAGGGGTCAATTCAGAGGTACAGCTGCTGGCCTACACCATATCCACAGCAATGCCAGATCCGAGCCACGTCTGTGACCTACACACCACAGCTCACGGCAATGCCAGATAGTTAACCCACTGAGCGAGGCCAGGGATCAAACCCGCAACCTCATGGTTCCTAGTTGGATTTGTTTCCACTGTGCCACAATGGAACTCCTGATTTTACCGATTTTAAAACTGAATTTAAAGACAGTAAAAATGCATAGAAAGGATTAGTTGGTAAAAATATGTGCAGTCAGATTATTAGACGATATTATCTGAGATGGTACACATAAGATTTTTTTCAAGAAGAATTTTTTTGAAAGTTTTAATGACTTCTCTATTTTAGTGAATATTTAAATATGCAAACTTTTTATATTTGAGATGTAAAGAGATATGAAACTAAGTTTAGGATGATAAAGTACAAATGTATCATTATCAAATAATGAGTTAACTATTGTGATACAACCTTTTTAAGAAAAATTTTATCAACAATTTAGAGCAGATTATAGATCACTTGTAATACAAGGCCTAATCTTGAACTGCCAGGAATGGCAAGATTTTCCCTCCCTCCCTCCCTCCCTCCCTTCCTTTCTCTCTCTCTCTCTCTCTCTCTCTCTCTCTCTCTCTCTCTCTTTCTCTCTCTCTCTCTCTCTTTCCTTCCTTCCTTCCTTCCTTCTTTCCTTCCTTCCTTCCTTCCTTCCTTCTGTAAAGGGCCAAACAGTAGAGTAAATATTTTTTGGCTTTGTGGCCTAGTCTGTCTCTGTGGCAATTATTCACGTCTGCTGTTTGCAGTGGGAAAGCAGCCATGGCCAACGTGTAAATGAGGGCCTTAAAACTTTATTTACAAAAGGAGGCCCCTGCCCTGACTCTTATCTCTCAACTCCTCTAGTACTGTTTCCCAGTGGCAACCATAAGAATATATAAAGCAAGGAGTTGTCTCACCTCCTAAATCATTGGTATTTAGGAATCAATATATTAGGAATAGACTATATAATAATATTATATAATTATTAGGAATATGATATTTACTAATATATAATCAGGAATGATATACTTTAATTTCCTTATCAGTTTCCAGAAATTTGGTGTCAAGCTCTTATTCCTCTCTAAAAATGGACTTTCAAAAAGATTTAAAAAAAACAAAATATGGGGATGTTTTTTCCTTCTTGATTTTAAGACAAAATGATGTCTTGATTCAACTATCAATTTAAAGGAAATACAAAGAACAAGAAACCTGTTAGGCACCACCACGGAATTAAAATCAGCCAAACCCAGACTGAGTAGAAATTCTACAGGACAAATGACATGGTTTCTTCAAAATATACATTATAAAATAAAGAGGGATAAGGGTGAAGCTACAAATTAAAAGACATGTAAGAAGCATATCAGTCACTTGCAGTATACAGACTTATTAAGATTTTAATTAAGACAAATTACAATATATATATATAGTACTACATATATATTATATATATATATATACTGAGACAAATTACTATACACACGCACACACACACACACACACACACACACTGAGACAATTGGAAATTTGAACAGTAAATGAATAGTTGATACTAAACAATTATCGTTAACATTTAGGTACAATTAAGAAAAACACGAGAATTGTTGAGAATGAATTAGATCTGGGTAAACAAAAACTTTTGGAGCAATTATCAAGGAGAAAGGGATAATAGGAAACATTTTAATGAAAAACTTTCCAGAAATCCCTTAGGGCTAGGTCTAAATATAGCCTCTCTTTTTAAATTCACGGTCAAGTATAAAAGTTACATAATACAAAGATAAATAAAACATGTTGGCACCAAGAATTGAGAAAGACTTTAATTGGCAATATTTTAATAAACCTTCCTCCCTATGAATATGGAAGATATTTGTTCAAATGCTAAGAGCACTAAAACAGTCCAAGTCTGATTGCCAACATGAAATATGGTATGAAATGATCCTTTTCTGGCAGACATTTCATTCATGATCAGGATGAATGGAGCATGTCTGAACTTGCTAAATCATCTATTTTCTGATACGGCTGCAATATTTTAAAAAAAAAGAACACTTGCTATAAAACTGAGATGTATACACTATAAAAATGAGGCAAATATATATTTCTTAGATGTAAAGACAAACGTTCAAAGGTAATTCTTATTCTAACACAGTCTGTTATTATCAGAAGAAAAGCTATGCATAAGAAATTTCCTCATAATTTTAAGATATAAATTTAAACCCCTGTTCTTTATGTGTGTAGACCAAGGTTTTTCAACCTTGGCGTTACTGACATTTAAAGCCAGATAATTCTCTTGGTGAGGGTGGTCCTGTGCATTGTAGGATGTTCAGCAGCATTCCCGGCCTTTTACTTTTCTAGCTGCCAACAGCAGCACCCTACCAGTTGTGGTAATCCAAAAATCTCTGCAGAAGTGGTCAAGTGTCCCCTGGAGACAAAATCAGCCTCAGTGGAACATGATGAGTGTAGATCAATTCATGTCTTAATATCGCAGAGGCGGAGTTCTCAGATGGCCTCGTGGTTAAAGGATCTGGCATTACCATTGCAGCGGCTCAGGTCACTGTTGTAGCACAGTTTCAGTCCTCGGCCTGGGAACTTCCACAGTTTTTGGGTGCAGCCAAAACAATTACTTAAAAAACATCTAAGAGAAATGAATAACTCTCAACACTGAAATACGCTAGGACCTGCAGGCTTACAGAAAGCAATGCAATCTGCTCTAATGTGAATATGACAAGATCTCTAATTTATCACTAGGCTTGTAGTCAAGTAGTTTTTCTGATCAGATTCTTTGACATATTTAATTCGAGGATTATTTCAGGCTCCAGCGGTACCAGTCAGTGGAAACCAAAAGTCTCTCAAGTATGTGAATTCCTCTTTGCCAAATATTCCAACCATTTACAGAGCAACACACAACAGCAGGACAAGGGCAGAGAGCCTCAAACACCTTTCAGAAAAAAAAAATCTTCATAATCAGCCCATGAAGGTGACTGGAAATGCTCCATTTTCCTTTCTTTTTTCTGCTTTTTAAAAAAATATTTGCCCAGGAGTCATGATTTAAATTTAAAGCACTTACTTCTACTTTTCCAATGAAAACAATTATTTCATTGGAAGTTTTTCATGGCAATTTTTTCACAGAAAAATATGAAAGACATATTTGTAAGGGTTTTTTTTTTGCCTAATTTTAAAATGAAGAAATTACTTTTAAATTATTATCTACTCTTTCATTTCTCCTTGTCTGATAATTTTTAATACCAATTTTTTCTTAAACTCGTTTCGATATCACGATTATAAAAATAATTCACTTAGGTTATGAATACATGGTTGTGTATCACTCTTTAAAGTTTAACCACATTTAAAAATATCTTTACTGAATATTTAAACAGAGTAATTTTTGAAAAATATGTACACTTTTATTCTTACTCAGTAATTGTCTGATGCCACAATTTTTCTTCTTGTTTGTCTCTTTCTGATAAAAAGCTATGTTCCCTTTTGACTCTACATTTCAAATACATGTGTTGAGAAATGAGCTCCAGATAAAACACAACACTGGATAAAAAGTACAATATTGATCAGTGGATATAAAATACTATACTGAAATTTAAGCACTGATCTTTAATTTATACTTACTTTCATTATTACTGATGGTTAACCTTCTGAAGCAGGTTAATCGTCTTAATTACATCATTAGTTACACATGTCAAAAAACTTAAATTTTTTTTATTTTTCTGATATTAAGAAAGCATGAATTTTGATAACTAAAAAATACTTTAGTTATATGATGATCCATCAAAAATCAAGTTGTGCTGCAAGAAGAAATAAAATTACTCCAAATCTTTAATAAATGATCAGAAACTGAATTTGGAAGGCCTCTGAAATGATCAGACACTGAATTTGGAAGGCCTTTACTGAAATGATCAGACACTGAATTTGGAAGGCCTCTCTTCCTACACAAAAGGCATGGGGAGAGACAACTACTATTAACTACGAGTGACATTAGGTTTAGTAAAAGGTGGGAACATTTCATTCTCTCTCTTCTTGCTTTACCCCAGTTTGTCCTTGAGGTTAGCACATATCATGGTCAAAGCCATTACCATCCCTACTCCTCAGAGAAGGGATCTGTGGGGCACGCACCCTCAGGCTCTCAATAGTTACCAATGCTGAGCTCACGACATTTCAACATCTGATGTGCACCCTCTTAAATCCCACCGCAGGCCAGCACAGCCTTTACAGACAGATGGCAACATGAGGGTGCAAAAGGAACCCATGAAAAACCCACCGTGTGGTTCATAAGCCTGGTGTTCAGCAGAGTTGGCACACAATGATACTGAATGAATGAATGAATGAATGAGCCATAAGCAAACAAAGATCAAAAGCAGTTACCACCAGGGCAAGTCGTTCTATTGATGACAGTTCAAGAATAGAGATGAGAATCCCTGGTGTCATGCGGGTCAAGGATCCACCATTGTCTGCCGTGGCTAGGGTTCAATCCCTGGCCCTGGAACTTATGCATGCTGTGGGCACGGCCAAAAAAGATTTGAACAAAAAAGAGATGAATTCCCAAGAGTTTGATCAAAACTAAATTTAGAGGCTGTTTTTCTTGGGCTTCCATCTCTTCTCCAGCAGTGTCCAATCCCTTAACAAGCTATTAGCATATTTTCTATTTTCCCAGCTTCACAATTCATAACACTGCTGCCCCATCACTTTGTCTGGTTTTCTAACACCCAATCTCACTGCTCCTAAAGTGCTAAATACACACACACACACACACACACACACACACACACATATATATATAATTGCATTTTAAATGAAAGTGAATTCATTTTAGTTCTGTTTTGGATATTTCTTAACACCCCTGGAGATGGCTGGCAATGTTCTAGGAGGCTGTGAATCAAAGCTGCCAGAAAGTCAGGAGGAGAAAACCCAAGAGCGCTGGTCTTTCTGCCCCTCTCTGCTCAAGTCAGAGCAAACACTAAACGAGCTGTTGCATAACTTACCTTCAACGCTGGCTTATTCCCCTGCCTTGTTTACACGGCCCGTGGTTATCTGCCTCCATTTCCAAAGCTACCTCGGGTCCCTATTCTGCTCTGCCCAGCTCCAGCCAATGACCGCCTTCCATGGAGGCTTCAGCGAGACCACCTGCTTACAGCTGCACCGGCTGTCTGCACACACCCACCAACCGCACACACCCACACCTGAACTTCCTCTTTGGCAGTTTCACTGTTCACTCAGACTCGTCGCCCTGAACTCCCACTGTAAGGGACTAGAAGTTTAGAAGCAAAGACCCTGGGCACCCCATGTGTGAGTCTGAACCTGGCAAGTCATTCAGCAATTCTTTGGTGGAGCACAGGAAAAAAAGGAATTACCGAGCTAAGAGGAAACACCACTGGAGGAACAGACAAGTTCTGTGCTAACTGTTTTATTTATTTATTTTATTTATTTATTTTTTTTTTTTGTGCTAACTGTTTTAGAGCACTGCATCATTTAATCTTTTACAACCAGGATGCTGACACTAAATTAATTAACTTGCTCAAAGGTCTGCATCCAACAGAAACACTCAGATCTAGATTCAAGCTGACACGAGAACCAGAAAATACCCACTATACCCTCTATGTACAAAGTATTTATTTGAATTATAAATATTTAGTGGTGCTTCATAGGTAGGCCTAGAAAACAAAAAAACAAGCACAGACGCAAGGTGAAAGGGTTGCGAACATGTGTTGATTCAGTAGTTTTATTTAGACTAGAAGTAACTAAAAATTACTGTTAAATCATAGGATGCAAATAAGAACGAAAAACTCACTGTTTCATGTCCTGAGTTCATCCCTGTCCCTGCAGCAGATCCGCCCCTTGGAAAACATACCCTTCTACCAGCCAATCTCACCACACTTGTTAATCCTTGTTATAAGATTTGGGGGCCCCGCATATCTTGATTCACAAAGGTTCAGTTTGCTGTGTGGAATACCACAGGTAGGTGGGTGGAAGGATGGCTAAATCTGATTTCCAAGATGTGTTGATTTGGCTCAGAAACAAAATTGGAGGCCCTGTGACAACACTGACCTGTCTCCTGCTTACACGCCCAAAAGCAGACTGAATAATTTTGGTCTCAGTTTGCTAGTGTTCAGCCTCTTATACACTCTCTGGACACGACAGCTAGCAATGCCATTTTTTTGAGACGACTATCAGGAGGATAGTGGCAGTGCGAAACGTTTACTCACAGCCAATCCGGTTGGAAAGATCACTTCCCCATGGCCCACTTCTCAAGCGATAACAATGTGACTATGAGAGGAAAACAGCTGGTCCAATTCATCTGCAGACATAATTTAATCCTCCTGACCTGCAGCCGTTGGAAAGGAAGAGAAAGGACTCAGATGATAAATTTTTAGGGGAAGGCAAAAGACATATTGAAGGGGAGTGAAGAGAACTGAATTGAGCAGAAAAGTCTAGAAAAATGAGGACTGAAGGATGTTACTGGATTTTGCAGAGTGGTGCCTTGGTAACCTTCAGGAGAGGTGCTCCGGGAAAACCACAGGATGCCGGGCCCATGCTGAGAATGAAGGAGGAAGTGGAGAGTAGAGATGGAAGCAGCTGGCACAAACAACATGCTTTGGCATTTTGGTGAAGGACTGAAAAACAGAACAATGTTGGCAGCTCAAGGGAGGAACAGAGCAGAACCAAGACCTTTTCAGGATGGGTGAGATCAAGGTGGGATTAAAGCCTGGGAGAAAGGCCTACCACCGAGAGGGAGACAGGAAAGAGGAAGCTGAAGGACAGGGCAATGGAAAGGAAGATAAAACCATTCGATTAAAGATGAGGAGCGAAAGACGTGTAGGGCAAGGGGATCACAGGAGACCCACATGGAGCTCAGCCAAGGGGTACAGGGAAGGACTGATTGACTGATTTATCTATTTACTTAGTTATTTATTCCTATTTTGATTCTTTGGCCACGCCTGCAGCATGCAGAAGTTCCTGGGCCAGATACCAAACCCACACCACAGCAGTGACCTGAGCCACAGCAGTGACACCACCAGATCCTTAACCTGCTGTACCACCAGGGAACTCTGGAAAGGATTTTAGATGCAAAGAAGGGAAGGAATGAAGGGCAAGAAATGAACACATCAAGGGCATAGATTATAAAGCAGGCACTATACTGGTTCCTTCATAGTTGCCATTTCATTTAATACATCTAACATTCTACGATATAATTACGTTCCTCTCCTCATAGATACTACGTAAATTTGTGTAGTGGACCCGGTATCAAACACACATCTCCCTTATCTCCCTGACTTGAATGCATGATGAAAGAGAAAAAGGAAAGAGATGTTACTGGGGAAAATAAATTTATCCACATTACAATTTCAGCCATCATCAAATTAATCACAACATCCAATGTGATTATGTGATAATTCCTGCCAGGGTAACTCCTACCAATTCTACGAACTTGGTCTTATCTCACCTCTTGTTTTTTAAGAGATAACTACAAAAAGAACAGATGTCATGTTTAAAATTCGATACATGATTTGTGCAAAGAAGAGATTAAAAAACTAAATTATCTTCCACTTGATGTGATAAAAAAAACACCCAATAAAACTTGCAATTGACTCAGTCTTCTAAAGATGAAAACCAAGGCTCTTCTCCAATTCTTAACTGCATTCTTGATATTTTACCTGGCAACGAAGACAAAATAATAATAAAACACGCACACACACACGGACCCAAGAAAAGACATTCTTGCGCAATCAATGGTCACCAAACTCGTGTCCTGTACTGTCAAGGAATCACAAATGGCTGTTTGCAAGCCAGTTTTAATATTCCCTAAACCTGCTGAAAAATCGTAATCTGCTTTCAATATGGCTGCTCAAACTCTACGAAATGCCAGGAACATTTACCTTTCACCAGGATCAGATCAACTCAATGTGGTAAATATAGTGCTTATTAAAGGCGAATGTCGGGGAGTTCTCTTGTGTTACAGAGGGTTAAGAATCTGTTGTTGTTACTGCAGAAGCTTGAGCTGCTGCTGTGGCATGGGTTCAGTCCCTGGCCCAGGAACTTCCACATGCCATGAGTGCAGACAAGTATGTGTGTGTGTGCGTGCATGCGCATGCACGCAGGTGTATACACATACATACATGATATATGTCTGTATATATACATTATGTAAGTGTGTATATATACATTATATATGTATGTGTATATATACACACACACATACATAATATGTACTATATAAATGAAAGGCTAATGTCAGTATCAGAAATTCTAGATCATGTCTGGTGGACTTGACCTTCTCACTAGAGATGAATAGAATTAAGTGCCAGGACTGAAACATTTCGAGTTTGTATTTGACCTTAGATATAAACAGCAAGTGAAACAATGAGTATCACTGAAGAGCTCTAAAAGAATCTGAAAGTTTCCAGAAACTGGCACAACACTGTAAATCAACTATGCTTTTTTATTTTTTGGTCTTTTTTTTTTTTTGCCTTATCTAGGGCCACACACGCGGCACGTGGAGGTTCCCAGGCTAGGGGTCTAACAGGAGCTGTAGCCGCCGGCCTTCGCCACAGCCACAGCAGCGCGGGATCCGAGCCGCGTCTGCAACCTACACCACAGCTCACGGCAATGCTGGATCCTTAACCCACTGAGCAAGGCTAGGGATCGAACCCGCAACCTCAGGGATACTAGTCGGATTCGTTAACCACTGAGCCACGACGGGAACTCCTCAACTATGCTTTAATAAAAAATAAAAAACAAATCTGAAAGTTTCCTTTACTATGTATTAATACTTCAGTTGTGACCATGATGTCATAACATCGCAATAAAACATTTTCTACATTGTGTTCTCCTGAACATTAGCTCCATGAGATTTTCATGTTATACAAAAATAGGATTCTGTGATCAAGTGAGTTCAGCCAGCACTGGTTTAAAGACAATTCAAGAGCATCCTAAAGGGCAAGACCACTAAGAGTCACCTATGGTGAGCTATAAACCTCCCGGGGGGGGGGGGTTACTGATACTCAGCATTTTAAAAATGTATTTGACCAAAGATTTTCTCTTTTGTAGGGTACCTGAAGGGACATCCCGGGTTCCCCAAAATATACTTTGGGAGCATTGAAATGGACAGTTGATAATTACATGTCATTGATAAAATCTGCATCAGAAACAGAAAATGTGTTGGCATGGTTAAATTACTTTGTGTCTCACCAGTTACTCATCACTATTTATTTTTTCTTACCAAACTGCCATTTCTATATACACACATACCTACATACCATAGAAACAGATGTTTTTGTTTTTGTTTTTGCCACACTCACGGCATATGGAAGTTCCCAGGCCAGGGATTGAACCTGTGCCACAGCAGTGACCCAAGTGGCAGCAATGACAACATGTATCTGTAACCTGCTGCCACAAGGGAACTCCAGAAATAGTATTTTAAATCAGGAGGAGCACAAGCCATTCACAATCTAACTCATTTTCTGTTGGATCTTGCCCTCCCCAACTATGGGCAGCCCATAGTTCTGTAAAGAGCCACCTGTAATTACTTCTAGGTGCTCTCAACAGGTGCCTAGAGCCTCCAGAATAATTCCCGTTAGCCTCTATGCAGTGCCACCATGTATCTGTCCAGAGACCCACATATCTGTATGAACGTCCCTCCGAGTGTCCCCAGGGGCCATAAAGGAGCTGCTTCCCACGGGTCCACTGCTAAACCACTGGGCCCCTCCAGGCACTACCACCTAGAGAATCATGAGGCCAGTGTCATGAAATACTTGAACAGGCTGTTCTGGAGCTGCCACGTGTGCCCTAGCCTCTCTCTCCCTTTATGTTACATTTCGTCACAGAGGACACCAAAGCCATGTTTCTTTGCATGCTTCTCTATCTGCCAATATAAACAGAGCTTTCAGATTATCACCAGAAGGCAACTCTCTCCATGGACCTGCCCCCATTGCTATACATGCTTCTAGCAGAGGCCCTGCCTGCCTTGGTTTGGAACCAATTTTTCAAAGATGTTTGTACAGGGAATCAATTTCTAAAATTTCTCAAATGCTTCCTCCCTCCCAAGAAGAAGGCAGACTGACTTGCAGCCTGGGATGGCTGAGATACCGTTACCCTTTGGAGCAAAGGATACACATGATTACTGCCCATTATAGGAGATTTGTATTCTCTGAGCTAGGGGTTCCTTTCCTGAAATGGAAACCACTACATGCCTGGCATCCGCATGGTCCTCTTTATGTTGCCCTGGGGAAACTGGGGCTCAGGGACCTAACACAAATGTTGCAACTGTGAATACTGCTTTGCAGTGAAATAAACCACCTTTTATTTCTAGCACCGGTATGGTGTCTTCCGTCAGCATCCATCAAACTGGCAGGCTGCCTTGTTAGCGTGCAAGTGAAGGAAAAAGATCTCATACCCCTCACAGATCCTGACATTTATTTATTTATTTTTATTGTCTTTTTAGGGCCACATCCGTGGCATATGGAGGTTCCCAGGCTAGGGGTCGATTTGGAGCTGTAGCCACCGGCCTATGTCACAGCCACAGCGACACAAGATCCTTATCTTAACCCACTGAGCAAGGCCAGGGATCGAACTTGCGTCCTCATGGATGCTAGTCAGATTCATTTCTGCTGAGCCACGATGGGAACTCCGATCTTGATATTTATTATTTAGGGATTCCTGTGTAATTAAGATCCCAACGAGATTATAGAACTCAACTAGAAAAAAAAATCTAAGGCTGAGACTTTGACATTGAGCCGAGTTTGTCTTTATTGTCGCCTCCAAGCTTCCTAGAAATCCTAAGATTCCCATCATTAAAAATAAACACAGGGAGTTCCCTGGTGGTCCAGGGGTTAGGATTCAGTACTTTCACTGCTGCAGTCCAGATTCAATCCCTGGTCTGGGAACTGAGATCTCACATCAAGTCGCTGTATGCCATGGCCCCAAAATAATAATAGTTAAATAAATAATAAAAGCCCAAACCTAAAACCACAACAACAAATGGCTAAAAATTCCTGAGTTTCTGCACTGGACACTGAAGCTTTGATTTAATGCTCACGACAACCACAGGAGGTAATTACCATCATTCCAACCCAGGCAGGCTCATGCCACACTGGATGGAATGGGCAACGGACCCACCACCCCATACAGACGAAACCCCACAGTGCCAACCACTTAGGCCCAAGCAGGCTTAGACTTTGCTATTCCTGTCCTTCACTTAATTGTACCATCCCTCACCGTTCACACGTATAAAGGAAAACCTGTTTGTGAAACACTACCACTTGCTACAAAACTCCTTCCAGGGAAGAATGAGGCTCTTCCTGGTCCAAATGTTCTCAGGCCAAGCGGTTCCAGAGCTCCGCCCACTGACATGGTGCTAGCTCGGTATACAAGCGTTAGAACTGCAATCCCAGAGCTCCATCTCAGGTGTGTATTTTTTGATGCTGTTCCCGTTTCAGTTAAGCTATGGAAATCAAAAGAGAGAAGGGCAGAAAACACTTTCTACTTACGCGTGAATGACACTAGGTTTTTAGAGCACTCAGAGCCCTGAAAGAAAGTGGCTACAATTAAGTATTAGCTTGACTCTCTTTTATGTGAAGTGCCATCAGGAGGGCCATCTATCCTGCCTTAGTTTTGGTTAAACAACTTTGGGCCAATTTATGATGAACGGTGAAAGAGTTCTGTCCTCATCTTATTTGCTATAATCACCCCCTCTATTTCCTCTTCCTTTGGGTACATTAGCACTCATTTATACCTACAACCTTGCTGTTAATAAAAAAGATGTATGTGCAAGGAAGATTTTATTCCTTCCATCAGATGTTTACTTAAGGAGGCTTTATTGCATGAAGTACTATCCTTACTGAGTGCACAAGCAGATTTATCTTTTTAAACTCATTTCCTATCTTTCCATACCTCAAATCTTTGTTGCAGGAATTTTAACTTGGTATATTATTTGTGTCATATATAGGACCCTGAAGAAAGGAAAAGTGTTAGACTATTACCATTAGAAGCCTAGAAACTAGCACAGCTTCTTCTCAAGATGCAGAGAAAGAATTGTTTATTCAATGACTATCTTTGGCACAAACGGGCCTGTATGAATTTGGAAACGGACATTTCCTAACTGGTAAATAAGTGGAAAACAAAGAGGTGATACGTATTAAAACCCATAAAAAAGTTATGTCCTTTATCCCAGGACTATTATTCACAGATGTTCATTCTAGGAAAATAATTCAAAGTAAGGGAAATAAAACCTATCTGAATAGAGGAGCACATTGAAAACCAGACTTAGAGCACAAAATCAGAGCCATACTAAATGTGTCACAAAAAGCACATGAAGTCCCCAGCCTCCCAAGAGAGACTTCTGGATAAAGATGGGAAGGAAACACGAGAAAAGAAACAATGCTGTGAGGATGGTAGGAGAACAGGATACAATTCTGGTCTTAAATCTCTACCATTGCAAAACTGCTTTAGTAGCAAAATTTATTACAAAAAAGAAAACAGCTTGCCTCAAATTCTTCTTCTTCTTTCTACCTTTCTAAAATATATTCATTTAAAGTACCCAAGTTAAGTTGCACTTTTACCACATACCTTTGATCTTTACTTCTTTGAATCCATATCAATTTCCAAACCAGTAGCTCTCAACTATGGGTAATTCTGTCCCCCGGACAACATTTGGCAATTTCCATAGATGGTTTTGGTTGTCATGACAGAGGGTGTGCTACTGGTATCTACTAGACAGAAGATGAGGATGGTGCTAAACATCCTACAATACAAAGTACAGCCTTCCTCAACCAAGAATGATCCAAAATGTCAAGAGTGCCAAGGGTGACAAACCCTGCACTAAACCACACAATTACACAATGCTTTAAAATATTCTGCAAAGTAAATAAATGACAATGAGCCAAAGATTTAAAAAGACACTGAGGAATTCCCATTGTGGCTCAGCGGTAACAAACCCAGCTAGTATTCATGAGGACACCGATTCGATCCCTGGCCTTGCTCAGTGGGTTAAGGATTCGGCGTTGCCATGAGCTGTACTGTAGGTCGCAGACGCCCACATTGCTGTGGCTGTGGTGTAGACCAGAAGCTGCAGCTCTGATTTGACCCCTAGCCTGGGAACTTCCATATGACACAGGTGTGGCCCTAAAAAGCAATAAAATAAATAAAATAAAATAAAAATACAAAGACACTAAAACAAAGAAGATACATAAGGAATTCCCTGATGGCCTAGCAGTTAAGAATCCATGTTGTCACTGCTGTGGGTCAGGTCACTGCTGTGGTGTGGATTTGATCCCTGGCCTGGGAACTTCTGCATGCATGCCATGGGCACGGCCAAAAAAAAAAGAAGACACATGAAAGGTAAATAAGCATATGAAAGTATGCTCAAAGTAAATGCAAACTAAACCACAAGAAAATACCACTTCATATCCACTAGAATGGTTATGATCAAAAAGATAATGACAAGTGTTGTCAAGGATAAAGAAAAACTGCAACTCTGACAGAACTGGCAGGACAAGGTAAAATGGTCCAGTCATTTTGGAAAAACAGTTTGTCAGTTTCTTAAACACCATTCCTACATAACTCGACAATTCCACTTCTACTTATTTACCCAAGAGAAATAAAATATGCCCACACAAAGACTTCTATGCACGTGTACACAGCAACTTCATAATAGCTAATCATTAGAAACAATCCAAATGTCCAATATCTGGTGAATGGATAAACAAAAGGGGGTACATCCTTCCAATGTGACACTACTAAGCAATAAAAAGGAACTTATATGTGAAACAGCATAGCTGAACATCAGGTGTTTAACAAATAAGCTTAAATGTTTCACAAAAATTAGAAAGATAACTGCCTTCAATGTCAAAGAGCTTTACTAAGAAAGTCAGTGGAGAAATACTCCTGTAATCTAAAGAAAGACACATCTTGGACATTCTTCATGGGCCTAGAACCTACAAAGACTAATGCCTATTCCCATGAAGCTGTGAAAAAGTGATCAGGGCATGTCTGAAACACCAGTAGTTCTTAGAAGTTTCCATTCTTTCCATCTTGCTCTAAATTACTAGCCATCCACAAATCCCTACAATAGTATTTAAGTAATCCTTAATATATAGTTATTTAGGAGTAAATTTAATCTCTAAAGAAAATTAAATAAAATATGAAGAGGAAAAATAATTAACTTAAGTATGCAAATTTTCATTTAATCTGCTACAGCCATAGAAAAGCATAGAAAGTATAATCATTTGGACCTTAAGACTATATTCTAGGCTATAATCTTAACTGTAACAGAGAAAATATTATATGTTGATCATATTAATTCACTTTCTGGGGACAAAGGAAGATTCTATTCCCCAGTACCTCTTGCAGTTAGGTTGGGATTCATATGTCAATGTCCTGGTCAACGGAATGGGGCTGAAAGAGATATAAGCTACTTTTAAACCTGAAATAAAAATCCTGCATGTTTGCTATACTTACTGGGAATAAGTATGGGTAAGAACTGGCAAAAAACACAAGTGTTTTTTTTTATATGTCCTGTTTCTTGATCTGGATGCCCGTTACAAGAGAGGGACAGGTTATAAAAATACATTGAGTTGCACAGCCATGATTATTCAAGTCCCTGTTATACTTCAGTAAGTTTATTGAGCATGATTTTACATCCCTCTTCCTCTTCTACGGCCACTTCTATTCCTACTTCTATTGATACCAACCTGAGCTCTTGGCCTTTCTTAATCAATAGAAATTGATAAGTGGCCAGACAAGAAATTCAAGCAAGGCTTTTTTGGGGCCCCTGCTGTAGCAGCAGGGAGTGAAAACAAGCAACAGATTCCCTTGCTCCTCAGGTGGGTGGCAAGCTGGCTGCCTATATGGGGCAAGGGTAGAGGCGGTTCAGGGGTCAGGCCACAGGGGTGGCTTAGGTGGTCTGCCCATACCTTTGGTGGTGTTGCGTAGTACAAGGGGCAGGTATTGTACCCTGGTTTTACTCCGGACACCCTGCTCTTGTTCTTGGCTCTTTAAAAGTGACAGCTTGTTTTTTCAGTCTTTTTTGTATCCTGTTGTCCAGAATTTGTCCCAACTGCACATGCACAGCCATTTTTAGTCCCATACAGTTTCTCTGTATCTTGTTGCTCCAGATATCACTCTAAGGTGCAAGCACTGCACCAAAGGGTCCCAGGTCCAAGCCTGTCTCACTATGACATGTTTCTGATTTGGACTGGTGAGACAGAAGCAGTTCATACAGAATGCCAAGAATGGGGTTGGTTTGTTACTGCAGCAGAACTTAATATGCTAACATCATCTATTGCACAAGAGTTTTGCCTCAAGAGAGGGCTGGTAGCAAGGAATTACTAATAGTGCTTGTCCTAGTATCCTTCAAGATCCAACTATAGAAGTTTTAAGATCATATTATATATATATATATTTGTCTTTCTAGGGCCGTAACCGTGGCATATGGAGGTTCCCAGGCTAGGGGTCTAATCAGAGCTGTAGCCGCTGGCCTACACCACAGCCACATGGGATCTGAGCCATGTCTGCAACCTATACCACAGCTCATGGCAAATCCAGATCCTTAACCCACTCAGCGAGGCCAGGGATCAAACCTGCAATGTCATGGTTCCTAGTCGGATTTGTTTCCGCTGCACCATGACGGGAACTCCATGATCATATTTTTTAAACTGTGGTGCATGAACCAATATATTAGAAGCACTTAGGATACGTGATTAAGGTATGGATATTCCACACCAGAATTTTCAATAAGGATAAATGGGAAAATGAATTTTTTTAACATGTTCCCTAGGTGTTTCTTATGCATACAAAAATTTGAGAACTATTATTACCGCATGATAAGTCACAAGAGCTGTTAAATATTAAACTCTTATTTTAATATCCATAGGTGAGGATATTAATAAAGGTTAACCCCTTGTCTCAGTGGATTAAGGCATGAGAGTTTGGTCCTCATTAGAAAATCAAAGGAAAAACTCTTGACTGAGCGCAGGACTGTTAAATTCTAACCGTAGTTCTACCGTAAATCCAATGGGTGACCCAAGTAGAGATACCCAAAGTATTACAGCTTCAGTTTCCTCATCTGCAAAATTTGAAGAGATGGCCTAGAATCTATGGTTTTAAAACACAAATGTAAAACTAGTAAAAACTAGTAAAAAACTAAAAAACTCATCGTAAATGAAATCTTATGTATAAGGCAATAGCTGTTCGGGTTGGAGGGAGAGAGGGAGTCCACCTGGGCCTCCAACTGCCATGGCCCCTGGGGGTGCCCCATAGAAGCCACAGAACCATCCACCCTGGGGCAGAGTTTAAAAACTGCAGTGGAGCTCATCTCTTAGATTCCTTATACCTTCTTGAAATTTTGACAGTCATGATTATCATCCTCAAAAGCCTTTAATTAAAGTCAGTTCTACCATTTTGTTATTTTTAGAGCTGACTTACTTCCTCTACTCCCATTTGGGGAAAAGGGTGGGTTATGCTAGAAGTAGAGAAAAAATATATTCAATTGAGACCTATTAAATCTCATCATGGATTCTGTGAACTCATACAACTAAATCCTCAGGTAATTTGGCATTCTTTTACATGGCAGTTCTGAGGTGACAGCCTCTCCTGCCATCACCCTGGGCCTATGTGGAAAGTCCTATAACATCAGTGTGCAGACCACTGGACTAACTGGTATTCTCTTATTACAGTCCAAGAGTTTCACTATTGTAACCAGTTGTGGGGTTCTGTTGTTGTTGTTGTTCTGTCATGTTATTGTTTTTGTTCTTTTGGATATGCCTTGGCATACAGAAGTTCCTAGGCCAGGAATATCTTTGATGAATATAGAGCAAAAATTCTCAACAAAATTTTAGCCACCTTAATCCACCAACACACAAAAAAGATCATATTCCACAACCAAGTAGGATTCATCCCAAGTTCACAAGGATTATTCAGTGTATGCACATCAATCAACATCATACACATTAACAAAAGAAAAGTCAAAAACCACATGATCATCTCAACAGATGAAGAAAAAGCATTTGACAAAATCCAACATCTACTCATGATAAAAACTCTTACTAAAGTGTGTATAGAGTGAACATACCTTAACATAATAAAAGCCATTTATGACAAACCCACAGCCAATATAATACTCAATGGAGAAAAGCTGAAAGCCTTCCCACTAAAATCGGGAATAAGACAGGATGTCCACTTATGCCACTTTTATTCAACATAGCATTGGAAGTCCTAGCCACAGCAAAGAGATAAACAAAAGAAATAAAAGGCATCCAAATTGGAAGAGAAGTAAACTTGTCACTGTATGCAGATGACATGATACTATATATAAAAAACCCTAAGGACTCCACACAAAAACTACTCAAGGAGTTCCTGTTGTGGCGCAGCGTTTAACGAATCCAACTAGGAACGATGAGGTTGCGGGTTCGATCCCTGGCCTTGCTTAGTCAGTTAATGATCCAGTGTTGCCGGCAGTTGTAGCTCCGATTCGACCCCTAGCCTGGGAACCTCCATATGCTGCAGGTGCGGCCCTAAAAAGCAAAAAAAAAAAAAAAAAGAATCCGGCATTTCCATGAGCTGTAGTGTAGATCACAGATGTGGCTCGGATCCCACATATGGCATAGGCCAGCAGCTGCAGTTCCAGTTCAACCCCTAGCCTGGGAATTTCCAATGCCATGGGTGCAGCCCTAAAAAAAAATTTAAAAAGCAAAAAACTACTCAACCTGATCAATGAATTCAGCAAAGTAGCAGGATACAAGATTAACATTCAGAAATCGGTTGCATTTCTGTATACTTAACCCACTGAGCTACCAGGGAAATCCTACTACAACCAGTTTTGAACGTCATTGTAAGTCTTTTCACACATTTCTTTTAACCAAATATCACTGCATGAGTTCAACTCACAGATTCATAAGTTCTTGTCTTGACCTCTCATTTTTTCTCATTCTTAGGAGATGTTTAAAAAAAATCAAGGGGAGTTCCCATTGTGGCTCAGTGGGTTAAGAACCCAACACAATACCCGTGAGGATGTGGGTTCGATCCCAGACCTCGCTCAGTGGGTTAAGGATCCAGCATTGCTGCAAGCTGTGCCATAGGTCACAGTTGCCACTCAGATCTGGTGTTGCTGTGGCTGTGGCGTAGGCCTCGGCTATAGCTCCCATTCGACCCTTAGCCTGGGAACTTCCATATGCTGCAGGCGTGGCCATAAAAAGAAAAATAATTAAAAATAAAAAATAAAGAAATCAAGCATGTGAATGAGCACTTACGACCAAAATCCTGGTTAGTTTATTTCTCAGGTCCCATCAGATAAGAATCAAAACCAAGAGGTATCTCAGTTTCTCCTCATACTTTTATACTGACTAAACACATAATTCAGTATAAAATTAAATATATTCCTACTAAAACCTGTCACGCGATTCACTGTATTATTTGACATCTAAATAGAAAAAAAAAAAAAAACCAAGAAGTTTAAGTGGCAACATTTGCTTTGGGTCAGCAAACTTTCCGTTAAAGTCCAGAGGCTAAATATCTCTCTTTGTAGACCATATGATCTCTCTCACAACCGCTCAGTCCTTTTGCTGTGCTGTAAAAGCAGCCACACAACATGCAAATGAATGGGCATGACTGAGTGCCACTGAAACTTTTTTATAAAAACAGGAAGAGGGCTGGATTTAGCCTGTAGGCCCCAATTTGCTGATCCCTGACTTAGATGAAAATTTTTATGTGGGAGAGAAAAGACAACCAAAATATTGCTCCCTGGGATGAGCTATAATGATTATCCATTTGAGAGTATCAAGCTTATTATCTCAAGAACTTATGGAATGAAACATCGAAAATGTTATTCTGTTTTTATACTCCTCTTTAAAGAATGAATTCATTTAAATATCAAAACAGGAGTTCCTGTCATGGCGCAGCGGTTAATGAATCCGACTAGGAGCCATGAGGTTGCGGGTTCGATCCCTGGCCTTGCTCAGTGGGTTAACGATCCGGCGTTGCTGTGAGCTGTGGTGTAAGTCGCAGAAGCAGCTTGGATCTGGCGTTGCTGTGGCTGTGGCGTAGGCTGGCGGCTACAGCTCCAATTCGACCCCTAAGCTGGGAACCTCCATATGCTGCAGGTGCGGCCCTAAAAAGCAAAAGAAAAAAGATATATCAAAACAAAGTTTCTTCTCTATCACCCACTATTATTGACTGGCTTGGATGGAAGACCAGTAAGAGGTATTCATGATCTACTTGTCTAACTTTCTTTTTACATTTCCCTTTCTACTGGTAAATTTCTTTTTTTGATACTTTTAGGGGTGCACCAGCAGCATATGGAGGTTCCAAGGCTGCCACCTACACCACAGCCACAGAGGGAACTCTCTCTACCGGTAAATTCCAAAGCAGCCCTGCAAAAGTTTACTTTCCAAAGACAACGACGAATTACACCTGGCAAAGGAGTTAGTCCAAAAAGAAGGAAGTCAGTGGCAGAACTAAGGGATGAAATAAAGACATCAACCTCACCACCCACAATTTTAAAAATCATGTCACTGACTTTTTTAGTTGTGTGTGAAACACTGTTATACATTTAGCTTTAAGACAAGTCCCTGGTCTTCGCCATCACACATACATTTCCCATGACCGAGACTGCCACTTGCATCCCTTTTACAAAGAATTTCTGCAGACCCAGAAAGGGGTAATGAAGATTTTAAACCTAGGGCACAGCAGAGGCCTTGATTAGGCACAGGAAGCAAAGGTGACTCTTCCAGACTGTCAGGTTGGATTCCGACTCAGAAAAACAAAGGCACACATTTGTTAGAACGCACAGAAAAGGAGCAGACCTAGAGGCTGGGAGTGATCCTCAGGGTTTAGATTAAGAATCTGATGTTATTTGGGTCCTGGGACCCAATTTCTATGTGTGGGGAGGATAGTGTCCCCACACCAAGCAGCAATTCTGACACCAGCTGGGTGCCCTATTACTCAGTTCTGACACCATCTACATAGCATCAGAGTCCACAAGTTAAGGGCTCAGTCTGCCCTCTCCCATCCTCACACTCCCTTCAGACACGAGTTACAAGCCCAGGCTGCAATCTGTGCTTCCCATTGTTTGGCTATAAATCAGATATTCTCATAACCCACTCCTTGGGTTCAATCCATTTGCTAGAACGGCTCACAGAATTGAGAAACATTTGACTTACTAGATCACCAGTTTGTTAAAAAAGGATGTAACTGAGGAACAAGCTGATGGAAGAGATGCAGAGGTCAAGGTAAGGGGAAAGGGCTCAGAGCTTCCATGCTCCCTCCAGGGACCACAACTCCAGCACCTCCACGTGTCCATTGACCTGGAAGCTCTCAGAACCTGTCCTTTTTGGGTTTTCCTGGAGGCTTCATTATACAAGTGTGATTGATTAACTCATTGGCCATTGGTGATTGATTGACCCTCCAGCCCCGACTCCCCTCCCTGGAAATCAGGGGGTGGGACTGAAAGTTCCAACCTCCTAATCTAGGTCAGTTCCCCTGGCAACCAGCCCCGTCCTTGGGAGCTTTACAAAAGTCACTTCATTAACATTACCCCAGGTGTGATGGAAAGGGCTTCTTTAGAATAACAAGACACCCATTTCACCTTTCTGGCTCTGAAGGGATTTCAGGAACTGAGGACCGGAGATCAGATATTTTAATAAAAGGTGCTCCCATGGCTCTCATCCTTCGGAAATTACAAGCTTCGAGAAGCTATGTGCCAGGAATCATGTATGAAGACCAGATACATGAGAAATGCATCTGAGTGACCATATATATATTTCTCATAAATCATAATATCTCAAATATTTTCTACCAACAGGATGGGGAAATAGTGAAATGAATGTGACATAAAGATGAGCAGAGGCTTCAGAGAAGAGGTAGCATGTGGCAAAATACTTGTTTACCCAGGACTCTAAGCGTGTTTCCAGTTAGGATCCTGGGAGACAGTAAGATGTCTACAGTTAAAGACAGGTGGGGGTGGGGGTGGAGGTGGTAGATATTATATTCCAGGCATGGTCACAGCAACATCGATTCCACCCCACACACGCTTGTTACAATTTGACACCTGCTCCCTTCCACTGAGAGGTGAGGTGTCCATTCACTCTGTGTGAACCTGGGCCTCGTGGCTGCCTTGACCAGTGGAATACAGTAGAAGAGACACTGTGTAACTTACAAAGCCAGTCAGAAAAGGTGCAACAGCTTCCTTCCCACTCTCTTGGGACTCGCGAATTGGAAGTCTGGATGCCTGAAGCTGCCCTGCTGGACAGACCACATGGGGAGACCACGAGGAGCTAAGAAGTGGGGCCTGTGGAGCCCCTGTGGCTCCAGTCCCCGGCTCATTAAATCTTATCTGTCCTCGTACCAGACATCGTGGAAAAGAAATGTTGTGCCCTATTGTAATTCCTGACCCACAGAATCTGTGAACATGATAAATGGTCGCATTACACCACTAAGATTTCAAGTTACTGGCTACACAGCCACAGTAGCTGAAACAGTTGGATATAAAAACTGTATTCGAGCCAAGGATCGGCAAACTTTCTTTAAAGGGCCAGACAGTAAATGCTTAAGACTTGGCAGGCCACGACGTGGTCTTGGTTACAACTTCTCAGCTCTGCTTCTGGGCCAAGAAAGCAGCCAGGCAAGATGGAAATAAATGGGTGTGAGTGTCTTCCAATAAAACTTTATTTATAAAATGAAGGTGGTGGGCCAGGATGGCAGAGGAGGACAAATCTGGTCCACAGGATATAGTTTGCTGACCACTGTTCTAGGCAAAGGAAGAAATCTGATGTCAGGCCCTGAAGCAGAAACATGGCTGCTTATTCTAGAAACAACAGATCCTACTCCAGAGGCAAAATAAGGTGCTTAGCATGATGGCCTGGTACTTAGGCATATGGCCCATGGATCTAGATTACTTCTTCTTGTTTTTTTTGGGGGGGAGGCACCCACAGCATGTGGGAGTGCCCAGCCGGGGATGAAACCCACGCCATAGTAGGAGTCCGAACCATAGCAGTGATAATGTCCTTAACCACTAGGCCACCAGGGAACTCCTCCAGATTTCTCCTTGGCAAGCTATTTAAACACTGTGTACTTCAGTTTCCCCATCACATCTTGAAGTGGGAGAGGTCAATATTATCTACCTCCTAGGTCACTGTGAGGGTTAGAAGATACGGACTGGCCGCAGATGCCTGGCACATAAGAAGCACTATTTAAAGGCCCGCTGCTACTTTTACAGTGGTTAACTAGGAGAGAAACTACAGAAAGAGAGAAGGAGACAAATGTGAGAAATAAGGCTGAAGAGGGGACTCTGCAATGAGCAGGACAAGGGGCAGGAGAAGCAGAGGAAGGAGCTGGGATGTGTTTGGGGAGAACCTTAGCTCTGTACAGAGAAAAAGAGGCTAACAGAGCCAACCTGAAAGAGGGAGAGGGCGGGATCAGAAAGGAGACTGATGCAAGGGGCTGCCTTTCAGGTTTCATTTGACAACTGTCTTGGAAGATTCTTCCGGATTAGAAATACAATTCATAAAAGCCTTGCATCATAAAGTAAAGGAAACATAACTATGTTGAAAAAAATATGCTGTCTCACTCCTCGGAAAAAAACAATACTATTTTCCTGAACCAAACAAAACTGACACTTTTTCAGCTCAAAGAAAGGTTGAATCTCAACAATTTTATTATATTGTTCAATTTACCTTCTGGTATTTTATTTTTATTTTTGGCCACACCCATGGCACGCGGAAATTCTGGGGGAAGGGCTCTAACGCAAATCACTGCAGTGACCTAAGCTGCTGCAATGACAGTGCTGGATCCATAACCCACGGTGACACAAGGGAACTTCTGTAAGAAAGTCTTTTTTTCTTTTTTTTTTTTTGTCTTTTTAGGGCTGCACCCGTGGCATATGGAGGTTGCCAGGCAAGGGGTTGAATCGGAGTTACAGCTGCCGGCCTACACCACAGCCACAGCAACACCGGATCCTTAACCCATTGAGTAAGACCAGGGATTGAACCTGCAACCTCATGTTCCTAGTCAGATTCGTTTCCCCTGAGCCACGACAGGAACTCCCTATAAGAAAGTCTTTTAAAGGATACTTACCATCCCATCTAATCATTACTGCCTGAGATGTGCATTGCCATACACAGCCCAAAGGCATCCATGTAAAGATGTAGCAATCAATTCATAAGAAATATCAAGAGTTTAGGAGGAACATTTGCTGTGACATGATGCTCTACTTAAAAGGTAGCAGAAGAATTCTGTGACATTTGTGCTACAGAGCCCCATTTTTCCACAATTTCTCTTTGCCCTGAGGTCTCTTTGGACTCTTTACTTGGTTTCCTTACAAATAAACAATAAATTTAGTATTGTGTCTTCAGCCATTACTCACTGGTAAGTAGCTAAGTTGATCTATAACAGGGTATAAATCATAACGGATTCAAAGAATATGTATAGATCGAGTTCCTATGACAAACTAAGTCTCAAATTTTCCCTAGTCTAGAATTCAGGATCTTATAAAATCAAGTGACACAACATTTTTAAATGAAAATTTTATTTTTACTCGATTGCAAGAGAATATCTTACTACATTCATCTTGCACTTCTTAGGCAAGTTTATTTGGTATTTTTATAGGCCAATAATCAGGAATGAGCTATTTCAAAAATGCTAGTCAACACACACACAAAAAAAACATATACAGAGAAAAACTTCAACTATGCATACTGCTAAAGGGCTTTTATTTTTAGTTAACATCTAACTTGATGATAAAGAACTTCATAAACCATTATTATTAAGTTCATATAACATGACAACATAGGAAAATTTACATGTATCATAATGTTCCCTTAAATGTCAACATCCCAATACAAAATAGTTACAGATTTTCAATAAATATTTCTAACTTCAATTCTGACTCAATTTTAAAAAGACGTGGCCCGAGGTAATTCAAATAAATGTAGCAAAAGAAACATACTCTTCAATAGATACCTGAGTAAGACAGAGATTTTAAGGATAATAGATGAAAGAAATACCTGAGGACCAACAGTTAAGCCATTTCTAGTTTTCTAAATAATACAGGAAGTCACCTTAGAGTTTGGTTAAGTCAAACATTTTTATTCTTTCTCATTTTCCAGAGATAGTAAAGCATCCTAAGATTATAGGTAAAAAGCAGTACATGAAAGCTTCTCTACATATGCAAAGTCCACACTCTTAAAATTGAGATGCAGGAGTTCTCTGGTGGCTTAGCGGGTTAAGGATCTGGAATTGTCACTGCTGTGGTGCAGCTTAGATCCCTGGCCTGGGAACTTCCAAGTGCTGTGGGTGCAACGCCCCAAAAATTAAGATGCAAGCCCTTTTTCAAGGTATTCAGTAGGTCAATATTCATCCAACACAAAACTCAACTGAAAAACACCTTTCAGGCAAGAATGATTGACTGCTCACCCGTCATTTGGAACTTATAGCAAACTTCAAGCCACTCACGTAAAGTACTCTCAGTAGGTCAATGCCTCTTTTGAGAAAAATATGTCCCAGCATTTTCATGACAAAATATCTTCCATAAATTCTAGATGCTTTCCACCCATCCTTCAACTTTTATGTGTGAAGAGACCAATTTAATGGGGCAAAACGCATTTATATTTTATTTTTAAGGCCAGCAGCTAGAAGAGTCTCCAAAAGTTATGGCTTTATTCTTGCTTTAAAAACATTTGGGACGTGAGAATTAACTTTTATTAAGTCTCTGCTATGCGCACGTACTTTATTCTGAGAGGACCCTATCACGATAGAATAGCGATTTGGGGGTGGATTACATTCTGGCAGGAGACTGGTAAACACAAGCCTGAGAAGTCTGAGCAAGCTATCAGAACTGAGACTCAGAACCACAGGAACCCGGAAGAAACACAGCTATAACCACGTCTGTACTAGTTGGTCAGTGGGTCACCCAAAAGAAGGCAGAGAGAGAGACTGGCTTCAGAGCCTCAGGAGTCAAGTCCCAATACCCTTCAGGTCTCAGGTCATAGTTTACAATAGGTGGAATCAAGGATCCTTGAGTCCTCAAACATAAACAGTCCTGCCTTCTTAGGAAAAGCCAGCCAAACAATCAAATACACAAAGAAAGGCACCAAAAAATGACATTGGGCTTTCTAACAAACTATGAAGAGAATTTAAAAATCCAATGAAATAGCATTAGAATTCCTTGAGACCTGATGGGGACAGGGAGGGGGGTGCGTTTGCAAGATTTTATCCTGAAAATGAGGAAAAGATGAAAGGAATTAGCAATTACTAAAGAATTAGTGAATTTCAATGACAACCATAACGTGGTTATTATGAATTTTTGACTCACTAACCTGAGCTCCCGTGAGCTATGAAATCTGTCCCCTGGGAAAGTGGACTCCTTAAGAAATAGACTGGGTTTCAGGTTACACTGACTTAAACAAGAGAGAAATGTATTTTTCTCTCACATAAAAGTCTAGGCCGTATGTCACCAGGCTCCACAATGTTGTTTGTGTCATGCCTCCCTAGTGCCCTGCAGTCCAGCCTCCTTCCATCCCTGCGCACTGGCATTTCCATGTGCTAGCCTGGACCACAGGTCCAGGACGGTGCACCACTAGGTCTGCATTCCATTCAGAGGGAGAGATGACAGAAATTAATCTGATGGCCACCTAGCTACAGGAAAATGTGCCTGCTAAAGAAAACTGAAGGATTTTAAAACTATAGAACAGGGCTCAACGAACTACAGCTCACAGACCAAAGTCAGCCCACTGACTGTGTACACAAAGGATTAAGAATGATTTTTACATTTTTAAAAAAAGTCGTTTTAAAAAACAAAAGAGACTTTAGAGACTAAATATAGAACTACCATATGACCCAGCAATCCCACTCCTGCACATATATCCAGACAAAACTTTCATTGAAAAAGATACATGCACCCATGCGTTCACTGTAGCACTATTCATAATAACCAAGACATGGAAACAACCTGAATGCCCATGGACAGTTGAATGGATTAGGAAGATGTGGTACTTATAAACAATGGAATATTACTCAATCATAAAAAAGAATAAAATAATGCCATTTGCAGCAACATGGATGGAACTAGAGATTCCCCTATTAAGTGAAGCAAGTCAGAAAGAGAAAGACAAATACCATATGATATCACTTATATGTGGAATCTAAAATATGGCACATATGAACCTATCTATAGAACAAAAACAAACTCATAGACATGGAGAACAGACTTGTGGTTGCCGGGGGCGGGGGGCTGGGGGGAGGGAGTGGGGTGGACTGGGAGTTTGGGGTTACTGGATACAAACTATTACATTTAGAATGGATAAGCAATGAGGCACAGGGCACTATATCCAGTCCCTTGTGACAGAACATGATGGAATGCGAGAAAAAGAATCTATCTATATGTATAACTGGGTCACTGTGCTGTACAGCAGAAATTGACAGAACACTGTAAATCAACTACAATAAAATTTTTTAAATAATGAGACAGAGACCATCTGTGGTTCTCAAAGCTCAAAACATTTACTATCTGGTCCTTTACAGGAAAAGTTTCCCAATGTCTGTCACAGAAGGAAGCATGGATATAAGGGAGGAACTGGAAGTCTCTGCCCCAGCAGTAAATGTCTTTTTCAACAATGAGGCTATTTTGAATTAAGGAAACAACTGAAATCACCCAAGCTCATAGAATTAGCATTTTTAAATAAATTTTATGAACAATCTATATTATATAAGTGATTTTAGAAATTCTAACACACTAGTCTTGCCATTTTAAGCTGAAAGGAATAGAAAACTGTACTTTTAAACAGAATTAGAACATTTCACAGCCTTATTTGTCTGGTAAGTTTAATTTATTATATTTATAAGAGGACTTTTAAGTCCTTGAAAAGCTTTTGATTATTTGCATATCAAGTTGTCCTATCAGTCACTGGAACCACTTCAAAGGAAAATATAATATATTAAATGCATAACTGCAGTGTGAAATATTTACAAGAATTTAATTAACTACTTTCAAAAATGGGTCTGATCATTTAAAGAAGTATCATTTGTTTGATTCAAGTTAATTAAATACTAGCCCAAAGAAAACGTGAAGGTGACTGTCCTTATTTTACTAGATTTAAAAGCAGAATAATAAAATTTTATTCACGCAACTTCAAAACACAAGAAAAACAAGGATTTTTTTAAAAGTGTAACTCCAATAAACTCAATATGAAGTTAAAAGCAAAGTTACTATAAATATTCCTTTCCCTCTGCACAGGCTTCCGTGGGACATCAAAGAGCTCGGGGTGGTAAAAACATCTGGAAGCCAAGTGGAGCAAAAGGGAGGGGACGATTTGGCAGCTCAAGCAGAGAGGGCAAAAGACACGCTCCCAGTGTTGGGAAGAAGCAGGCTGCTTTGCCCAACCTTCCGGTCCACCACCTCCTGCCAGAGCTCCTCACGGAGTCGCTTATCAAAGAAAACTGGGATAGAGCCAGAAGCTCAAGCAACCGGCACTAGGCGTCTTGGTGGATTCATTCAATCGTGTTCATGAGAACTACAAAAATGCTAGTCAGTCCAAGCCTGTCACCTTCCGGGGAGCTGATCTCTCCTAGGTCCTTGAGAAGACTGTAAAATAAATGCCAGAGCCATGAAACCATCAGCCACTGAAATCAAATACGCTTTTATTTTAACAGAAATACCTCTCGGAGAGAGACTCTATTTCATTTTGGCACTTGGAAATTATATCTGGGGATTTTTTTTTTAAATGCCTGGTTTTGACATTTGAAAACCCTCATATTTCTGAAAGTCTAACATTTCGGTCTTTGATAGTTTAAAATACAACTTATCACTGAATGCTGTCTCTTTAAATTTGGCCAATGGTAAGGCTGTCACTTTCTCTCAAACGTCTAAATTCCAACTGCAGGTTGTCTGGTTTTACTTCTCCCCTTGTGGAGCCTGTGTGTGTGTGTTGGTGTGTGTGCGAGGGCAGGGTTCCAACACCGACCATGGTAACCGCCTGCAGAGTTTCCAGAACATCAGACTGTGCTCACTCGGAGCACCGCCAAGCTCTTTGTAAATGTGTGTTAAGAAGCTGCCCCCCCCTTGTCTTTCAAGAAAAATGAGGACATCCTTGTCCACCCTTTCTCCCTGGCCAAGCCCTCCAGAACGCCTTCCTTGTACGTTCACTCTCCACACTCCCAATGAGATTCTTGGTACATATTTATTTTTTAAAAAATTTTAGTGGTTTTTTTTTTTTTTTTGGTCTTGGTCACACCCACAGCATGCTTTAAAAATTCCTGGGCAAGGGATCGAACCTGAGCAACAGTAGTAACCCAAGCCACAGCAATGACAATGCTGGATTCTTAACCACTAAGCCACCAGGGAACCCCTCTTTGTACATATTTAAATGGGTGATTTCAGGCTCTAACAGAACCAGTCAGTGGAAACCAAAGTCTCTCAAATATATGGGTTCCTCTTTGCCAAATATCCCAATCATTTACAGAGCAACAGGCAACAGCATGAACACAGCTTCCCAGGGTACCCTTGCTGCCCTTCGCAGATCACCGTTCATACTGCACATCACTGCTGACTTCTCAGGGCTGTCAGCCCTGAGGGCTAATTCTCTCACTACGTTAAATTCCCAGTGCCCAGCGGAGAACCTGGCACCAAAGAGGGATTCAGGAAACTTTTGCAAAAGGGAGAGAAGCAAGGATGGATGAGCCAGTGGGGTGAAGTGGTAGGTGCATGCTTGGATGGACTGGGGCAGGAAGAGCGGGGTGCTCCTGAAGGAGCAGGTGTAGGCGCTCCATCCTCTGTCCAAGGAGTGCTCCAGGAAAGTGGAAGCCAGAACCCTTTCACCACGGAAGGGGGGTGGGCGGGGAGGGTGGAACTCATACAGCCTCTAACCGGTTCACGCTGGTTTGTGCTAGCCCCTGCCAGCTGGTGCCCATTCAAGCTGGCTTCTGCTGGCTCATGCTGGTTTCACTGACTTGCACTCTTCCCGCCTCTAACTCAACTAATTTTCTCCTTTGCATTTGTTTTGTGATCACTTCCTTTAAATTTGTCTTGTGGTTTCATGCATATATTTAGGAACCATTTTCCATCTTTTCTTGAATAAGGTGGGACATAAATACACTGATAGGCTCAAAATCACAGGGCAATAATTATTCACGAAGGCCCTATCACAGAAGGAAAACCAAGCACCTGTCACCTAAGTGAAACCTCTGAAAGCAAGGCAGTGGCTTTCATCTCTTACAGTAGTAACATTTGATACTGAAAAGATTCATCTCATTTCTTCTAAGGGAAATGATTCTAAGAAATCACCAAATGAAATGATCCTCTACACTGACTGCTCTTGTCAATTACTAAAACTTAGGAGCAATGAGGAAATGGGAGAGAGTCACCGTTGTCAATAACTGAAAAAGACTATTAGTGGGGATTCTTACCCTTTTTGTAATCAAGGACACAACTGATCAGCATCTGAAAGTTAGAAACCCTCTTCCCAGAAAAGAACAAATAGGTACAGATAGATGTATTTCTGCAAACACTTTCAAGGGACAAGAGACTCAGTGACCCCTCCACTCCCACCCACCCGATTCAACCACTACACTGAAGCCCACCACACTACTTAGAGCTGGGGTTTTAAAAGGCATTCTGTAGATGTGGGTTAAGTGAGGAAGTGTCCAATATTTTGCAGTAGAAAAAGAAAAATGAGGTCTATGTGGTGGATAAAAATAGATGAGCCTATAAAATGTCCACAGTTCTTGCTTACAGAGGATTTCAGTTTCTCTTATTATTTTGCTTTTCTAAATTTTTGGTTCTGTGAAATTATTTTATGAAGTGAAGATAGGACATGGTATTGGTTTTTCATTTGCTATTTCAAATATCCAACATAAAACTCGTAAAAAAAAGATTTAATCTCAAATAATATACTTTTTAATATATTACTCCATAAAATTTTAAAAGGCAGAGGATGTCTGTTCTCAGTTTTATAAAACTGCAGATTAAAACGCTTATACTACATCATAGATATTTAAGGAAATACTTTATGATGGGAAATAGTTGGTATTTCCATTCAAGATATACTGGACTGGGAGTTTCCTGTCATGGTTCAGTGGTTAACAAACCCAACTAGTATCCATGAGGACGTGGGTTCAATCCCTTGCCTCGCTCAGTGGGTTAAGGATCTGGCATTGCCGTGAGCTGTGGTATAGGACACAGGTGCAGCTCAGATCCCATGTTGCTGTGGCAATGGTACAGGCTGTCAGCTGAAGCTCCGATTGGACCCCTAGCCTGGGAACCTCCATATGCCACAGGTGTGGGTCTAAAATGACAAAAGACAAAAAAAAAAAAAATACTGGACTGATTCACAAGAGGGCTAAACAAAAAACTTCAGCAACTAAACCAATTTAAAAAGTCAAAAGTTCATTAGAGTCTAACTGCATTGGGTTTTGTGATCCTTAATCTCACAAACAGTTTTCACATTCAATAATTAAAATCAACAAATATCTTACTGAAGGCCAACTTCAGCTAGCTGATTCTAAACAGGCAAAACCAGTCTATCAGAATGATTCACAATCATTGTAGTTTCAACTATTTCATAATTTTGTCAAATTGTTTCCTAAACAGAACTTTTCCATAATTTTACTCTTCACATTTTAAATATAGTTACTAAATGCGGCAGATGATTGTATTTAATTGAGGAGAGTGATTTCATTGAAACAATTTGTTCAACTGTATATAAAATTACTTAGACATGTTTTTATTTTAATTTACTATAAACTTTTATTATAGCATAGTAAGGTATTATCTGTGTTTATACGATTTAAAGGAGGAAATTTGAGTTTATGAATTTGAAGATGTTGCTTTTTTAAATATAATTAACAATCAGCTAGTATAAACAATTTTATCTGGCATAAAGGCACTGAAGAGGATACCAAAATGAATAGGATACAAAGACATAATTTTGATTTTTCTGTTCTAGGATCTCTATTTGTTTCTTTTTTTTTTTTCTTTTTGCCTTTTTAGGGCTCCACCTGCGGCATATGGAGGTTCCCAGGCTAGGGGTTGAATTGGAGCTGTAGCCACTGGCCTACACCACAACGACAGGCCTATGCTACAGCCACAGGCAACGCAAGATCCAAGTCGTGTTTGCGACCTACACCATGGCTCATGGCAACGCCAGATCCTTAACCTACTGAGCGAGGCCAGGGATCAGACCTGCATCCTCATGGATACTAGTCAGATTCGTTTCCGCTAAGCCACTACAGGAACTCCATCTATTTGGTTCTTTTAGAGTTTCCTTCACTCTTCTGAAAGTCTTCATCTTTTCACACATTATACTGATCTTTTCCTACAAATTTTTAAACACATTACAGTAATTATTTCAAAGTCCTTGTCTGCCAATTTCAACACCTGTGTAACGTGGATCTTTGGCTATTGATAATTTTCTTTCTGGATTATGGGCTGCATTTTCCTGCCTCTTACCTGTCTAGTAATTTGTAATTATATACGAATTATTATTAATGATATGTTCTATAGAGTCTGGATTTTGTTATCTTCCTCTAAGAGTACTGAATTTTGTTGTAGCAGGCAATTATATTACTAGAGGATCACTTTAAATTCCGTGGATGCTTGGTTTTGAGATCTTCTTTGGATGGGTCTATTTTGGTTTTGTCCTTATTTCAAGGGCATAGTTCTCATTCCTGGGACACAGTCCCTACTTCTAAAGCACTGCTACTCTGCGGCTCCAATGAAAAACATGAAATGTTTACCAAACCCACTCGTGTGGCAAGATTTGCACTCCAATCTCTTTTTTTCAGCACCATGCAGCCGGTAAAATCTCTATTTGGGTCTTTAACTTCCCAGCTACCACTTTCTGTCATGTTCCTTGGAGTCATCCGTATGTATGTTTAGGAATCAACTGGGAACGTGGTATAGATTTGAAAGTTCCTCATCTCCAGGATTCCTATTCTAGGTGTTTTGGCAGCCCGGAACTCTAACCTCTGAGTCCTCCACTTAATGAGAATGCCACTTTCTGCTTAAGCTCTACCCCTGTGTGCCACTCCAATTGGGAAAGAGGTTCAACAAGTGGAAAAGCCAGTGAGGGCTGGGTCTCACCAATGTGCTCATCTTTAAAAAGCCCTACACCCTGAAGTTTCTAACTGCTTTTGTTGTTCACCAAGCAGCTTTCCATCAATTGTTTTTACAGTTTATAATTTTGAATTTATAATTGTTATCAGTAAGATGGTTAGCCAATGACGGTTAGTATAATGCCAGCTACACGGTGAGTCCTAAAGTTAGAACAGTAGAGATTTTTTTTTCGCTTTTTTTTTTTTTTTTAACGGCCACACCCGTGGCATATGGAAGTTCCTGGGCTAAGGGCTGAGTCAAAGCTGCACCACAGCCACAGTAATACCATATCCCAGCACCATCTGCAACCTACACACAGCTACGGCAATACCAGGTCCTTAACCCGCTGAATGAGGCCAGGGATCAAATCCACATCCTCATGGATACTATGTCAGGTTCTTAACCTGCTGAGCTACATGCGAACTCCAAGTTTTTGAGTTTTGGTTTTTCTTTTTACAGCTGCACCTGCAGCATATAGAAGTTCCCAGGCCTACACCACAAGCCAAAAGTGACACCAGATTCAAGTCGCATCTGCGACCTATGCCACAGCTTGCAGCAACCCCAGATCTTTAACCCAATGAGCGAGGCCAGAGATCAAACCCACATTCTCAGAGAGAAAGCATCGGGTTCTTAACCCACTGAGCCACAATGGAAACTCCTAGAGATTTATTTTCGATGAAAGAGGTCTTCCTGTTTTTCTAATTCCCTATTAAGCTTTGGGGCTTAATAGTCAGGTTTTAAAAGAGAATATTAATGAAGAAGAGTGAGGCATTTTTTTTTAATGCCAAAAACAGAAAGTCAGAATTTTTTTCTCTCTGCACACAGCATTGTAGGTTTTGGCAGTTCTACAAGGTATATCTCTCTGTTATGGAGTTCTAGCAACAAAAGAATGCAAACTCGGGGACACTGTTATTTTTCTAACAAGAAATGATATGACAATAAAAGATGTAGAAAGGTTTAAAAACAAAAAAAACATAAACTAATTGGAAAGGGATCATTCCAAGGGCCTATTTATGGTGAAGGGACTAGTCTTTTCTTCTTTGACAGCACATAAGTCATTGCCATATAACCAAACAAACTCTTTATGATAATTATAACAATATTTTTATCAGTCAAAAGCTATAGTTGTGAGCAACAGAAACAGAATGTGGATAACAAGCCCAAAAGGGATTAATGAAAGGAAAAGTGGTTGTTCATGAAGGCTGTTCATGAAGCTCATGAGAATCAGGGCTGGAGGCCACACTCCCAGAGCCGATGATGGAAGTCACATCACAGACCAGCACACACAAGGCGCGGCTGCTGATGAGGACAGACTCGGGAACTTGCAGGGTGAATGCCACCAATGTGGACTTGAGCTGTCTCTGCTAGAGCTGCAGCAACAGAGACCTCTCAGGACCAGCTACAGCGGCTGCTGCAATGTGACTCCTTAGCGGAATGGGTTCTGTGCGGCCCCTGCTTCTCCAAACCATGAGCTATGGATTCAAGGGCAGGTGTTAGGTGTGTCTGGTGGGCCACATGCCCCACTGCCAGCTGTAAGGAAGGCTGGAGAGGTAGGTCTGTGACATCTTCAGGTTCTAAGGTAGGGCTGGCTCTGCCTCATGACTTGGAAGAGTCCCCACTTGCAGGAAGGCAATTGTTTCTCTTTTTTTTTCCTGCCCCATGGCATGTGGAGTTCCCAGGCCAGGGATCAGATCCTAGCCACACTTGGCGACCTATGCTGCACCTGCAGCAACGCTGGATCCTTACCTCACTGTGCCGGGCCAGGGATCAAACCTGCAACCCAGCACTCCCAAGATGTCGCCGACGCCACTGCAACACAGCAGGAACTCCTAGGAAGGCAATTTTGATACCAAGAGGTGACCCTCTCCCAAAGTAAAGAATAGAAGTCTTTTACAATATCCTTGACTCATCAAAGAAAGAAGCCAGAAACAACATTTATTAAGTGCCTACCCAGAACAAGGCCCTTTTGCTTAGCCCTTTTAAAGCACATTATCTTATTTCATTTCATTTAATCACTACAATGATCATTAAGGCAGGTACAATTTCTTCCCATTGGCAAGGGTATATTCTAAGGCTCAGAAAAATCAGGCAGCGATAAAGACCAGATGTGTCACTAGGCTTACCTTGGTTCAAAGTCACATGTTCTTGAAGAATGAAGAAAGCATACTTGTTAGAAAGCCACGTACCCAAAGTGTGCCACCATATCTTACACACACTGCTGTCCCGGAGCCCAGGGCCCTTCCCCAAACTTCCTTATGCACATGTCTCAATTCCCTGCTGGCCTCTAAAGCCCCGTGCAGGTCAAGGCAGCATCATCTTGTCAGAATCTATAATTAGCTCACACAGTGCCCACGCGCACAAGAGAAGCTCAATCCTTGTTTGCTGAATACATTGCACAAATCTTGAAAATTCATTTCTTCGATGAAAGGAGGAAGGCTGAGGTAGACAGAACTACCCTGTGAAGCTGCATAATTTCGCAGCTTCCCTGTAGGAAGTTATGAAGGAAACAACAGAATGCACCATTTTCATACAGGGCAAGAGAGGATTCCTTTAAGAAAATAAACACCCCAAATATGAGTCACCTTAAAGGAGCTTTGGGCATTCTAAGTCAGCTTGCAGTAACACCCTGAGAGTGTACAGAAAGAATTAAACTATTTTTTCTCACTGCATACAATCTATCGTCTTTTCAAGCTACTCATTTATTCTGGATTCCAATCCCCTGGCCAAAGCCCTACCTTAGCAATTTTTCCCGATTAAAAAAAAAAATCCTCTTAACTTGAAGGAAAATGGTACTATATAAATTTCTTATATAGAAAGAAAATCTTAACTCATACTGCAAAATTTATTACTATAATTTTTACACGATGTTGATTCCTTAAGAGGCAGGAGATTTAGGTTAAATAGAGAAAAGCATTTCATAACTGGGTAGTTAATAGCTGGAACAGGTTGTGAAATTTTCCTCTCTGGAAATCTTTCAAAATTGGATAGATATTCATCTATCTTGGACGAGTGAGTCCGCCTGGGTGCACTGGGAAGAGGCTTCGTGGGCTTCCAGCATGAATTACCATCATCTTCATCATCAAAAAGCCTTTCTTTAGCATCTAATTAGCCCTGATTTTGTGTCCACGTTGGCTGAAGAGTACTACAGGGACCTTGTTTTTATCCTCTTAGAACTGAGCCTTTAGGAACCCAGAGAAGTGACTCCTCCAGCATTAAGCAAATGAACAAATAAATACAATTAGCCCAATTCACAAATGGGGCAATTTACAACCTGTACAAATTCAGGGCAAGTACCCTGGGCAGGTGGGATGAAGTGTATGTAAAGAGGCGGGGTGGGATCTGGGGAGAAGAGTGGGTTTCTGTGGCATCAGCTTTTCTCCAGCTGATGTAGAGAAGCTGAGAAGGTTTAAAATGTCAAGACACAGACCATTTGGCAAAGGGCAGGGGTAAATGCAGAGCGTTAAAGGGAAGCAAAGAGAACATGCCTTCTAGACCTGTAATGAGACCCGGAGATCCTAAGAGGACCCAGGGCAAACCGCAATCAGGCTGTTTCCAGACTGTGGGAGGAAGAGGCATTGAAAGAGGGGATCTCAGAATGCAGCAAAACCAGAGTCATTAAACTACCAGTCCCTTGGTTCTAAAGTGGGTGCCCAGGCAGGACAGTGAGAAGGTTGTAAGGCAGTGGACAGTCAGATAACACCAGTGGCAGCAGAATTAAAGATCACCAGAGATAGGAGTTCCCATTGCGGGTCAGCAGTAATGAACCCAACCAGTATCCATGAGAATGTGGGTTCCATTCCTAGCCCTGCTCAGTGGGTTAAGGATCCGGCATTGCCATGAGCTGTGGTGTAGGTCACAGACGCGGCTCAGATCCTGTGTTGCTGCGGCTGTGGTGTAAGCCGGCGGTTACAGCTCCGATTCAACCCCTAGCCTGGGAACCTCTATATGCCATAGGTGCGGCCCTAAAAGGCAAAACCAAAAAAAAAAAAACCAAGAAACAAAAAACAAAAAAACATCACCAGAGGTTACACAGGGTCACAATAATAAAAATATACCCCACCTTTCCTCTCCAACCACATACAGTAAAAGAGCAGGGTTTCCACGGTGGCCTTATTAGCATTGAGGGCTGGATCATTCTTTGTTGTAGTGACTGCCCTGTGCATTGCATCATACTTGACTTCTATCCTTGACTTCGACCCACTCAGTGCCAGTACCATCCCGCCCCCCAGACAATTCCAGCTGTGAAGACCAAAAATGTCTCTAGACAATGCACAATGCCCCCTAGGGAGATGGGGGCCAGAATAAAATGACCCCATCAAAAATAACTAGTAATAGACAATCGAGAAGACTTTAACCATTTAACGCAGAATGAGTCCATTTCTCATTTACGTATTTATATAAAAACAAAAGTTTCAACCAAATATCATTATTTTACTCCCCTCAAAAAAGCCAAACGGGATTAAAATCCTCAGAAGGATTTTAGATTTCCACCTAAAATTTATTTGTATCTCTGGAGACCCTTCAACAAAAAACTGCTGTTGTTGTTTTTTTTTCGTCTTTTTGCCTTTTATGTAGAGCCGCACCCACGGCATATGGAGGTTCCCAGGCTAGGGGTCTAACAGGAGCTGTAGCTGCCGGCCTTCGCCACAGCCACAGCAACGCGGGATCCAAGCCGCGTCTGTGACCTACACCACAGCTCACGGCAACACCGGATCCTTAACCCACTGAGCAAGGCCAGGGATCAAACCTGCAACCTCATGGTTCTTAGTCGGATTCGTTAACCACTGAGCCACGAAGGGAACTCCACAAAAAACTGTTCTGAGTCCCTGTCCCAACTAAATGTCAAATAAATGGATTCATTTCTTCTAATTTAAATTTTTGATCTTTTTTTTTTTGGATGGGGGAATCTCAGTTCCCAGACCAGGGATTGGACCTGGGCTGCAGAGGTGAAAGCCCTAAATCCCAGCTACTAGACCACCAGGGAACTCCTCTAAATCTTTGCTCTTAAGAAAGTGAAAATAGTCCTGGGAGAAAAGACATTTAAAAATATCATCGGTCCTTAATATCTTGGTATAAATGAATAGATTATCAGAAGCTTTCAGCGAAGCAGTACTTTTGTTCTTGTTTGGACAGCCAGGAGTTAAGATGAGTAAGCAGGACATCATCTCCTGGGTTTAGTTCTGCCTCTGCCCGTCAACACTCCCTGAGGGTCACTGGGGCTGAAAGCTTGGTGACTACATTTCCCAGCATCCCTTAGTGGCAAGGCTCTATCTACATTTTGCAACTGAGAGTCAGAAACCTGGTCTTACAGGTGAGAGAAAAGATATTCACTGGTGGCAGCAGAGTCAGATATGTGGACATCAACAGATGATATATGCAGAGTTTTGGTGGGATCTTCCGAGCAGCTTCTCAAGAATGACCCCATTAAGTGCTGAAGGCTATTAAGATATCAAGTAGTAGTTTCACGCCTTCCCTGCACCTCCTAAACTCTTAATACCAGCGAAGTTTCCCTGACCTTCGCTGCCTGATTCCTCTAACAGTGTGCAAGATTATTCTCTATATTCAGTCCCTTCCAGCTCGATATACCTAGAGTGGTTTCTGCTTACCTTACTCAACTTTGACTAATACATGGATAAAGCGATAAGATAAAAGCACCACCAGATACTAGGGAATGAGAGCCACTAAGGAAGAAAGGGAAAAGACCATGAAGTACAGAACAATGAGTTCATTTCCAAAGGCTGCCATAACAAATGACCAAAATTTGGGTGGCTTAAAACAACAGAAATTTGCTCCCTCAGTCTGGAAGCTAAAAGTCTGACATCAAAGTGTTGTCAGGGCCATACTCCTAAAGGCTCTAGGGAAGACTCTGAGATTAATAAACATTCCTTTTCTCCTCCTATCTTATCGTAGATGCTGGCAGTCCTTGGCAATCCTTGGCTTGCAGCTGCATTACTTCAGTCTTTTATCTCCATTGTTACATGGCAGTTTCCCCTCTGTGTCTTTGCGTCTGTGTTGTCACATGCCCTTCTTATACCAGGCATTGGATTAGGACCCATACTAATCCAATGGGACCTCACATTAGCTTTATTACATCTGTAAAAACCTTATTTCCAAATAAGGTCACATTCACAAGTTCCAGGACATCATTCCATGCAGCATAGACATCAAAGATCAAATTTGCCTCGTGCTTCCTTTCTCCCAAGCCTAGTCCTGCCCTAAGGGCTGCTATCCTGAGCATCATGGGAAATGTGCTCAGCATTGTGGGAGATGTAGTGTTCTTATTCTTCTTCTTATTATTATTTGCTTTTTAAGGCATGTGGAGGTTCTCAGACTAGGGGTCAAACTGGAGCTACAGCTGCCAGCCTACACCACAGCTCACAGCAACACCGGATCCTTAACCCACTGAGTGAGGCCAGGAATCGAACCTGCATCCTCATGGATACTAGTGGGCTTCGTTAACCACTGAGCCATTACAGGAACTCAGTGATGTATTATTCTTAGAACTAAACCTCCAAATCAAAAGTGAACACTGTCTACCCCCGCCCCAATATTTCTTGCAGTTGAAATCATTTCATCTGAGGGCAGGATGCTTGCACAGTCACACAGTGGCTACTCCAGAAAGGTGACACATAGCTTGATATAAGTAAACATTGTTGAGTTCATTTATTCCACCAAAAAAAAAAAAAATTGGCACAAACAAGTCCACAGCTCTCAGCTAAACTGAAGAAGAGCAAGACACTGTTTAATTACTGATAGGATTTTAATCATTTTCATACAATGGACGATGAATATAACCTTGGAGGGTTATCCAACATGTTCCATGGGCATTGTCAATAAGATAGACACTAACGTAGTGTGGGCCAACTTCTCTGCAAATCTCTCATCAGTCAGGGTGAGGATTAGAAGAAAAACCTGGCACCCAAAAGGAGCTGCAGTTTGGCAGGCTATAAGGAAATGAGGATTACAGCCAGAAGCACAATGACATGAGAGGGAAAGAAAAAGAAAATGAAAAAAACACCCAGAGCAGAGAAAGACAACAAATCTCTAAGCAATAACCAATACCTAGGCAAATATTATGGAATAATATAAGCTATCAGCATGTTTATTATCTCCTTACAACTGTAAAACTGGGGAAAGAAACAGCTCTGTTTAATTTTCAAATCAGTTCTATAAATAAATAAGCACATGAACCCAAGGAGGTTGCCTGAATTTGGAAACAACTATTCATTAATATTTGTCATCTTCCCTTCTGACACACCATGCAGAGCCACTGGCCTCCTCTCGCATCCCACTGGAAGTTGCTTGTTACAACAAGGTTTTTCCTGACTCAGTGTATAAAGGCATAGGAAATAACAGCAACTGCAGTAGCACTACTGAGTGCTAAAGCCTCTTATGTGCCAATGCACCTTGGTTTCATCACATCTCTTTTAAGTGGAACTATTTTAGGCCTGAACACAAAGCAATCAACTGAAGAAGCAATCAGAATAGCAAGTCAGCCAGGGTATTGTTGGCCACTCCACATTCTCTGCCCCCTCTCCTATTATCGTCTTAATCACAGTACCCTACAGGCAGCAGACACAGACTATAGTCCTTGCTTTTGTTGTTGTTCTTGAAGAATTTACTAAAAAACATGAGACGATCCTTTGTAGTTTTTTTATTTATAATTTTTACTTTTTCCATTATAGCTGGTTTACAGTGTTCTGACAATTTTCTACTGTACAGCAAGGTGAACCAGTCACACATACATGTATACATTCTTTTTCCTCACATTATCACACTCCATCATAAGTGACTAGACATAGTTCCCAGTGCTATTATAGCAGGATCCCACTGCTTATCCATTACAAAGGCAAGCGTTTGCATCTATTGATCCCAAATTCCCAATCCATCCACTCCCTCCCCCCTCCCCTTGGCAACCACAAGTCTGTTCTCCATGTTCACGATTTTCTTTTCTGTGGAAACGTTCATTTGTGCCATATATTAGATTCCAGATATAAGTGATATCATACGGTATTTGTCTTTCTCTTTCTGACTTACTTCACTCAGTATGAGAGTCTCTAGTTCCATCCATGTTGCTGCAAATGGCATTATTTTGTTCTTTTTTTATAGCTGAGTAGTATTCTACTGTGTACATATACCATATCTTCTTAATCCAATCATCTGTAGATGGACATTTAGGTGGTTTCCATATCTTGGCTATTGTGAATAGTGCTGCAATGAACATGCGAGTGCATGTGTCTTTTTCAAGGCAAGTTTTGTCCGGATATATGCCCGAGAGTGGGACTGCTGGGTCATATGATAATTGTTTTTCAATACAGAAGAAAGTTTTTTTCATAACAATAAAAATATTACATGCTCATTTACAGGCTACATGTATGCCTACATGTAGCGAAAATGTCTTTTAAGAGAAAGTTATGCACTGCTTAGGCTCGAACTGAGGAACACAACTATCTGAGTTATCTGATTCTGACTGTATGGTGAGCATGTAATATTTTTATTGTTATGAAAATAAAAATACTGTGACAATACAGAAAAATATAAAAAAATACAAAAATAACAAAATATCACACTATCCAGAGGTAATTGTTTTTCTGCTCCCAATCCAAACTTCAAAGTATGCCTACATGTAGCGAAAATGTCTTTTAAGAGAAAGTTATGCACTGCTTAGGCTCGAACTGAGGAACACAACTATCTGAGTTATCTGATTCTGACTGTATGGTGGCTCTGCATCTTTCATTGTCTTTGAACTATTTTGCAACTCTGTTAGTTGTAGATAACTGAGAGAAATGCAAAATAATACTAGTATATAGACAAATGGTGAAATTCTGGGAGGTGGGGATATAATCGACCACCTCTGCTGTTGAAGAAGCCCCTTCTATAACCATCTGCCGATTCATTTCAATATTCCTGATGTAAAAACGGGTCGGTTCTTTGGATTCCCCTTTGAAATATTCTACCATATTACCAGTTCCCTCACTGTTAATGACTTAAACCTTTAACATGTCTTCAGGAGTTCCCATCATGGCTCAGTGATTGACGAATCCAACTAGTATCCATGAGGATGCGGGTTTGATTCCTGGCCTCACTTAGGTTGGGGATTTGGCATTGCCATGAGCTGTGGTGTAGGTTGCAGACACGGCTCGGATCCTGTGTTGCTGTGGCTGTGGCGTAGGCTGGCAGCTATAGCCCCTATTGGACACCTGGCCTGGGAACCTCCATATGCCACAGGTGTGGCAATAAAAAGACAAAAAGACAAAAAGGTCTTCACTTTCTATCTATATGAACCAATGATTTTATTTTGTTTTGAAAATTATATTTAAATACACAGATTATTTATTTTCTTGCAATAACATGATCCCACCATATCTACATCTTTATAGGCTGCTTTGTTCTTTTAACAATATATTAAAGCTCTTCTCTACCATGTTAATATAGATTTATAACAAATGCATATTATTCCAACTGCATGCATATTCCACACCAACAGATATTTAGGTCAGTGCTAATATTTTGCTATGGTGCACAATATGACAATGGACATCCTTAAACAATGTTGCACACCTGTTCAATTAATTTGGGGGGGTAGCTTTCTAGAAGCGGTACTGCTGAGTCGAAATACCTACACATCTAAATAAAGAACCTATTGCTGGCAGGCTGTACATAAGTACACTCCTAAGAGCAGCATAAGAGAGGAGCCATTTTTAGTAGGGTAGCAAGTGTGACAGCCTAGGAGGCTATTAAGGTAACAGATATGATACGCAGGCATCCTGTAAGATAACAGAGTGCTGATCTGTGATGGGAACTGAACAGTGCTCAGGGCCTGCTCCCAGATTCTTGACACCCAAGGCATTTGAAGAAGAAAACACACACACACACACATCGTTTTCCTAAAATTTAAACTGCTTTATCAAGTAAAGAAATGCTAGTGAGAGGTTTAGCTAGTTTAAATAAAAAGTTCACTTTGTGGAGTTTCCTGGTAGCTCAGCAGGTCAAGGAACCAGTGTTATCACTGCTGTGGCTCAGGTTGCTGCTGTGGTACAGGTTCAATCCCTGGCTTGGGAACTTTCACATGTTTTGGGCACAGCCAAAAAAAAAAAAAAAAAAAAAAACCTCACCCTATGAGATGCCTTGCTCCTCATAACTGACAGAAAAAGTCCAGAAAGCTGTATTCTGTGGCAATCAATAAGGATTTATGGGGAGGGAAAGAGGCACACCCATTATGTTAAAACAACCCCCCAAAACCTGCATATGTATTATCATCTTCAATCGATACAAAGTATCTAGAAACAATCTAAAAAATTATTGAGATATAGGAACTTTTTAAAATGCTGTACCTCATATTTACAAAATTCAGAGTTATCACTTTGACAAACTTATCCCTGTCCCTTTCTTTTCTTTTTCCTTTTTTTTTTTTTTTTTTTTTTTTTTTTTTTTTTTTTTTTTTTTTGTCTTGTAGATCCATACTCAGGACTTATGGAAGTTCTTAGGCTAGGGGTCAAATTAAAGTTGCAGCTGCCGGCCTATGTCACAGCCACAACAACGCAGGATCTGATCCGCATTTTGACCTACGCTGCAGCTCATGGCAATAGCGTAACCCACTGAGCAAGGCCAGGAATCGAACCCGGGTCCTCATAGATACTATTCGGGTTCTTAACCCCCTGAGCCACAACAGGAACTCACTTCCTGTCCTTTTAACTTTTTTTTTTTTTGGTGAATATTTTTATGCATGTATTTCAAAACAATCATTTTTCCCTTTAAATAAGTCTGAGTAATTTTAATCTTCAAGGGTTCTTCTAATTTTACGACCCCAGTGACACAAAGCCTGGAGAAGTCTGCAGAGTCTAATGGGGATGACATTTGAATGTCTTAAGAGTCAAAGAAATGCAAAACCAATCAAACTGTGAAGGAAGCTAGTTATCTCAGTGGGAGAGGAAGTCATCTGTGAGCAGATGGAAGAACTAAGTAAAATGCTCCTGGAATGTAAGACCTCACTGCTCAAATGTGGCCTCTGTACCATCAGTGTAGGCACCAGCTGGTGGTTTATGAGGAATGCAGAAGAGCATGCCCGCCCAGCCCCACTGAATCAAATCCTTCAGCTCAATGAGATCCTCGGGTGATTCGAGTGCACATTAAAGATTGATAAGCACTGCTCAAGAAATGGGGATATTCCTGCAATTCCACCCCTGGGCATATATCCACAGAAAACTCTAATTCAAAAAGGTACATGCACCCCAATGTTCACAGCAGCACCACTCACAACAGGCAAGACATGGAAGCAACCTAAATGTCCACTGACAAATGAATGGAGACGTGATACATATCTACAACGGAATACTACTCAGCTATAAAAAAGAATGAAATAATGCCATTTGCAGCAACATGGATGGACCCAGAGATCATTATACTAAGTGAAGTAAATCAGAGAGAGGATGACAAATACCATATGACATCGCTTGTATGTGGAATTTAAAATATGCCACAAATGAACCTACCTATGAAACTGAAATACTCAAGGATAAGGAGAACAGACTTGTGGTTGCCAAGGGGGAAGGGGTTAGCGGAGGAATCGAGTGGGAGGCTGGGATTAGCACATGCAAACTAGTATATATACAGTGGATAAACAACAAGGTTCTATTGTATAACACTGGGAACTATATTCAATATCTTGTGATAAACTACCATGGAAAAGAATATGAAAAAGAATATATATATGTATACATATATATACATATATGTACGAATCATTTTGCTGTATAGTAGAAATTAACACAACACTGTGTATCAACTATATTTCAACAAAACAAATTTTAAAAAAAGAAATAGGAATATTGACAGTGATCGGTATTTCTCACCAGTGTCACAAGTAGTATCACTGACTAGGACTCTCCCTCCCTGAATCAAAAACTGGGTGAATGGACATGGGAGTTCCATCTTGCTTTGGGAAGAATTATCTTTTTTCCTTATTAGATGTCTTTTAACCCCAAAAAAGTTTAGAATCAAGTATAGCGACAACAGATTAAGTCAATCCCACACTATTAATATTTTTATATTAAATTTAGAGTTAATCTGTATATATTTGATATTATAAGTATTTTATATTATTGAAGAGATTTTGGCATAGACAATAGCCAATAAGTTAGCCTTGGAATTCTAATTTAAATGTGTACTTGAATAACTTGTTCAGATTTGGGAATATATGTTAAAAGACAGTTTATAAATGGGGCTGGAAATGTTTAAGAGAACCAAACACTTTTGTCTGTAAATTTAAAACATTAGCTTTCTAAGAGTAACTTAAATACTTACAAGGGCTTGTTAGACAATGGAAAGACTTTAAAATAAGTACAGAAATGCCATTTTAAATGTAAGGGAATTAAATTCTAAGTCCTCATAAAAGTGTGAAATTTTGCTAGATTTAAAAAAAATAATTTTAAATCGCAGCTTGTGGAAGTTCCTGGGCCAGGGATCAAACTTGTGCCACAGCAGCAACCCAAGCTACTGCAGTGACAACACCAGATCCTTAACCCAATGAGAAACACCACTGTCAAGCTGAACTTTGTGCCTTATTTCAGCTTCCAGTCAACACATGAGCCTACCTTTCTTTTCCACCTTCTCCCAACTTTTCTGCTTCTATTCAGCAATCAATCAACGGAAACCAAGCCAAAAACCAAGGACGAGTGTATTTCTGGGGGTTTCAGGGGTATGAATGCTAGTGCTATGAAAACAGCAGTAATCTCATACATTGTATTAGTATTTACAGTTTATAAAGGAGTGTCTACCTCACTGGGTCAGTATAATCCCACTTCATGGATGAGAAAACAAAGGTTTAGAGCCTCATGACTAAGTTCATGTTGGGGTCACCCCTCGAGTTCCAAAGTCCACACACACTAATTTTGCTGTTTCCCAAGACCCATCTGGACAAAGCAGTACAGATATGCTTCCCACATTCAGAGAAAACCCCAAATGTAACTTTTTTGGCCATGCCTGTGGCACGTGGAATTTCCTAGGCCAGGGATCACATATCAGGGATCATGTAACCAGAGCCACAGCAGTGACAATGCTGGATCCTTAATGCACTGAAGCACAAGGGAACTCTACCAGCAGTAACTTTTAATTAAAAAATACATAATTAAATGTATGCTTTTGAAAAGAGGAGATATATGTAAGATATACATGCTAACTACTGTTAAACCGTAAGATGGTATAAACTAGTATTAAATCAATGAAATAAAGTAGGCCATTTGACAGAGTGGCTGTAATGTCCCGGTGGCCTACGTAAGCAAACCAAAACAACATCTGTAAATCTGTAAATGCCTCTGGGTCAGGAAATCAATACCTAATGACAACCAATCACAAAGAGCCAACTAGGCTTGATGCTACAGTCAATCAATCATTTCCTTTCTTTGCCTCTGCACTTTATATAATTCTTTCCCCTAGCTTCTGTCCATGGTGGGCTCCTAACCACATCCAGTTTGGTGCTGCCCAATCTGAAGTGATTTTTGCTCAAATAAACGCTTACATTTTTTTAACATGCCTCAGTTTACCCTTTAACACTAGAATATTCCAGTCCAGAACTTCAACTGGACCAGATGTGGTGGGTAAACAGCCATATTCTCTTCTTTTATTTCCTTTTTTTCATCCCTGATGTGATCAAAGTGACAGACTGCCCCAAATAAAAGTTCTTTTTAGTGATTACAATTTATTCCATCCTAAAACGGAAGATGACTGCAGTGGCACTGGATATTGGGGCACTATGGTTCAGCTCTGCGTTGAGCCACCCGCCTACCACGATCATTCTCATTCTTGAAGATGCTCATGACCACTGCTGTACAACTCACTCGGAGGTTGGAAATCATACAAAACACTATTTAGTAGTTAACTTGGAGAGTCTAGAAATTAGGTCATCTTAAGATTATTGTGGCCAGGCTACCAGAATTCTCTTCAGAAAATGAAAATGTTATCATCTATAAATTATATCCACAGTTAAATTATAATCTAATAAATATCCAACTTTTAATTTTCACCCAGGACTAAAATCCCACTTCCCACTGAAGCAGTCATCCATGTTTCTAGAACATTCCCAGAAGGTTTCCAGAGATATCCTTTGGGTTTCCCTTCAGGCCCCTCTGTCACTTGGGTGCCAGGTAAACATGGATAGACAGGCTATGACTTCTGCTCTCAAGAAGCTGATGGTCTGATATATTTATTCAAACATACATTTCTAGGTTATCACATGACAGACTATATACTATATCACATATAGTATACACATGATATATACTATATCACATAACAGACTATACTATAATAGCACTAAAGAAGTATGCATCTCTGCAGGAAAGGGTTAATCTATCAGGCCTAGCTGTTATCTTGAGAAACATATCTTACAGGGCTGGCCCTTGGTTGGCTTCTGAGAACTTCCCCACACTAGCAAAACACCTGCTTTCGGGGAATCCTGAATTTTAGTAATTGTGGCTAGTCATTGTGATGATGTGACCAAGCACCCAGAAAAACCCTGGGCCCTCAGCCTCAGATGGGTGCCCTTAGGCAGAAACGCTGTGGGCGAGGTGCTGGGTCTCCCTGCTGGGGGAGGAAGTACTCTGTGTGGCCTCATTTGGGGGCAAATGGGAGCCTGCCCTTGGATTCTTCCAGCCTCTGCCTGTGCCCTTTTACTTCATTGATCCAAATGCAGAAACGTGCCCTGTAGCTGTAATAAATAAATAAATGAAACCATACACAGGACTGTGTGCTGAGTCCCCAGGAGTTCTTCTGGAAAACTGCCAAACAAGTGTGGTTTTTTGGACCCCCAAAAAATCCCATTGTTTCAACAGTCTACCATTTGGATTGGTATTTATACATTAGTGTTCTTCCAGACAACTGGTCAGTGAATTTGAGAGTTTGGGGGTAAGGTGAAATTTTAAATTAGATGACATAAATTACTCTGCCAAGTTCTTTTTAACTTTGCCTCATCTACCGGTGTCATCAGTGTTTTCTTAAAAATTTATACCATATTTAACACACACTCTCATATGTAACATACACACATACATACATTATGCTGCCACGTCTTTGATTTCAGAAGTTTCAGCTAAACATCATAAGACATAAAGGGAAAGAACAGAATGAAGCCAAGGGCAACGTGGCTTCTATTAACCTTTCAGCCACAATCTTTTATTCAAGTTATTTGGCAAATTAACTGATCTTGAATAAAAGGGGCAAGGCGGCCCTGGGAACTTCCATTTCATGTTGGCATTGTTTTCAATAATTAAATGCAAGGCTTGCTATCAGCACTACCCAAGTGTCATGCTAGGAATAAAAAAGCGTGAAAAGAAACAGCATTCTCTCTGAAAAAGATGCATCCTGTTTGTTCAGCATGCCTTTGCTCTCACAGAGAATCTAGAATTCTGGATCTTCGAGACAGAATAAGAAAATGCTGCAATCCAAGGAACTGTATTCAATATCCTATAATAAATCACAGTGGAAAAGAATATGAAGAAGAATATAAATATAAATGTATAACTGAATCACTTTGCTGTACATCAGAAACTGACACAACATTGTAAGTCAACGGTACTTCAATAAAATAAATTTTAAAACCTAAAAAAAAAAAAAAAAGACTCACAGACATAGAGAACAGATTTGTGGTTGCCAAGGGGGAGGAAGGATTGGGAGTTTGGGATTAGCAGATGCAAACAAGTATATTTAGGATGGATAATCAACATGGCCCTACTGTATAGCACAGGGAACTATATTCAGTATCCTGTGATAAGCCATAATGGAAAAGAATATGTTTACCTAAAACTGAATCACTCTGCTACACAGAAGAAACTAACGGAACATGGTAACTTGACTACAATAAAATAAATTTTCAATAAACTTTTGAAAACAGTACAATCACTGTCATAACACTGTCAAATACTAATGTAAATCATACAAAAAACATCCAATTTTTAAAAATCGTACTTCAGTAAACACTAAGAGTCCCCAGATTTCTTTACCCCCAACACCTGGAACATGTACACTCAGTAACAGGGAAGCACTCCCCAGTGTTTGAACTCCCTCAATGATTAACCTTTAGAACCTTATACCTCAACTCCCCTAACTTCATTTTATAACTGGAACAAAACAGTGAGGTTTATACGGGTACATGAGTTAATTTTCACCCACATCCAAATGACAATTAGGTCATATTTAAAGGCCCCTAATCAGGAATCCACACTTCAAAGGCAGCCAAGGCAAACACTTCAAATGTGCTATCTAAATCTGCACTAGAGGGTTTGTTAATTAGCATAAGGGGTGTCAGAAATCACTTTTCATTGAAGAAACGGGTGGTGTTCTGGATATAGGGTAGCAAGGAAAACTACACAGGCCCAAATGCCCTTGCATGAGAAAAAGAAGAACTGGGCCAACCAGCAGCTGAACATCCAAGAGTAAGTCTCTGAATTCTGCCCAACCATCTGGTCTCGAGCCCAAGCCCTCCTCACCCTCACCCACTGCCCACTCGACAGAAGATGCTGTGCCTGGTCTGGCTGGATAACCTGACACCTCCTCTGTTTCCAAGATAGTGCTTCAGGCAGGACCTGCCCAGGGACTCCTGCCCTCACAAGAGCAGGTACTAGATCTCTTTTGTTTTCTTTTTCCTTTCCTTTCTTTCTTTCTGCAGCTCACTAAATAATACCTATACAAACTGTGATCTGAGGCTTCCTTTCATGTTCATTGGAACATACCACCCACCAGCCAGGTCATGCGGAAAAAAAAAAAAAGAGATACAAATCTCCCCTACCTCTTTTTCTCAGACTTTTACCAGAGAAACAATTTTTTTGACTATCCAGTTGGCATAAATACACTACTTTCACCTGTTACTTCACATTGACCCAGGGCCTTATTTTCTTCAAAAGGCATATATGTCTATTTCAATAACCACATGTCTGAGCACCTAGATATTTTGGGCATTAAAGGCATATTTGAGGAGTTCCTGTTGTGGCTCAGCGGTTAACGAACCTCACTGGCATCCATGAGGACACAGGTGCGATCCCTGGCCTCGCTCAGTGGGTTAAGTATCCGGTGTTGCCGTGAGCTGTAGTGTAGGTTGCAGACGTGGCTTGGATCCCACATGGCTGTGGCGTAGGCCAGTGGCTACAGCTCTGATTCAACCCCTAGCCTGGGAACCTCCATATGCCACGGGTGCAACACTAAAATGCAAAAAAATAAAAAAAAAGGCATGTTTGATAATATTTTGAAGGAAAAATAGGAGTTACCAACAATTTAACAAGGCCATCAAGCCATATTCACAAAATGGCAAAGCTTTCAAAGTTTTATTTTAGAAGCTTATCACATGTTGCATGTAAGTCTGGCAGACAGCCCAATGGAGAAAACCATCTAGCAATTCTGAGGTGGACATATAGATGTAGAAACATGAGTAACGATTTGGAACCAGGGAGCAAAAGTCGCCATTTTTCATATCTGACACTGCCCTCCACCTCCAGCTGACTCTCTGTTCTCATTTCATACCATTTTTGCCCAGTGCCTTAAAAGGAAGTTGTGTGCTGTAGTTTTTTTAAAAATCTGGAAGACTTGCGATATTTTTTCCAAGACAAAACGCTCTGGGCTATCTACCCATTAAAAAAAAAAAAGTCAGATAAACACGTGCTACTTTCTGGTGTGTTTAACACCTTCCACTAAATTCCTCCCCTGTTGCTTAGGTGGGTCTCCTTTTAGAACCAGAGGTTTTTAAAGTGTGGTATCTAAATCAGCAGCATCAGCATCATGGGTAAACCTGTTAAAAAGGCAAATTCTCAGCCCCAACCCCAGACCTAATGAATCAGAGGCTCTGTGGATGGGCACCCATTTTCTGATAGGAAAAATCCCCCCAGGTGATTCTAATAAACACTAAAGTTTGGGAAGCACTGTTCAACATTTGGCACACATCTAGTTAAACTTGGAAACAGTGACTACAGATGTACCTGAGCTGTCATCTTTAGAGGGAGGGGAAGCAGATGGCAAGGAAGTTCCTCCTTCTGTTGTGCTTCACTGGCAGGGTGAAGAAGTGATCGCGCAAAGTTCATAAAATCCTTTTCACCACCGCACCAGACTTTGCTTCGTTATCAGTGTGGCTGCCATCTTTGCACATGCTCTCCAGTTCTCAGCCTCCATTCTACAGCTTACTATGGGCAAAGTTTTAAAACACCTGTTGGTGACTCAAGAATACCACTTCTCTTCTAGGGAAATAAGGAAGGCAAGCTAATTAAATCATCACACATGTCCTTGTCACATGGTATATCCAGTGGCATGGAGGCTGCTCACAGCAGTGCCACTACAGAGCTCTGAGCCCCAGTTTGAGGAATGTGCCCAGAAATTCTGGTTGTATGTCAAAAGGTGATAAAGCTGATTCAACCAGCAGAAAAGAGACATTTCATTCCAACCAAACCCAAAGCAGAATAATGCCTAGAGGGGAAGGCTCTCTAGAAAGAAAAGGGTTGATTCATAAGCATTTTTTGGTTTAATTAATTTTTAATAGACTTTATTTTCTAGAGCAGTTTTCAGTTCACAGCAAAGCTGAACAGAAGGTACAGAGAGTTCCCATATGAATGGGGGTTGGTTTCTGTTGTTTCTTTGGGGTCGGTTGAAATAAAGATTTTTCTTTTTTAGCCTACTGATGTGATGGATTGCACTAATTTTCAAATGTTGAACCAGCCTTGCTTACCTGGGATGAATTCTACTTGGTCATGGTATATAATTTCTTTAGACATTGTTGGATTCAGTTTGTGAATATTTTGTTGATTTTTGCATCTATGCTTATGAGATATAAATAGTCTGTAGTTTTCTTTTAATGTCTTTGTCTGGTTTTGGTATTAGGGGAATGCTGGCCTCAAAGAATGAATTAGGAAGTATTCCTTCTGCTCCTATCTTCTGGAAGAGACTGTAGAGAACTGGGATAACTTCTTCCTTAAATAATCAGAATTCTTCCTTAAGACTTCACCAGTGAACTCATCTGGGCCTGCTCCCTTCTGTTTAGAAGGTTATTAATTATCGATTCAATGCCTATAATAGTTATAGGCCTATTCAGATTGTATTTTTCTTCTTGCATGAGATTTGGCACATTGGGTCCTTCAAGAAATTGGTCCATTTCATCTAGGTTACCAAACCTGTGAGCATAGAGTTTTTCATAATATTTATTTATTATCCCTTTAATGTCCATAGGATCTGTAGTGATGTGTCCTCTTTCATTTCTAAAATTAGTAATTTGTGTTTTTTCTCTTGTTTCTCAGTTAGCCTAGCTAGAGGCTTATTGATTTTACTGATGTTTTCAAAGAAACAGCTTCTGGTTTTGTTGTGGAAACAAAAATAAATTTAATGCAGTTCTGCTGGAAAGATACTTGTACTTCTTTAGAGTGCTTGGAAACAACTAAAATATAATGCAATATGGTTGATCGTGTAAAATATTTATGAAGGTTATGGTAAAATACATGGGAGTGAGGGAAGGCCCCATGAAAAACAAATCCAGTATTCCAAACACTGGAATCCAGCTGAGAAGGACCTGCAGGAATAGCATGAATGAGCAGTGGATTCAAGGCAAAAGGACCTGGGTATACTTTTCTTTCTTCTTCTTCTTTTTTTTTTTTTTTTGGTCTTTTTTAGGGCTGCACCCATGGCATATGGAGGTTTCCAGGCTAGGGGTCAAATAGGAGCTGCAGCTGCTGGCCTACACCACAGCCACAGCAATGTAGGATCTGAGCTGCATCTACAACCTACACCACAACTCACGGCAATGCTGGATCCCTAACCCACTAAGCGAGGCCAGGGATCAAACCTGCATCCTCGTGGATGCTAGTCAGATTTGTTTCTGATGAGCCACAATGGGAATGCCATCTTTTTTTTTTTTTCTTGCCACACCTGCAGCATGAGGAAATTCCTGGGATAGGGACTGAAACTGCCACAGCAGTGATCCAAGCCACAGCAGTAACAATACTGGATCCTTACCTGTGGAGCCACCAGGGAACTCCTAGGTATACTTGTTTACTCTCAGGTGGTCAGTGTCTTCTAAAACAATCCCTCCAAAAATGACATTTACTTATATTATTGCCACCTTCTCCACTCTGATATTTTCTTTCAACAACTGGAGGAGGGAAAATTATGCTGCATTTCCATATACAGGTAAGATAAACTCAGGTTTTTTCTAGATGCCCTCCCCCCAGTACTCCTAAGTTGATGTCATTATACCCTCTGCTTGGCATGGACTTGGAGGAGAAGGAAAATTTACAGGGAAAATATGAAGATTTATTGATATATTTGTAGATAGACTTTTCTCCCAAAAGTTGAAGAAAAAAAATACTCTGTAGTGGTGCAAGTGGAGAGGGTAAACCACATAAAAAGACAGTCAGAACATAGTTTTCTTTTTCAGAATCTACCCTATGAATGGAAGCATTATTATTTTTCCTCTTGATGAAATTCTCTTTTTATCATCATGCCACATGGCAAAGACACATATATGCCTTGGCTTTATTTATTACTTCATTTTTAGGAAGGCACCATTACCAACGTTGCATAGCCGAGGTATCAAAATATATTAAGTCTGTCATCATCAAAAATGGTTTAAGTCTTCTCTTTGGGACACTACTATATTATTACATGACACGGAATACGTAAAACAATAAGTAACAGCACCAAAAAGCACTTTGGGAGATTCTATTAAAAATTATAATTATATGGAGCCATTTTTTTTAAACCAAAAGATCCCAAACACTGTCAAGTACTATGCAAGTAAGACAGGAAGAAGGAAGAACAACCTATGGCTGCTTTCATATTGATAACTGTGCTGTGCTTCATGATATACAAGGCTCCTAGCTTATTACTAGCAGGAAGGAATCTAACTCAAGTTTTACGGTCACAGTGTCGTGTATAGTTGATGAGATTTTTTTTTTTTTTTTTTTTTTTTGGCTAGATCCACACCAAGTACAAGTTCCCAGGCCAGGGACTGAACCCACGCCATAGCAGTAACCAGAGTCACAGCAGTGACAATGCTGGATCCTTAACCTGTCAAGCCATCAGGAAACTCCAAGTTGGTGAGATTTTTTTAAAGATACTTTACATGAAGTAGAGAGCTGAAATGCCTTGGGGTGGAGGCAATTTAAGAAACCGTATGCAAACAATAAAAGACATGAAAAGCGCAGATTACTCACCTTTAAAATTATTTATAGGAGTTCCCGTTGTGGCGCAGCAGAAACAAATCCAACTAGGAACCATGAGGTTGCGGGTTCGATCCCTGGCCTCACTCAGTGGGTTAAGGACCTGGGGTTACTGTGAGCTGTGGTGTAGGTCGCAGACGCGGCTCAGATCTTGTGCTGCTGTGGCTGTGGTATAGGCCAGCAGCTGCAGCTCTGATTCGACCTCTAGCCTTGGAACCTCCATATGCCACAGATACGGCCCCCCCCCCCCAAAAAAAAGGGAAGAAAAATAAAATAAAATACTTTACGATGTGAGGCTCTGGAATTGTACCTATGGATTTCCTTCTATAATCAGTTAATCATCTTTCATATATGAAGTAATGGGCAGCCAAACATATCATCTCCAAGACTGCAGATCATCCGTCATGCTTTTTAATCAGACTGGACTCGACAGTCACGATTTCTTATTAGAAAGAATTTTATGACCCCAGGTAATGGAATTCAAAAACTACCAGAATGTAATGATTCTGGTGAATAGGCAGTAAAGTTAAGAGAGATATGTGATGAATTGAGCTCCTGGGAATAAGTCGACTTCCTCCAACTATCTCCACCATCAGCACCCCATTCCTCCCTCCGCCCCTTGTTTCTTACGTGAGGCCAGAAATGCTTATACATTTGCAATGACATTTAAAAAATGACTCAGTGAACAGTTTGCCCCCTGGAGGTGTCTTCCACTGCAGGAGCCATGACAATGAGTAAGCCAAGGGGAAAGGAAAGAAGGGAACGTGGAGTATGGGTAACTAGAGGAGTCCAATCGGAAGAGTCAAATCTTCCTTAGGGTCTACCGGTGGGAGAGAAGACCTTGGCCTCATCTTGTTCTACTCATTTCAACGAGATTAACTTGTGGGTATTAACTCTTTTCCAGCAGAACACTAGCCCCAGAATTCCCGTGAGGTGGGCGTAGGCTATGGGCTGGGCCCCTGCACTCTATAAAGTGTCCCCACATGAGTTCTTTGCTCACGCATGTAGGTCAATAACCACGACCATGGTGAATGCACATGCACGCCCTTTATCTAAGACATGAACGAATTATTTTAAGGAGGAGCTGAGGAGCTGGGTGTTGCCTCGCCTGTTTGGCCAAGAAATACTCTTACACAATGCAGATCTTAGTTTTGGGATGAGCACTTACTAGGGTAAATGTTCAATGCTCATGTGTTTTCTGGCTCGTGGAAGGAAGATGTACTGGCAGAATTTTCATTCGAATGGTTTTATAGCTCTGGCTGATGCCTTTCAGTGCAATTTGTTTCAAGGCTGAGCGTGTAGTGGGGGTATTTATCCCCTTCAGTATTTGACTGTATAGCACCAAAGACAGAGACTTGAACTTTGAAATCACACTCTTTGGTTGTCTCCCATTCAATGTAGGTATGTCCAGGAATTCACAGGAAGCTCCGTGCAGTCTCTATGTCTAGGGAGGCAAATATTTCTCAAAAGGCTTCCTTCAGGAGTTCTCTTATGGCGCAGCAGGTTAAGGATCCATCTTTGTCAGTGCAGCAGCTAGGTTAGTGGCCGTGGCATGGGTTCAGTCCCTGGCCTGGAACTTCCACCTGCAGCAGGTGTGGCCAGAAAAAAAAAGGCTTCCTTGAACTGTGCATTTGTTTGGTCTTCAGGATTCTTATTCCTATTCCCTAAGCTGTGGTATGTTTTAAATCAGCATAGTTCTGCTAGCAAAGATGGGAAAGTAGCTTGGGACTTTTAAAAAACCCAACTGTGTTGACTACTACTTTGCTAGTGAATACAAACATAAATACTGTTTTGTTTTGTTTTGTTTTGTTTTTCGTTGCCTTTTTAGGGCTACAGCCTGTGGCATATAGAAGTTCCCAGGCTAGGGGTCAAATTGGAGCTGCAGCTGCCAGCCTATGCCACAGCCACAGCCAAGCCAGATCCGAGCTGCATCTGCTACCTATGCCACAGCTCATGGCAACTCGGGATCCTTAACACACTGAGCAAGGTCAGGGATCAAACCTGCGTCCTCATGGATGCTAATTGGGTTCGTTAACCGCTGAGTCACAACAGAAATTCCTGTTTTCCTCTTTTATTTTTCCCTTCACCCATGTTTTTTTTTTTTTTTTAATCTATCCAGGTGCTGTGTTCCATTTTCAATATGCAACCTGAGTAAAGAATAATTAAAAATTATCGGAAAATCGTGCCCTTCTGATTTTCAGGGAATTTAAAGAGAACGTTTCCTTGATTTGTCCCAGGAGACATGCCATTTCAGAGAAAACACCACAAGACTTAATGAGCTAAATTTGGGCACCTTGGCCCAACTTTAATTTTTAACTTAGTTCAGGGAAGTCAATTTAGAAAGCTCCGAGAGGATTTTCAATGTTTCTATTTATATTCTGAAGAACACTAGTCTGGTGTGGATGTCTTTAAAAGCCGCAGACTGTGAATGCCTATCAGTGGAAAGACCTGTTAAAGACAGCAGGAGGGGATCGAGCCCTTACACTCTACAATTTATATTAAGAATCTTCAAGACCAATGCTGAGCACAAACCTGTAAACTAGAACTATCCATATATTTTGGGGGGGGGGATTCTTTTACGTAATTGTTAGGCCAGATTTCAATCAATCTCTGGGTGAAAGATCAGAAAAGTCAGTCTTCCTTGAAATAGCTTTTCCTTTTCTTCAGGCGTAGGGGGCGCACCCGAGGCATGTGGAAGTGCCCAGGCCAGGGATCCAACCTGCTTCACGGTTGTAACCAGAGCCATAGCAGTGACAACACTGGATCCTTAGCCCACTGAGCCAGGAGGGAACTCCTGAAATAGCTTTTCCTTTTCCAAAAGTTTTATTTAGGACTTCTTTATTCTAGTGAGGACTTTTTTTCAGATTGGGAAAAGGAAGCAAAAAAGACCATCCTCCTGGACTTTCTATTAATGTAAATTCACATCTCATGGATTTGGGGAGGGTGAGCCCTGAAGGTTAAGGACAGCTTGTGGATGGAAATCAACCAGTGTAAATATATATACTAATGTATGCTTACCCAAGCACGTCACCAAATGATAATGTGTTTATATTAGGAAGAAATCAAGCCATCCCTTTCTCATTTTCTCTTCTACCATCCTAGTTGAATGATCAGAAAAACATACCCTGTGAACCTCAGCAGGTGTGGGAGACCTGGGTGAGAAAGCACTTCTATTATGTTCATGGTACGGGCTTAGACATAGCAACAATGGCATTCCTACAGATGAGAAAAGGGAAGTTCAGAGAGGTAAACTGGCCCCGGAAAAACACAGCTCAAGAGTGGCAGGACCAGGCATCCAACCCCAGATGTCTCTCTCCAGAGATCTTATGTTTAACTTTGGCCTCAGTACAGCCAACTTCAGAAAAGGGTTTGCTGTGAGCTGTGCAGAACCATGACAAAACCGGACTGAAATTATTGTCCGCTGCCTCCTCTGCTAAACTGACTGTAATAAAATGGTTAGTAATTCAGATACCCAAAAGGGTCACATGGATGGGAAAAATAAAGTCCAATCTCATTGGATGAGAATGAACATCTTGGCTGAACTGATGTCCGCGGGCAGTCAATGCATTACAACTACATCTCTGCATGGTCCTGGTGCTACCTGATTATCCTACCGTTTTCAGGCGTTAGACTCATGATTCCACCAAAAAAGTCAAGTTTTGAGCACAGCTTATTAAACAATATGCTGGTTCAGCAGAAGGATTGACCTGGACAGAAAGTAATCACACACACACACACACACACACACACACACACACACACACACATTTCCCCTTCTGAGAAACCACATAAAGTTTTGGATGGAAGTTGGGCCTGAGAAATATAATACAGTTCCAGGGAACAATCTTCATTGCATTAAAATAATTTCCAGGCAGGGCAATAAGTATTGGATCTCAGAGTCTTGACAGTTTTTAAGTAGCTCGTGATAAGAACACAAACGCTATACTGAATATTCATGAGACAGGAAAAATCTTGTTTCCATACCTGAGAAATCAGAATTTGAAAATTTAGAAAACACTTTAGAGTGAAAAGAATCTGTTTCCTTATGGGCATGATCTCTGGATTAAGACTTTTTCTTACTTTGAGTCATTTCTTCATTATCGCTCATAGTTGCTGTTTGCTAAGTAACAAAGAGGAGATACTTATTAATGGACTACCGTGTACCCATTCTCCCTTCGTCAGGTTCCTCCACCCTGTTTTTCATTCTGGAACTACCACTTTCTCTCTTGGTCCTTACTGTTTGAGTAGAGCTGTCTCTACTCTCAGACATATCCCCCAGGTGTGGCCAAAAGGCACGCCACTATGTATTTAGATTTAAAGATGAAAAAAAAGCTGATTAGAAATTATCTGGAATCATTGACTGGTGTCACCCGGGGAGAGGAACACTCTCTTAGAGCTGTAAAATATAGCTTTTGAACTGCCAATGAGGAAAGGATGCCTAAAAGTAAAACTAAGTCAGAGAAAAACAGAGCTAAGAGGTAGAGAGAGACCGTAACCTGAAGACAGGGCTGGCTTCATGGGCACGCAAATTGTGACATTTACAGGGCTGTGCACATGGAAGGGCCCTACCCTTGATTTAAGGCTATACTGTTTGCATTTTGAAATTCTTGATAATTTCCGAATAAGGAGACCTGTATTTTCTTTTTGCACTAGCCTCACCAATTATGTAGCCAGTCTTCCCTAAAGACTTCAGTAAGACCTCTGGATCCAAACATATCTGAGAGCAGACCTATTCTGCCGCCCTTCAGTTGTGTGAGGCAACAGATTCTCTTTTTTACTTAAACTAGTTTGGGTTGAGATTTCTCTACATGCAATTTAGTTCTAATCTGATAATAAAACAACAATTTAGATGATCATCTTTCCAACCTTCCACCTAATTCTAAAATAAGTTCTTCAACCAGCCCATATTTATTCATCCTTTTCCTAAAATCCTTCAGTTGTGGAAAACTAACTACTTTGTAAGGTAGCCCATGTTGAAACAACTCTAATATTCTTAAAGTTCTTCCTTTTATAAACTTGTACTTATTAGTTCTATTTCTACCCTCTAGAATTATTCAGATAAATCATACCTCCTGCCACATTGTAGGACGTCAAATAAAGACAGCTATAGTCACTTCCCCCAATAATTCACTATTATTAAGTTAGACTCTGGTTTCTTCCATTCTTCTTTTATTCTGTTTCAAAATTCTTGAACATCTCATGTACTATCCAGATTGTCATCATCCAGACTGAAGGCAAACTCCTACCGTGAACTACCATGTAGTGTTTCCTTCCCTGACTTTGGATGAAACATGCCTATTAACACAAATTAAAATGGCATTATTTAAGGCAACTGGTTCAAGTCAAGTCACCAGACAACTAAACACCCCCTAGGACAGGGTCAAGCTGAGCTTCATCATATTGCACTTGAACAGATGACCAGGTACAGGAGTCAGTGAACTACAGTGACAAAAATCCAGCCCACTACTTGTTACTTGGTAAATTAAATCATACTGGAACACAGCCACACTCAATTTTTTACCTATTGCCTGTGGCTGCTTTCATGTTCAATGGCAGAGTTGAATAGTTAGAACAGAAACTGGCTGGCCTGCAAAGTCAAAAATATTTATTATATGGCTCTATACCAAAAAAGTATGTCAAACCCTGATTTAAGCCAACGTTATAAGCATTTACATTTATCCTTGCTAGATTTTATTTCATTAGCTTTGGCCCTTCATTCCAGTTTGGTAAAATGTGCTTTAACTCCATCAATATGCAACCTACATCTAAACTTTTAAAATCCACAGGCAATTGGTCTCAAAATTGTACTGTACTTCCTAGTCCCAGTCTCCTCAAATCTATTTTAATTGATCCATAATACATTGCAATGGGTATTTTAGATCACAAAGGAAATTACCTTTCACCCTTAATTCTAATCCACAACATGGAGATCTAACACAGGCATTACCAGTTTTTTTCTTAACTGGACAAGAACTTTTGGAGCAGTGCTACCCACTGCCATTCCACTTTGATAGAAATGTTCTACACATTGGTATTGTCCGAGATGGCAACAACTGGCTATGTGTAGCTATTGAGCACTTGAAATAGGACTAGTTCAACTGAGGATGTCCATTTTTAATATTATGTAACTCAAGGAATTGAAAATGAAATATAAATATGCACATGTGGATAGTGGCTACCATACTGGAAAGGGCAGCATTAGAGTGTTAAGAACGCTAAGAAATAGTAAAGTCCCATGCTCCCTAAGCAACATTTTCTTGTTCAGGCGCTTCCAGAGCTCTCAGATAATAACTGCCTCTAAAGAATTCCCTCATTTCTCCAGTATCCAATGCCAACAGATGACTGGCAGGCTGAAGCCCATCTAGTTCATGACAGTTAATGGCAAATGAGGGCCTCGAACCCAGCTCATGTTTGAAAGAATACTGGAAAAGAAACAAATATACCATAAAAAAGCACTAGGCTAGCAAGACAAGCTGGAACACTACAGAAGTTATTTAGGATTTCATTAAGTTTTCATTTTATTACAAATTCTTTATTGAACATCATAAATCTCTGTGTGGGCACTGAACTTTGTGGTTAGGACTAGGAATGAAAGGACTAGGAATGACCTAATTTACATGAAATCACTTCAGGAAATAAGGCTGGATTCTTCCCTCCTTGCTATCCGGTAAATCTCATTTCCCTACAAAGCCCTGAGTTCTCTCCTCCAGCATTTTGGGGCATCTCTTTCTTGCATAAGAATTGCTATTATTGCATGTGGAGCATACAGAAAACTGTCCCTATTCCACAGAGGAGTCTGATGTGCAGTCAGGATTTACAAGTCTCTAATCTAAACATTCCGAATTCCCGCTGTGGTACAGCAGAAACGAATCCGACTAGTATCCATGAGGACACGGGTTCAATCCCTGGCCTCACTCATTGGACCAGGGATCCAACATTGCCGTGAACTGTGGTGTAGGTCACAGACATGGATTGGATCCTGTGTTACTGTGGCTGTGGTGTAGGCCAGCAGCTGTAGCTCTGATTCCACCCCTAGCCTGGGAACCTCCATATGCCATGGGTACGCCCCCTCCCGCCAAAAAAATATATTGACATCGTCCAAATCTCTGTTTTCCATCCAATTACTCTCTCGAGATTCAGAACTTTTATGCAACAGTGGTAGATTACAAAATATGGCCATGGATTCGTCCTGTCCTGTGTGCAAAGACCCTTTGCAAAGGGCCTTTGCTGTTCCTCCCTTTAAGAGAATGAGTCAACTGCTCAATCCCACAAACGTGGGCTGGCCTTGGGAATTGCCTGGCCAAAGGACTGTGGCTAAAATTACATTATGTGCCTTCAAAAGCCAAACCCAAAAAGGCCTTGCTTCTACCTCTGCTGCCTTGGGATGCTGCCCTGAAACTATGAAAGGAAGCCAGTATAGTGTCCTACAGGACCAGAGACTACGTGGAGAAGAACTGAGATGCCCCAGCCAACAGAAGAGCTGTGCCAAATAGGCACGTGAGGCTCTCCTGGACCTTCTAGTCTAGCTGCTGTCCTGGACAGATGCAGCCATGAGTGAGCTCAAGCAAAACCAGCAGTGGAACTATTCAGAAAACCCACTGAATTGTGAGCAATCATAAATTGTTATTTTAAGCCATTAAGTTTTAGGATGGTTTGCTATGCAACACTAGATAATGGAAATGCCAGCTCTCTCCAGGATGTCGCCACATGCAGGTCAGAAGCACACGAAATTTACAAGTCCCTAAGTAAATGCATCCCACCTCCATCCCCTTCCAGGTTCCACAAGCCTTCCTTGATCTCTCACCTGCAGCGTGATGAGGCACCCTTACAAATGCTTCTCCACCCAGGAGGGGTATTACAAACTCCTGTTCCTACCCCCAGCCCTCAGGGCATACACCATATTGTTTTAGACCCTGTGTTCCCAGTACCGAGAATAGTATTTGGCACATAGTAGGTGCTTAATAGCTGTTAAATGCCAAATGAATGAGTCATGCATCTAGAGACATCAGCAATCCAGAAACACAAAAACACAAAAATAATTGGTGAGGCAGGGTTGGGGGGAGTCAGTAAGGCAAGATACACCCAGTTACAACTCAGAAATTTACCCAAAGTCTAAGATATCTCATTTTCAATACATTTATAACAAACCTAGTGATCAAATCGTGTAGGTTATAGCAGCAATGATCTTTTTCTAAATTTTTTTTAAAAATCTGCATAAGTTGATTTACAATGTTGCACCAATTTCTGCTGTACAGCAAAGTAACTTGTCATACACACACACACTCTCTTTTTTATTGTTATTATTTTCCATTATGGTCTGTCCCAGGAGATTGGATGTAGTTCCCTGTGCTGTACAGTAGGACCTTATTGTCTATCCATTCTAAATGTAATAGTTGGCATCTATTAAACCCAAACGCCCAGTCCATCCCATTCCCTCCGCCCTCCCCCTTGGCAAGCACAAGTCTGTTCTCTGCGTCCATGAGTCTGTTTCTGTCTTGTAGACAGTTTCATTTGTGCCATAGTTCATATTCTACATATAAGTGATATGATATGGCACTTGTCCTCTGACTTGTTCCACCTAGTATGATAATCTCTAGTTGTACCACGTTGCTGGGAATGGCATTATTTCATTCTTTTTATGGCTGACTAGTATTCCACTGTATATATGTACCACATCTTAATCCACTCATCTGTCCATGAACATTTAGGTTGTTTCCATGTCTTAGCTATTGTGAATAGTGCTGTTATTAACACAGGGGTGCATGTATCTTGTTGAATTGTAGCTTTGTCCGGATATATGCCCAGGAGTGGGAATGCTGGATCATATGGTAGTTCTATATTTAGTTTTCTGAAGAACCTCCATACCATTTTCCACAGTGGTTGTACCAATTTACATTCCAACCAACAGTGTAGGAAGTTTCCTTTTTCTTGACACCCTCCCCAACTATTATTTGTAGATTTTTTTAATGATGGCCATTATTAACGGTGTGAGGTGATACCTCATTGTAGTTTTGATTTGTATTTCTCTAATAATTAGTGACGTTGAGCATCTTCTCATGTGCCTACTGGCCATCTGTATGTCTTCTTTGGAAAAATGCCTAGTTAGGTCTTCTGACCATTTTTTAACTGGGTTGTTTTTTTTTGTTGTTGTTGAGTTGTTTGTATATTTTGGATATTAAGCCCCTGTCAGTTGAATCATTTGCAACTATTTTCTACCATTCTGTATACTTTTGTTCTGTTTTGTTTTGTTTTATGATTTCCTTTGCTGTGCAAAAGCTTGTAAGTTTAATTAGGTCTCATTTGTTTATTTTTGTTTTTATTTCTAATGCCTTGAGAGACTGACCTAAGAAAACATTTGTAAGGTTGATATCAGAGAATGTTTTGTTTATGTTCTCTTCTAGGAGCTTTATGGTGTCATGTCTTAACATTTAAGTCTTTAGGCCATTTTCAGTTTATTTTTGTTCATAATGTGAGCGTGTGTTCTAATTTCACTGATTTACATGCAGCTGTCCAATTTTCCCAACATCACCGGCTGAAGAGACTTTTTCCCATTTTATACTTTTGCCTCCTTTGTCAAAGATTAATTGACTAGAGGTGTCTGGGTTTATTTGTAGGTTCTCTATTCTGTTCCATTGATCCATATGTTTGTTTTTGTACCAATACCACACTGTTTGACTACTATAGCTTCATAATATTGTCTAAAGACTGAGAGGGCTATGCCTCCTATAGCAACAATGACCTGAATACTAGTCAAGAAGGCCTATATTAATTAATTTAAAAAATCACTCACAGTAAGCACACTGAAAGGTAACACAAGTGACAACTGAAAAAGTGAAAGGAGATAAACGAAATTAACTAACAGACAGGAGAGCCAGGAAAAGTATAGGACTCTGAGCTATTTGGTGTCTCTTCTCACTCAAAGCCCTCACCTAAGCCACTCTAAGCATCTCAACCACCAGAAAAACATCAGGGGAAGGAGGGCAGGGATTTTTGTCTCCTTTGTTGAGCACTACACCCTCAACCTCTAGCCCACCATCAGCACTTTGTAAACATCTGTGGATTGAGTGAACGACCTTCAACCACCATAGACAACACAGAACAGACTGATGTCTAAAGTTAGACCGGGGAGCTCCCTGTTGGCTCAGCAGGTTAAGGATCCAGCATTGTCACTGCTGTGGCATGGGTTCAGTCCCTGGCCCAGGAACTTCCAAATGCCATGGGTGCAGCCAAAATTTTTTTTTTTAAATCAAGTAAGAATGACCTGAGTCATCAGGAAAAGTTTCAAATATATTCATTACACCAAGTTTAGGAAGACAAGGCAGGAGGTAACACATTGGAAAAAATTATACTAAAATTGCCTTTCAAAGTCTGGACACATAGAAGTGGTAACCTTCATTCATTTGAAAAATGTATGAACACAAACTGCCAGATAAGTGAGTTAGAACATGTCTATTTTCTCTTGCGTCTTGAGAGCTAGCCCTGTCTCTTGCATTTTTCTGTATTTTCCACTCTGTATAGCAAAGCAGGTACAAACAACACTGTAATGAATATTTCAAATCTTTTATTATGGAAAATATCAAACACACATAAAAGTAGAGAATAAGTTAGTGTATCTTTATGTGACTATCACCCTGCATCAATATCATCCACTCTTGGTCAACCTTGTTTCATGAAAACCACGTCTACCTTTCTTCCTACGCACTATACAAATATTTTGGAATGAATAATTAGTTTAAGATCCAGTTAATCACTATCACCTATAATCCAGCAGGTGAAATTTCCAGATTTATTTGTATTTAATGGATACTAATTAATGGAATATTTTCATTAGTGATGATTTCATCTAAATGTATGAAGAGTAACTCCCTTATAATGGCTTTTTTATTTTTATTCATCCATATAAAACCAAATGTCATACTAGAATAAATGATTCATTTTTATTTTAATCAATTTTTTATTTGTTGCTCTCATTAAGCCATTTTTCTTCCCAAGGATCTGAGAAATTGCATTTTTTTCAAACATTACTATGGCAAGATTAGCTTATGGTTTACCTTTTTCCCCGGTACTAGATTTTTCAAAACACCACCTTTCTTTATATTTTCAGTGCCTTTTAAGGATTATATATCCTACTGTAGTTTATTCTAATGTTCAGAATACAAAACTGCTGTTTTGTTCAAGTTCAGATACCACATTAATTAAATGTTGAGAATATTTGAAACCAACTTTAAAACAAACATAACATTAATCATTCTTGAAATACACTTGCACAGTGAGGAAAATTATCTTGTTTCAAACATAATATTTTATGATCTAAAACTGTGATATAAATTATTGAAGATAAAGTAAATTTGACTTTATATAGATTTTAACAGCACATTTAGTCTTACACATTTTTTAAGAATAAGATTTGGGGAAATGCATACAATTATCCTACATCCTTTTTTTTTTTTTTCACTTTTATAGGGCCACACCCACGGCATATGGAAGGTCACAGGCTAGGGGTCGAATCAGAGCTGCAGCTGCCAGCCTATGCCATAGCCACAGCAATGCCAGATCCAAATCGTATCTGCTACCTACACCACAGATCACAGCAATGCAGGATCCTTAACCCACTGAGTGAAGCCAGGGATTGAACTCGAGTCCTCACGGATACTATTCAGGTTCGTTGCTGCTGAGTGACAATAGGAGCTCCAACTATTTTTCTTGGTTTGAAAATCAGTGACTTCACTATAGAACCTCCTATGTCATAGAATGGAAGAGACTAAATCAAAGGAGCAGGAAGTATTCATGGCCGGGCAAGAGAATTACATTCACTAAAATTTTACTTCATCAATACTCTACTGCAGGGACTCTCAAACTTTGCTCCACATTGAAATCACCTGGGGCATTTCTGAAAAATCCTGATGCACAAGTCACAACCTAGACCAAATGATCTAGGTCTCTGGAGATCGGACCAATATGTGCTGAAGCCGGCTTGGCTCCCAGCAGCTTCTAAAAGCCCATATAACGCGCATGTCTTCCCAACTCTGTGTTCAGTGACACTTATGTTAGCAGCCAGAAAGTGGCAATGGCGGGAGTATTTACAACACAGAAATGGGCAGAAATTATAAATCAGGGCTCTTTATCTTCCAGGGAGTCAACTGTTAACCATTTACCAGCACATCATTGGAGTGGGGGTAGGTGGGTACACAAATACCAATATTTTTTAAAGCTCTGCAAACGGTTTCGATACACAGCCAAGTTTGAGAACCAATGCTCTAGACACGGTGGTTGCTAAACTTCAGGGGTTATCAGAATTGCTTGGAGGACTTGTTAAAACACTGGATGAGTTCCAGTTCAGTGGATCTGGGGTAGAGCTCCAGAAGCTGCATTTCTAACAGGTGAGGCTGATGAAACCTATCCATGGGCCACATTTTGAGAACCACTGGTTCAGGGCAATTATTGAGCATGAACCAACCAATGAGTGCAGCAATGAATCCTAGAAATTTAGAAGAGGCAAAATTAGCCCAGAATGATCACTGCTCACAACAGAAGCTGGGAAATAAGACCTAATTCTAGAAATCCCTATGTATCCATGCCTTTCATGTCTTGCCCATCCCTTAACACTTGTCCTCCATTCTCTGGATGGGTAGGTACATTCATTCATTCATTCATTCATTCTACCACCATCTTTTATTGAGTCTATATTAAATGTCTGGTAGGACAGGTCTTTAGAAATAAAAGATTAAGGAGACAAGGTCCAGTCTAGAAGGGTACCTCCTGGTTGGGAGGACAGGCACCATAATATTGAATCAAAGGTCTGGTAATTGTGCCATCATAAAGCTGCTGTGTATACACAGTCTGCTTTAAAAACTCAAAGGAAGACAGCGACCGGGGGGTCTTCCTAGAAGCACTACCAGTTGACGTACAGTTTTACAAAATAATTAAGGGTCAGGTTAAATGGACCAGAGGATGGCAGGAGATAAACCAGCGCATGCAAAGACAACAGCTGGTTTAAGAGCAGGACAGCAGAAAACAACATATTGATGCCAATGGATCTCAAAATTTGGTGGGCACTGGAATCACCTGGGGAACTTGGTAAAAAAGACAAAGGATCAGGCCCACTCTGAAGGCCTCTGTGTCCTTTTCTGGCTCTCCGGGGGTGGGGGGGGGTCTGATACAGACGAAGGCTGGAGGATCACTGACTCAGAGAATCATGACCAGAGGTGATGCACCAGAGTGGCATAAAGGGCCCTGAGGGAAGGAGGAGATGGATTCAAGAGGAGGCCAGGACCAGCCTGCAAAAAGTGATTTGAAATAACGATTTTTAAAAAACAGAGGAATGGTTTACATCTTCTCCTGGCCATCTGGGCATCCACTATCTGGGAGAAGAGTCAAAAAAAGCTTGGGTTTTCCAAAGCAGAGCCCAGCAAACTACAGTCCACGGGCACATGGGGCCCACCACCCACTTGTGTACCATGCACAAAGTGAGAATAGCTTTTATATTTTTAAATGGTTGGAAAAAATAAAAGAATAATATTTTATGACACATGAAAGTTATATGAAATTCAAATTTCAGTGCCCATGGAACAGTTTTATCAGCACACAGCCAGATTTATTCATTTATGAATTGTCTGCGGCTGCTTTCTCATGACAATGGTTGAGTAGTCGCAACAGAGACTGGGGTCAGCAAAGCTGGCCTTTACAGAAAGGTTTGCTGACACTATTTCTAAAGGCTGAGCCTATGAAATTCTAGAGCTGGAAAAGCCTCTAAAGAATGAGGAAGAAGCGAGTGACCCGGACCAGGAAGAGTTAGAGTCTCCCAACTGGTGGCTTCAACATATAATGGTACCCTGGAGACCCAGAGACCTGGTTTCAACTTCAGTTTGTGTCCCAAGGGTAACAGATGTTTTCTGGGACCATCTAAGCAATGGCTTAGAGAAAGTCCACCAAGATCTGTGGCCTTGTGCGCTGCAAGGAAGGTGCAGAGGTCAAGCTTATCATGAGGAAGAATAGGCTGTCAGCAAAGGCGCTCACTTTCAAACATCCACGTGGGCACCATGCATCACAGCAGCAGTCATGATGAGTAGAAATGAAGACCAGAGGCCCAACTTGAAGGTCCTGGCATCCTTCATCCCTGGAATTCTTTTCTTTTTCTTTTTTCCTTTTGATGGCTGTACTTAGTGGCATATGGAAATTCCTTGGGCCAGGGGTTGAATCAGAGCTGCAACTGAGACCTATGCCACAGCCACAGAAATACCAGATCGGAGCCAAATCTGTGACCTACACCGCAGCTTGTGACAATGCCGGATCCTTAACCCACTAAGCAAGGCTAGGGATTGAACCCTCGTCCTCACAGACACTATTTTGTGTTCTTAACTCGCTGAGCCACCATGGGAACTCCCATGCCTGGAATCCTAAATGAACCTCAATGTAGGAGCAGGGATCCTCTCCCTTCTTCCTGGCAGGGAGGTAGTAGCTAAGCCAGGTTGATTTGATTTAAGAAAATAGAGAAATGCGGCATTTCCTGATACACCTTAGTCCCCAACATTCTGCTCATACTTCAGATGCCCTTCTCTTTCGTTAGCTCTCCTTGAATTTGAATATCAAAGCCATTTTTCTTTCTGGCGTCAGTGACATACGGCCAGAGGGAAAAGCTGGTGATCCCTGGAGCAAGATGTCTAAGCACACCTGTGACCTGTGTCTCAGCACTGCACCCCACTGGGGTTGGTTGCAAGGAGGCTATGCCATGCTCCAAATATATCTGCTGGAGAGCAGCCCAGATTTAATTTACTACTATGCTCTGGGTGCAGGATCTCTTAATATCTTCCAATTACCTGCCTCATACCACCATGGCTGTTTTAAGCAGAAGTCACTTAAGGCTTCCTCATCACAGAAAACCTTCCCATTTCCAAAAACTTATGTTAAGAGAAAGGGTCAGAGAGACTTTGAGCTTGGGTTCAGCCCAAAGTCTGGATTTTCTATCTTGGGAACCAAGAGCTGGAGCAATCCGAAGTTATACTGGGTAGAAAGGGAAAACAGGCTTTGGACAGAGGCTTACTTTATTTGGCAAAAACTGCTTGAATGGACCATTTAGTTATGCAAATGCAAAGTGGAGACTATAATTAGTAGAGGCAAGGTTTGAAATGCTACAACTGCAATAGTGGCCAATAAGAAAGTGGTTGTAGGCAGAGTTGCACCTCTGCAGATAACGTTTGCCTTAAAGATAGGTTTCTTTTCTTTTTTAGCCATGCCCATGGCATGCAGAAATTCCAGGGCCAGGGACTGAACCCACTCCACAGTGGCAACCCAAGCCACGGCAGTGACAATGCTGGATCTTTGACCCTCTGAGCCACCTCCAAAAATAGGTCTCTTATCCATGGCGGATTTGGTTGTCCTTCATCCACAGATTCTACTTTCAGCTTCTATAGGTCATCTATATTCCCTGCTCATGGCCCTTTCAAACCCAGCCACTGTGGGTCCTCTCTCACCTCCCAGTCTCTGACCTTCCTCTTTCCAGATCCTCCTCATTTCTTTCTTCTTGTTCTCCATTCTCCAAGTGTGGTCCTTAAAACAGCAGCATCGACATTTTCTGGGAACTTGTTTAGATAACAGATTCCCAGGCTTCAACCCAGACCTACTGAAATCTGAACTCTGAGAGCAGGCCCAACAGTCTGCATGTTAACAGGCCTCCAACGTGACTTTGATGCCTCACAGGTCAAGGTCTTGTCAAAGCAGTTTCCAAAGATACAGCAGGAGTGAAGGTACTTGAGATGTGAACATCACTTCATTCTAGAGAAAAGGCCTTAACAAAGGAACTGGAGCCTTCTGGTTCAGCACCAACCCAGATTATCCTAAAGATATCCCGAGTGTTGGTTAAGGCAAGACTGACCCCAAGCATCAACCACGCACCTGTGTCACACACCTGGTGACCTGATAGCGCAACAGCTCTCTATGCCAGCAGGAATTCAAGGGGAGAGAGTAGCACTAAAGGACACAGCCAGTGCATGTCTGTGTTTGGGGTGATAAGGAAGGAGTAACTGGCAATGAGGACTCATGGTACGACAAGGAGCTAAGTGGAGAGGGAGCCCTAGGGCCAGTCTCTTGAACCCTGAGCATGGCCTTGGTTCAGACCCAGGTTGGATTTTGCTCTTGTTAGTCCCTTCTTTCATCTTAAAGTCTCTGCTAACTGCTGATAGGACCTTCTTTGTTTTCCCAAGTTGACGAACCCAAGAAGCCTCTAGGTTACCCTTCAGCCATGGTGGCCAGGTGGCGTGAGGCCCTATACTCATCAGCTGCGTGGAGAATAGCTCGACCAGGTTTTGGCTTCTGAGTCTACAACAGCTTCTGCTTGGTTTTGTTGGGCTCTGAAAACTCCAATCTGGAATCACTGCAACCCTGCGAACCTGCCTTTTATCTCCAGTATCTTGCCAAGTTGTAAGGTAGCTCTTGAACTTAAACAAGTTAGAAGCACATACACCAAGCTCTCCTCTAAAGTGCAAACGATTTCTCTGCTGTGTTTTTTTGCTGTGGGAAGTGGCCTCAGCTCTTTCAAAGGCCTCCAGGAGCCCACCAAAGCAAAGTATAAGAAAATCAAAAGCTTTATTTCTCATTTTGAAAGCTGCTTATATAACAATATCTGGCATAAAGAAAAAACAGAACTTTCAGCCCAAATTGGGATACATCATCTGTAGAAAGGCCCTTAAGTCAATCCGTGGTCCTTCCGTCGTACATTTCAAGGCTTGGCGACTCCTGCTAGGCCTCTCACTGGCTTGAATCGTTTGCCTTTTCAGTTTGCAGCCTCTGTCTACAAGGAGTGTTAGAAATGAGCAGCCCTTCCTCCACTGTACTTGGGGTTACATAGTATTATTGTTACTGTCCAAGGTTCTTGGCCTCTTTAATCAATAGAAATTAGCAAGCCGGACAAGAAAGTGCAGGCAAGGCTTTACTGGGGTCCCTACTACCGCAGGGGCATTGGGGGGGTAGGCAAAAACAAGCAACAAGTTTCTCTGGCACTCACTCATGGAGGGGGGATGGTTCCTTATGTGGGGGAGGGCAGGGGCAGTTTGGGTGTAGGGCCAGAGGAGTGGCCTAGGTAGTTCACCCACCCCTCTGTTGGTGTGTGTAGGGCATACACAGTACCGTGCTTTTGCTCTTGGCTCTTTAGAAACCGCAGGGTTTTTTTGTTTTCTTTTTTTAGTTTTTTTTTTTGTATCTTCTTGTCCATAAATTGCCACAAATGCGCATGCACACAGTTATTTTTAGCCCTTTACAGTTTCTTTGTATTTTGTTGCTCACAGAGGTGTTTGTCCAGATGCAAGCACTGGAGACATTGAAGCAAAGGATCCCAGTTCCCATTCTGTCTCATTACGACCCCAACTGCCCAGGTAATAAAAAAGGGGCTTCTGAACCCCAAATGTCGGGGTGCCCTGAGACTGAGAAGAACAGACCCTCAGATGCCTTTTAACAAGCTATGCGCTGTGGGAAACTTCTCTGACCCACAGCCCCAGCAGCTAGAAATCCGAGACCGTGTGGAAACACCTGCTCATTAGGCCCAAGTCTTTTGAACCACACCAGTGAATGGAAAGCCATGAAAAGAATGACCTCAGCCTGTTAACCCAATAAAGCTTTTCTAGACATTCACAGGACACTGGAGTTACGCACAAGAAAGAGGAGAGGGATTAGTTAAATTGTAAAGTTCACAGTCGGATCCTGTGACTGACAAGGCAGGAATCAGAATCAGGCTTCAGGGCCAAGCTACCCACGACCAGGAAGCGGAGTGCCCCCGTCGGAGCCGAGCACCACTGCCATCAATCTGAATTACTGCAGCCCCTGGAAGAGTAGCGTGGCTTAAAATCCAGAGACTCACAAGGACTATTTCTGTGTAGTTTCACTTTGAGCTTGATAAAGTAAAGAATGAACAGAACCTTTCAAGTATGTAAGTAATGCCTGGCTTACGAAAGACCTGCAGAAATCCATTTTTTTCCCCATCTCTCCCTTCAGTTAACCAGAAACTGAGCTATTCTCCACCTGCTGGGAAACAAACCAGCTAACACATTTCATGAGTTTTAGGAAGTACAGCCTTTCACATTTCAAGTTTCTAGGTTCATCTTATAATGAATGGCATTTTTGAATCCCTGCCTTCCTGGAGGAAGCACAATTGGTTGATTATTCCCAGGGTCATGATTGGACAATCACAATTCCTCCCCATTTCAGCCAAAATCTATGCAAAGTCTGTTTGAGGATGGAAAGAGGAGACTTTATGGTCACTAAAAAAAACTTCTGTTGAAAACTTCTGGGAAGATCAAGAACATCACACAGGAGTTCCTGCTGTGGACCAGTGGAAACAAATCCAACTAGTATACATGATGATGCAGGTTTGATCCCTGGCCTCGCTCAGTGGGTGCAGATCCAGAGTTGCTGTGAGCTGTGGTGTAGGCCGGCAGCTTTAGCTCCAATTCGACCCCTAGCCTGGAAACTTCCATATGCCACAGATGTGGCCATGAAAAGGAAAAAAAAAAAAAGGTCATGCAGAATGGGTTTAGGCAGCTTGGAAGAAAATTCTAGAAGCAATAACGAAGTACTCATTTAAGAAATGATGCATCACCAGTGCTTTCCATGGCACTGAGGAAAATATTTTGTGGAAAATCATGGACATCAATTATTGCATTGAAAAGTGATTCATACAGGTCAAGCTCTGCTTTACACATACAAAAGTTTGAGGAATAACTTAACTGTCTGCTTATATTCCACCTTTTCTTGTATGCACCAGAGTATTATATGATTAAAATCTATGCCTAAGTCTAAAAGTTAGCTCAAGAAATATAAAATTATAAGAGTTTGCCAAACTTTTTGTGTAAAGGGCCAGATGGTAAACATTTTTGGCTTTGTGAGCCATTCATTCCACTACTGCAACTACTCAACTCTGCCACTTAAGCAGAAAAGCAGCCACAGACAACACGTAAATAAATGGGTGTAGCTGTATAGCAATAAAACTTTATTTATAAAAACAAGCAGAGGGCCAGATCTGGCCTATAAGCCAATTTTTCAACCTATGATCAAAGTGATAAAACATTATGTCTTCACTTCTGAGTGGACACAAAAAGATGTCTAGCAATTGATGAACTCTTAGATCCCATGAAATTATACATATACATATGCCAATGATACCAGTTATTGCTCAGTTGAGGATAAAAACCCCAACATCTTTGTTACCCACCACTGCTTCCCTTCCTATTTAGGGGGATCATACATATAAAGTGTTTCCCCATTCTTCTAGATTTTACTAATCACTACTTACCTAAGCAATCTTCTCACATATCCATATTTCTAGCCTTCTTCCTTATTACTCTCCCTTGTAAACATTCTTTTTTTTAATTGAAATATAGTTGATTTACAATGTTGTGTAGTTTCAGGTGTACAGAAAAATGATTTAGTTATACATATATATTCTTTTTCAGATTTTTCCATTACAGATTATACAAGATATTGAGTATATAGTATCCTGTGCTATACAGTTGGACCTTGTTGGTTTCTTCTAACATCCTCGTCTATTGGCTTTAGAAAGCTACCTCCACAGGAGTCAAAATGCAAGCCTCATCGTGAATAATAAGTTTAAGAGTTGTATCAGGGATGTGCTTTGTCAAAGAAGATGAAAGAAACACTTTGAAGTGAAATAACATATATAAAGAACGTATTTACCTTCTGAAATTCTCAAAAGGGTGCAAAATAATTTTTGGAAAGTAATGTCTCCCAACCCTCAAAGAAAACCTCTTCTCCTTGCTTCAACATGAGCATCTGAAAAGCTCTCCAAAATTTATTCTCATACTGTTTTGTCTCTGATAGCATCACAGTACGATTGTGTACCATTCATGTAAGTTGCAGGCATGTGGCATTCTGATCACACTGCAGGTTAGAGAGAAATTTTTTTTCAATCTAATCTACCTTTGAATCTCTGTTACCAAGAGAGGCTATTTGTCATAACAAAACAATCCCAAAGGATGAGTGGGTTAATTCAGCCGAAGTTAGTTTCCAGTCTAGGAAATTACAGAGGGGCGGGGGAGGTGTGTCAGTATGGTTGTCTCCACACAGTTGTTCAGGGCCCCAGGCATCTTCTATCAGTTGGCTCTGCCTCCTCTAAACTATTAGGCCAGGATCTCTCAATTTTGGAAGTGCTGACTTTCCAGGCCAGATCATTCCTCATAGTAGGTAGCTGTCCCATACACTGTAGAATATTTACAGCCCTGGCCTCTACCCACTAGATACCAGTAGTGTCCCCCATCCCACTGTCACAAACAAAAATGTCTCCAGATATTGGCAAATGCCCCCTGGGAGCACAACTTTCCTCCCTCCCCACACTGAGAACCGTGACTTACTCAAAAACTTTATTACTGGAGTTCCGGTCATGGCTCACCGGCCGTGGCTCAGTGGTAACAAACCTGACTAGTGTCCATGAGGATGCAGGTTCAGTCCCTGGCCCCACTCAGTGGGTTAAAGATCCAGCACTGCCGAGAGCTGTGGTGTAGGTCACAGACGCGACTTGGATGTTGCATGGCTGTGGCTGTGGCTGTGGCTGTGGCTGTGGCTGTGGCAGGCAGCTATAGCTCCAATTCCACCCCTAGCCTGGGAACTTCCATATGCTGCAAGTGTGGGCCTGAAAACAAACAAACAAACAAAAAACCTTTATTATCACTCATCAGAGAGATCATGTGTTCTATTTATTTGTGAGAGACTAATTTATTTACTTTAAAAGTTTTTTGAGGAGTTCCTACTGTGGCACAGTTGGTTAAAAATCTGACTATAGGAGTTTCCATTGTGGCTCAGTGGTAACAAACCCAACTAGTATCCATGAGGATGCAGGTTCAATCCCTGGCCTCACTCAGTGGGTTAAGGGTCTGGTGTGGCCATGAGCGGTGGTGTAGGTCCCAGACGCAGCTCGGATCTTGAATTGTTGTGTGGCTATGGTGGATGCTGGGGCTACAGCTCTGATTCAACCCCTAGCCTGGGAATTTCCATATGTGGCAGGTGCAGCCCTAAAAAAGAATTTAATTGCAGTGGCTCGGGTCACTGTGGAGGCACTGGTTTGATTCCGGGCCTGGCACAGTGGGTTAAAGGATCCAGCATAGGTCGCAGCTGTGGGTCAAATTCAATTCCTGGTCCGGGAACTTCCATATGTTGTGGGTGTAGCCATTAAAATTTTTTTAAGCTTTTTGAATATTAAACTATTTTTGTTCATGTAGCACACATGGAACATGATTCCAATAGCTTTTGGACACTAGGTGCTGCAGCTAGAAAGTCCATTATATCATCTTCCCATAAAAAGCAAGTGTCCTGACCTCCTGCCTTGAATTATTTCACAAGCACTTCAGAACTATTCTATTCACCACAGGATCAACTTCTATCCATGAGTCATGTAAGAAGCCTTTAAAAGCCTGAGTAAAATGGGTCCCGTTGGGAATTTTTCCAGACCTCAGTAGGTACCCTTGATATTCATTCCCTCTCCCTTTAAAAATTCACTATCTTACCTCCCACCTTCTCTTCACTGGGAAACAAAGGTTTATGTACAAAACCACTTCCAAAAGTGAAAAAAATTATAAAAATGACTCTTACAAGCCAAACACCAGGACCCCAATAATTACTTATATTATCTGAATTTCCCTGCAATGGGATTACCTATCGTCTTGCTGATGCAAAGCTGCTAAAAAGTAATCAAAGGCAGGCCTGTGTCTTTTGTATGCACCCATCAACATTTTGTGGTTACTGAGGAAAAAGTGGTATAATTACAACTGATAGTATTTCCCCTACAACTGGCACATGTTGGAGCCCTTGAAGTCATTTTTTTGGCAAGCACTATCTTAGAGGAAAAAGGAACATGGCCTGGCACTGCGCTAAAGCCCTCATGGCTACAATTCACCTGGTCTGGAAAATTTAGAATGAAGGCTGCTATTAAAACCAAACATTGAAACCACAAGGTCTCAAGCACCACTGTTTTCTTCCCCCAAGAGGTCACTGGAACCAATAAATCCAATTGTGAAAAATTATGATAATCAAGAATGATCAAATAATGGGCACATAAGTGAAAACAGTAATAATATAAAGCCCTAAGAGTGGGAAGCATGGGGAGAAACACCACTCCAGAGAAGAAGGCATAATTGAAATAGTTTATCTTGTTCAAAGTCCTGGGAAAAATCTCACCAACAAATATCATTAGATCCTAGATATCTCTGTTTCAGGCCACCCACATACTGGGGAGGTTCAAGTCCCTAATTGGAACCTAATGGCTCCATTTATCATTTGGAAACCATCTTCCAACAACCGTTTACTTCATTTTCACTAGTGTACCAAAATGTGCCCTCTGTGCCCCTCCTTTCCTTTCATGATGGGACCCAAGGAGGAGGCACCAAAAGATGCTACTAGTGAGACATTTACAGTAAGATGACGGAAAATTCTTACTTAACACCATGAATCTAGACATTTCAGTAGTGGAGAAATTCACAAAGGTGAAGAGTATAGCTAGATAAGGTCTAGGGCCCCTTTTAACATCTGAAGTTGGGGGGGGGTAAATCTATCTAATATCACCATTTTGCAACATAAGGAGATTATCCACTGGGTCAAGAAGGAATCTCTCTGACCTGAAAATGCCATGTTCACCACAGGGAAGGGGACACACCACCCGCTAGTGACGGAAGCGGAGGAGTCTTCCCAGGTTTGCCTGGGACTAAATCCCAGATGCTGCTGCCAGGGTGTCTGTGGTGGGCAGTGAATCCCAAAGCATATGTTATCACCACTGTGACTCACTGTTACACAGACCAATTTTCCCTGGCACTCGTGGTCCTCAGTTTCAAGGGCACTAATTGTAAATGTCATTGAAAACGATGAACAGGAAGCAAGTCACCAAAAAAAAAAAAAATGCATCTGCTTATAGAAGAGTCTGAATTCAATTTACTATTGCACTGTGAGTGGGGAAACTTACATGCCTCACATAACCACATCTGTTCTGAGAAGGTGCTGCAGTAATTTCAAAGCCTCTGTTCCTACAAGGCTCTTTATCTTGTTCTTAGAAACCACTAGCACCTTTCCTGGGCTTGATATGGTGTTGCCCAAAATGGAGCACGTAACTCCACCTAATTAATTCTGAGCTCTACATTATTCCCAACTGGATAAACATTGTTAAATATGAGAAACCTGTTCCCACTTTAAAGTTAATTATACATGCCACTGAGAATACTTAGTCAGACCCTCCAACAATTATTCCAGGAGGAAAATAACTAGTTTTACCTGTAATTTCAGATTACCTCTACAATGCATACTTTTTTATATTCTCTGACATCTCATGACAGCTACTGTTCTTTTGAGTAGATTGCATTCCTTTAGTTCAGAAACAAAATGTACAAAGGCAGTATAGGTTCAAAAGAAAGAAGGGAATATGTAATGGGATGGTTATCTAGAAAGAGGGTTACTAGGTATTTTGGGAATGCCTAATTGCTCTATTTCCTTTGGTAGTGATGATAAAAACCGTACTGCATTAAAAGAGGGGCAAGAAACCACTTTCATTAATACCCACATTGCTGGAAATGAGACTATCACCTCTGTTAATATATAAAATATAACAAAGACTATACATACTCTCTTTGCCCTAAGATAGTATTATTATTTAAAAAGGCATCTCCATGTGACTGCAGAAGGTAAATGATGACAGCACATCAAAGTGGCATGAATTTCTGCCGCAGACAAAGGAGTTACAAGTGGGGACTCTGAAGCGGAGGTCAGATCTTGAGTCTGCTTCTTCCTTGGAGGAGCTAGTTACTGATCTTCTCTGATCCTCAGTGTCCTCCTCTGCAAAGTGGAACTAACAGTAGAAGCTACCCCACTGGGTTGTTGCAAAAAATCAAATACCTGAGCTATTACTGAGAAAATGCTTATCAAAGTGCCTAGGACACAGTGAGCCCTCAATACATTTTAGGTAGTTGTGGGAGCAGAAGCAGCAGTGGTGGTGGTAGTAGTACTAGTAGTATTAGTAAAAGTACGAGCAGTAGCAGAAGAAGAAGATAGTAGTTAGGAATAATATTACCCATAGATTTGGGAAGCGGTAAAATAATTAGTAATGTAACTTTTAAGATGTAATATTAGTAAAATTTCAGGACTAAGTAATGATATTAATGCCAATATTATCATTGGTAACAATATTAGGAATGATCTTACTAGCATTTCTAACAATAGCACTGGTGGTTAGCAATACAAAGAGAATAGCTCTTACCAGGATTCATAATTATATTAATATTCTAGGTCCTGAAAATCATTGCATCATTGCACAGTCCATAAAAATAATGCAATATATAAAACTGGTCTATTTTGTACCAGAAATTATCATTTATTTTGGACACAGAGTAGTCTAAAGAGTGTGTCATCCTTCCACTTTCTTTCAAAGAACATAATTGAACCTTGGAGCAGTATAAGGGAAAAAAAAAAAGAGTCATCTTGATATAGATAAAAGGGAATGAAAGCCACAGAGGAATCATTAAAATAGGGATTATTTATGAGTTGTGTTGATTACCAATGAGGAGGAAAGGTCACTCTGAAAAGAATACAGAGGAAGACACCTGAAACCGAAAGAAATGAGCTTATTACTCTAGCAACAAGAGTTTCCAAATTACAGTTGATTCTTGTGTTTTTCTTGGCCATGCCTGAGTAATTCAGAAGTTGCCAGGCCAGAGATGGAACTCACACCACAGCAGTGACCAGAGCCACAGCAGTGACAATGCTGATCCTTAATCACTAGGCCACCAGGGAACTCCTACAGTCAAGTTTTGATTACCTAGAAGCAAGGGGCCTGGTTTGAGAATGACAGTGGTCAAAAACATTCTGCAAAAATATCCACATATAGGCAGATAGGTACTACTAGGAATTTTCTTGCCAAGAATAGAGGCCACTTTGCATCTACACGTTAACTACCTGTGCTATCCTGGTAGAGTCAGTTCTGCCATCTTGGGCTCCCACTCACTTTATTAATGTGAGTTTGTTTCGATGAGATTGATACATTAGAGAACTATATGAATACCATGCAAACTTCCTGTTGGCTGATGCACAATTTTATCACCGATGAACTCAGAAAACTGCATCCAGCTAAACAGAGCTGCATAGGAACAAACAAAATGTGTGCAGACACACCCTCCTCAAGGCCAAAACACCTTCAGTTCAGGAGTCTCATCCCCTGGTATAACCCCCCCGCCCTCGATTTCAGATCGCCCTCCTCCTCCCCTTTCCAGTAACACACAAGACCGCAACCACACCTACGCCCACTTCCACAAGACAATTTCAAGGCTTTTCAAGGGAAAGTGGCATATGTATTGCAGTACTTATGTATTTCCTAAGCACTTAACTTGTGTAAGACTGTGCTAGCAGTTTTACGAGGTTCTTATCTTTTTTGGATTGTGTCACTGACAACATTTTTTAATATTTTAAGTGCCATATCCTTCACCCATTTTCCCCACAAGCCTGGCGGGTTTTTATTACATGACTTTGCGATCATGCTGTAATTTCCAGAACACAGATGTTGCATTAGAGTAGAAGGGACTGTATCTATCATCCACATCTTCCCCAGCCTCAGAGAGACACATTACTGCGAAACATCTATAACAGAATACAGAGCATGGAGACACACTGCTGTGACCGAGAGCAACTGTCAAGGGGAATGATAGCACTTCTCCGGATCAAGATTTCTCATACCCCCTGGGAGGAGGACAAAGTACTAAGAAGACAGTGATCTCTCAGTGGAGGAGGAAGAGGTAAGAACAGTGAGAACACGCTTGGAATTCTAAAAAAGGAGTTTGCAGAAGAGACTGGCCAAATGGTCACCAGACTAGTTTCTCTGCTTCATGATACCCATGGAACTCTGACTGCCAGCATCCTGTGTGGTGAGGTCTGCCTCAGAAACCGTTCTCAGTAACAGAGAAGAGTAGAAGGGCCATGTGTACCCTCTTTTCCACTCTGTCCTCGGTTCAAAATCGGCCTGCTCTAGGCACACAAGCATGATGTCCTGGAAGCTGCATACTGAAGGTCTCACTGAAGGTGACTGATCCAGAGATGGAAGGAACGTAGGTCCCCATATCACCGCTTGGAGGAGACCTTACAAGAGTAAGACATACAGAATTTTGGTATTGGAGATATCACACATTCTGGAGTTATTTTGTTACAGCAGCTTTACCGTAACTTATTAAATCCAGGTGGGCTGCTGACATGTCCCATTCCAGATGTATTTTTATGTATAACTGAATCACCATGCTGTATACCCAAAACTAATACACTGTGCATCAACTATAATTCAATTAAAAATAAAATTAATTTAAAAAAATAAAAATAAAATGTTAGCCCCTTTCAAAAAAAATGTTACAAGGTTAATGCAGGAGCACTTACTAGAGGGTCTAAGACATCTGTGCCTTTTCTATGCAACACCTTTTCTGCTAAGCAAAGGGTTTAGGTAATGGTGAATAAGACCCTCTCTCCTTTTAAGAAATTTATAGCAAGGTGAGAGAGAAACATGAGTGACTATAAAAGACAGTTACAGAGGCAACAATTCTACTCTGAGGAATATGTACCATAGAAATCTGTCCATCAGATCATCATAAGAAGACACAAGAAGGATCAGGACAGCTCTGTTCAATATAAAAACTGGAAGTACCCAGACAGCTATCAACAGTAGAATGGATAAATCACTTGGGGTGCTTCATGTAATGGAATATTCTACAGCAGGGAGAATACGCAGACCACCACTGCATACGAGCACAGGTGAGTCTTGCAAACATTACTTGAGTGAAAGAAGCCAGGCACATCCATACAATCCCATTTATACTATGTTCAAAGACAAGCCAAACTAACTAATAGTGATAGAGATCAGCGGAGTGACTAACTTCAGGAAAAGGGTCCAAGGAGGGTTACTGGAGTTCAAGTTATAGTCTAATTATGGAGTTCCCGTCGTGGCGCAACGAAAATGAATCGAACTAGGAACAATGAGGTCGTGGGTTTGAGCCTGGCCTTGCTCAGTGGGTTAAGGATCTGGTGTTAACATGAGCTGTGGTGTAGGCTGCAGATGCGGCTCAGATCTGGCGTTGCTGTGGCTGTGGTGTAGACCTGCAGGTGTAGCTCCAACTGGACCCCTAGCCTGAGAACCTCCATATGCCACGGGTGCAGCCCTAAGAAGACCAAAAAAAAAAAGTTATAATTCTTGAACCAGGTGGTTGTTACATGGGTGTATCCAGTCTGTGAAAGTTCACTGAGTCTACACACTTATGATTTAATTGTACATAACTATTATGCTCAAATACACAGTTGTAAAAAAACACCAGTGTTACTTGGAGTTCCATTGGGGGTGCAACAGATTAAGGATCCAGCATTGTCACTGCTGTGGCTCAGGTCGAAGCTGTGGTTCGGGTTTAATCCCTAGCCCTGGAACCTCTGCATGTCTCAGGTACGCACTCCCCCCCCAAAAAAAAAAAAAAAAAAATGAAAGTGCTACTGATGCCAGGAGAGCAGTCTGGAGAAGGTACCTCAGGGACTCAAAGATTCACTGTGTCCACAGAGTCAACTGCACTCATTTAGACAAGTGAGAGACAAACATATTTTTTTTTGGTGGGATGTTTACAACTGTTAGAACTTCTACCTACTTCCTCATCCTGTAGCCTAATCCAATAACCTTCAATTCAAACCACATATTTTAAACTTTACTACCTAAGTATACACTCAAGCCTTAGGAGTCCTCGGCAGTCACATTTACGCAGATACTACAAAGAGTCAAACAGAATTACAGGGGAAATGGATTTCTCTGCTAATAAGAGTATCAGTTTTTTTTTCAATAAATCTCTTCCTGCCTAGCTTCCCTCCTCTCCCCCCTCCCCCTCCTCATCTTTGCCCTGTCACTCTCTACCTACACATATGAGCATATGCATATACAGTCATATGGTAGATTCTACAAGATTCTAATGCAGTCACACCTCTTGTCTCACTAAGGCAAGCAATGGCTATAGGGTTCAACAGCCTGAGGCCACTCCAGATGCAAAAGAAGATTCTTTGCCCATCAGGTCCTGTTGTGGAATCAATACATGGCCAACTCGAGGGCTGACCATTTCTGTACTGGTTGATGTGTATTACTTAGTGCCCTTGCAGGAGAGAAACCATCCGACTCTTGATTAAGAAAAAACAAAATATTGGCTTATGTTAAGTAAACCCACCGAGGTATACTAGCCTCTGGGATGGCTGGATTCAGAGCTCTGATTCTACCAGAGTCCTTGTTCCCAGCCTCTTCCTAGATAGTGACTCAGGCTCTCAGCCAGAGGTCCCCTGGGACTGACACCTATGTCTTCAGGGAGCTCAAGGACTCTTAAAGGCTGTCACCATAGAAAAACAAAGCCCTCCCTCGTGGGCTCAGGTTCAAAAAACACTGGGCAAGAGCTCTCATTGGCTCAGTCTAAGTCACAAGGGCTGACAATCAGCAGTCACTCCCGTATACGACGCTTGGGTGGTGAAAGAGAAGATCCCAAAGGAAGAGAAGGTATGTTCCAAGAAGAGAGAAGAGTCCCAGGAGAGGAAAAAAAATCACATGACCGCAATCCTAGTGCTTTTCAAACATGGGCTGCAACTTATTTGCAGGAGTAGGTCATGAAACTAATCCACTGGGTGCAATCAGCAGAATTTAGACATGAAAAAGGATAAAAGAGAACAGAACATCCAACTCAATATTACTTTGTGAAAATTCTGTGTTAATTGTGTGTGTGTGTGTGTGTGTGTGGTATATGTGTGTGCTGAGCAACAATGGAAAACAAATCTCTCATTATGGTCTCGGTTTTAAAAAATAAACAAAAAATCAGAGTACTACAATACTCTAGGCAATCATCAAATATCAAATGTATTTATTAACATGTGTACCTACCCACCCAAAGGATTACGTAGTATATATTTCATACCTATGAAGGTCTATTTCATGCCTTCATTTAATGTGATTATGCCTATGGATATACAGAAAAGTATAGCTGAGACATTTTTATTATGAACTATTACACCTTATTCAATTAATGAGAAAATGGTTAGAAATAAGAAATGCACAACTGTAGAATTCTTTTCAACGACACCCAAACAAAAGTGCCTAATAGATTAATTGGTTTTCTCATAAACACTGAGAAAAATTACTTTAGATTTACTTAATTATTTATAATTATCTTTACAAACTTACTTTCAATCATACCATGAATACTTTCCTGTTGGCAATAATGTGCTCATTACAGAACAGCATGAAAGGAAAGAACTTTTCAGTTCACATAAATTCAAATCCTGTAGTATAAGGAACACAGGGAAGCACATTCCCCACTCACGTAAAACTCTAGCCCTGTGAGCTGTTCCTCATGAGGGCAACCACTGTCATCAGCCAATGAGTCAGTCAGTAATTACTAGGTATCCATGTAACCATCCCTTTCTGGAGATCGATTTGGCAATTCCTCTCTGTTCTCCAGAGATGGCCTAACCAATAGTCATTTCCTCTTCTCCTTTCCTCCCAGAGTCTCAATTTTGCAGAGGTATCAGGTGGCTCTGTACTGGGCCGGGGGTGGGAGAAGGGTAGTGGGAACCTGGGTCTTCTCCCACACTGGAAACTGACTCTTAATTCATAGAAGCCGGTGTTCATCCCACTGCAGCTATTTTGAGTGAGGCAGCTCTTCACTATACACGACTGTTTTGCTCACGTTGGGATGCTTAGCATCCCCGCTCCCCTCCTGCTATGCTCATAGGATCCCATTCCCAACATCATCAACAGCTGCAACACTCAGGGGCACTGCCCAACAGCTGCCCCCCCCCCCCAGTTGAGAACCAGTGGTCAGCAAACTTCTATAAAAGGCCACCTGGGAGTTCCTGTCATGGCGCAGCAGAAATGAATCCGAGTAGAAACCATGAGGTTGCGGTTCGATCCCTGGCCTCGCTCAGTGGGTTAAGGATCTGGCATTGCTGTGAGCTGTGGTGTAGGTCACAGACACAGCTCAGATCCTACATTGCTGTGGCTGTGGCACAGACCGGCAGCTGTTGTTCCAATTGGACCCCTAGCCTGGGAACCCCATATGCTGCGGGTGCGGCCCTAAAAAGAGGGGAAAAAAGCCACCTGGTAAATATGTTAAGCTTGTGGGCCATACAGTCTCTGTTGCAACCACTCAACTCAGTCACTGTAGCTCAGAAGCAGCCTCCAGTTACAAGTAAATGAACGGATATGGCTGTGTTCTAATAAAACTTTATTTACAAAAACAGGTAGTGGATTGCATTTGGTCTACAGATCAGAGTTTGCCAATGTGTGCAAGTCTAAACCAGCCATGGTGATTCCCCTCAACAGGTAGATTTAAGAAAAACAAGAGACACCATGGTAACTCTGAACAATGCAAGTTCAAGGGACTCTGCTCTGAGGTTTCAGGGGAAGTTTTCCACACTCTCAAATAAAGGAGGCATGGAAGAAACATATCCTGCTCCCTTCTCCTCATCTCTAGTCCGTTTTTGTGTGAAGATATGATAACTGGAGCTACACTAGTCACTCTGCAACCCCAAGAGGTGTAGCCTCCACGCTGAGATGGCACATTACAAAAATAACAAAACCCAGAGCCCTGCAATCCAGTTAACCAACCCTGAAATGGCCCTACCTCTAGTTTTCCTATGTGACAGAGTACACTGTTCTCTTTTTAAGGCTATTTTAATTGTATTTTCTATTACTTGCTGAGAATTTGATCATAAAGCAGTAAGGGTCATACATTTCTACTGGAATATGAGTATGGTGTCCATATGGATATTTGTTAGCTACCTCCAAAATTAAAGTGTTTCTCTGGCAAACAACAGCCTTGCTGCAGTTCTCCAAATACAGCTCTGAATAAAAGAGAAAGAACTCCATTGCTTACTCAACTGCCTTCTTCTTCCTCCATGCATCTAGAACCCTGATGTGATTCTGAGCATTCGGACCTCTGGGAAGGTGAGCCAGAAATGAACAACTTATTGCCCTCTGGTAGATGTGGCCATGTGATCCATTCTGGTCAAGAACACTCTAAGAAAAGATCTTCAATTTCTGCAAAAGACACTCCTCCCTGATTTTTCTTTTAAAGAGCAACACAAGGAAAATGCTCATAGTGCTCTAGCCACACTCTGTTTCTTATCTCTGAACCCAGTCAAATGATGATATGGTGTCTGGAGCTGTGGCAACCACTTTATACCACAAGGCAACAAGCATGAAGCTAGGGAAGCAGGAAGGAGGAAAGATCTTGAGTCAAAGAAGCTCAACCCAGAACCACCGCCCTCTAGGAATATATTGTTTAAGCCAGAGTTATCCAAGCATTCCTTTACTTGCAGCTAAAATATCCTAAGCAATAAACTCATATTAAGAAAGTGTAAAAAGGATGACATTTTTAACCTTAAAACATAGAAGTTACTTAGGTTTTACATGAACTACTAAGTATGGGTGTCCCTAAATAAATTATGTAGTGGTGTTTTGATGTCCACTTCCTACGGAGAAGACACAGTTCGATAACCCTATAGGGCTGGCCCAGGGACTCCACATCCTCTTGTGTTTCTTCTATCCTCTTAAGCAAGCCTACACTTCCCTTCAAAGCATCCACCCAGAAGAGAAGAGCAACAAGTGGACAAAGGGGAAAGACATCATCACCCTTTTGCTTTGAATCCTTTACTACATAGCATATAAGAGTTGTTACATCTTCTTTGTGGAAAGAAAGCAAGCACAGCGGGGGGATATAAACATTTACAGCACAATTCCTATTCAAGTTGTTTAAAATCTATTTGGGAAGAGAAAAGACTTTTCTCAGCTGGAACGTTTATACAAAGAATCGTCTCTAAGTGCAAAGTGATATTATCTAACTTTTATGCAGAATTTCCAAAAATGCCCAGAAAGATAAAAATATTTCACTATCTAAATCTGTATCTACATATTCATTTGTGACTCTTTTCCCATCAAGAACCACTTTTTTTTTTTTTGGCCATGCTCATAGCACGCAGAAGTTCCCAGGCCAGGGATCAAACCTGTGCCACAACAGTAACCAGAGCCACAGCAGTGACAATACTGGATCCTTAAGCTGCTGAGCCATCAGGGAACTCTTTAAAGAACTACCTCTTTTTTCTTTTTGTCTGTACCCACAGTATGTGGAAGTTCCTGGGCCAGGGATCAAACCCATGCCATAGCAGTGACCCGAGCCACTATAGTGACAATGACGGATCCCCAACCCACTGCACCATAAGTGAACCCCAAAAACTACTTTTAATAATATTTGATGAGAGGATGGGGTCAGAAAACTTTCTATAGAGGAGCGACTGTTTTCATTTCTGTGGGTCATCTGGTTTCTATAGCAACCACTCAACTCTCCCACGTATGGAGAAAGCAGCCATAGACAACACATAATGGGTGTGGCTGTGTGCCAATTAAACTTTATGGACACAAATTTGAATTACATAGAATTTTCACGTGTCATGAAATACTGAATTTGGGGAACCATTTGCAAATGTAAAAAGCATTCTTAGCTTTATACACACACATGCAACAGGCTGAATTTGGCCCACAGGCTACAACTCATGATCTCTGACCAAGGACACGGGAAAAAATTTGAAATGACTTCTAAGTCAACATTAAAACTAAGTTATGCCCAATGTAGTTTTTATTCATGTATATTCTCATGTTCAGATGATATTTTAGAAATGTTAACACATATACCTATAATAGCCAGACTCTTTGATTAAACACATCACCGTATTGCAGAGAAATAGAAGTTCATGGAGTTACACATGACCACATCAGTACCAGAGTAAGATAAACTAAAACATTAACCAGTAGAGTCAGACTAGGCACTTTATTGCCTCCTACGTGTGCTTCATCAACTTAGTTTTAAACAGCACTCTATTCTTCAGCCTGTCAACATGATCTCAACCGGAAAGCCGAATTATGAACTAATGGCATAATAATCAAATTACAGTCTTAATGGAAACATCCATCAATATATCCCCAGAATGTGGTTCTCAAAAAAAACACCAACTTGTCCTCTTTGGTGTATGGATTATCAGAGCATACAACTTTTAGGAGTTCTGTCAGAATTTCATCAAATTTAAATTTAAAAAACAACATATTCTTTGTTGGGTGGTAGGGAACAAAAGAACAATATTTTTCTCTTTATATTCCTATCAGAGAAAGACTTTCTACATACAAAAACTGAGGGAATTTTGCTTCAGAGTACTCAATTCTATCTAAAAAGAGATCATTTTTATGTTATGATCTTTCAGTTTTATCTTAATTTGTGAATAAAAATTACCATTAAAATTTTACAGATCTGAAGTTTCTATTATACTTTTTGATATATATACTTAATACAGTAAAGTATCTCTTATGCTTCATTCATCCTAAATGGAGAAAACTAATTCTAGGTTAAAACAGTCTAAGTCAGTAATTTAAATTTTCATCCAGGGAAGACTTTGCAAAGTTTTATCACATTTTGGGGGATCATTTTTACCTAATTTTCTTTCTTTTGTTTGTTGTTTTTTCTTTTCCCCCAGGTCCCCACTAATCTACAAACACCTTTTTTTTTTTTGGCCCCGCCTGTGGCATGCACAAGTTCCTGGGCCAGGGATCAAACCAGAGCTATGGTAGTGACAATACAGAAGCCTTAACTACTAGGCCACCAGGGAACTCCTAATAACACTTTTATTAGTTTCTTATGTATCCTTTCAGAATTTTTTAATATAAATACAACTGTACTGTCGTGTAATGTATGACATTCACTTCATAAATACATCATGGAGATGGTTTTATATTGCTCCACAAAGTGTCCCCTTGTTCTCTATTTTTTATAGCTGCATTGTGTTTCATGTTATTTTAATCTATATTCTCAAAGATATATTTCTTAGATTTTACATATTCTATGGTAAAATGATGGAGGCTGAGAAACAATTAAATTTACAGTGAATCGTGCATAATTTCCCTATTTTACAAATGTAAGGAAACAGAGATCTGACATGCTGAAAATCCACCTCTGATATTCCAACCACCATTACTCAAACCTTCCATCACCAAATGCCTTAAGTCTTGTCATTAGGTTAACTTCTATGACAAATGCTGCTTGTCAACTTTAATATCTTTGAGGAAGTAGATTGCCCACAATTTTAGCATAGAATTTAAATATCATTTTAATGGCATCTCAAACTACCTTCTGACTTTTATGAGTTTTGAAATACTCAGTATGCTATTATTAATGTCATAAAAAATATGCTCATGAAATCCAAAGACTTCACTGTAAAGATTCACTTCATCACGTTACTATCCAAAGCAAAACACTGGAAAGGATCTAAATGTTAATTAAACAGGAACTCATTCTGTGAACTAGTATCTATAGTTGTTTATTTTACATTTAGGAAAAAAATTTAATGGTATAAGAACGTAAAAATTTTAAAAATTAGGCACAGAATTGTGTATACAGGATATTAACTATGTAAAACAGATGGAAAGGTTAAAGACAACAGAGAAATAAGTAATTACATCTGGCCGGTGGAATTTCAAATATATATATTTTTTTCCTTTATATATTCTTTCTTATCAAAACATTTTACAATAAAGTTATCTTACTTTTACAATCAGAAAAACAACATTAAAGTTCTATTGATATTCAGAGTTCCCGTCGTGGCTCAGTGGTTAACGAATCCAACTAGGAACCATGATGTTGCGGGTTCAATCCCTGCCCTTGCTCAGTGGGTTAAGGATCCGGCGTTGCCGTGAGCTGTGGTATAGGTTTCCGACGCAGCTCGGATCCCGCATTGCTGTGGCTGTGGCGTAGGCTGGCGGCTACAGCTCCAATTAGACCCCTAGCCTAGGAACTTCCATATGCCACGAGGGTGGCCCTAGAAAAGACAAAAAGACAAAAAAAAATTCCTATTGATATTGTTATTTAAACCCTTGGATTTATGTGGGTATCCCATCACTTTTTTGATATTCAAATTTATTTGTTAATATATTCCTAGCATTCAAAAAATCCAAAGAAAATAAAAATATAAAGTATGGATGGGAAGGGACCAGTGAGGGAGTGGGATGGACTGGGAGTTTGGGGTTAGGAGATGCAAACTATGACATTTAGAATGGATAAGCAATGAGGTCCTGCTGTACAGCACAGGGACCTATGTCCAATCCCCTTTTCCCAATACCACGATGGGAGATAGTATAAGAAAAAGAATGTATATTCATGTATGGCTGGGTCACTATGCTGTACAGAAGAAACTGACACAACACTGTAAATAAACTATACTTTTTAAAAAAAAGTGTGAATGGGGACATGGGAACCCACCCATATCCTCTATGTACCCAGTCCATCTGACAACATAATCCCTTGTACCCCGACTTTACAGAGTTACATACGCTTTAGTTTTTTGTGTATCCTCCCAGTCATTTTTATGCAAGCACAGTAAATATATATATTAAATCCCCCTTATTTTTTATATAGTTTTATATTTATTATTTTCACTTAATAAATATATCCAGAGATCTTTTTATAGCACTACATAAAGAGCAGTTCCTAGTTCTCTTTTCCCCAGGGCCACAATGCATTTCATGTTAATTTTTAAGCAGTTAACTCATTCTTAAAATTTGCTCATGCAGTGTGATTTTTTTTTTTTTTATGGCCATTCCTGTGGCATATGGACGTTTCCTGGCCAGGGGCAGAATTGGAGCTGCAGATGCAGCCTATAGCACAGCCATGGCAACACTGGATCCAAGCTGCATCTGCAACCTACACCACAGGTTGAGGCAATGCCAGATCCTTAAGCCACTCAGCGAGGCCAGAGATCAAACCCAGAGCCTCACAGAGACAACGTCAGGTACTTAACCCACTGAGCCACAACGGGAATTCCCAGGGTGATATTTTAAAAGAGCAATATAAAAACCAACCCTAGGTCACATGTGTGCACTACCTTTCATTTAGCATAGTGCAGATTCCACTATCTAGTTCTTTATCCTCTTTTCCCAATACTGCATGCCAGACACTCTGGTCATGGGTTCTTTAGTATCACATTTAGGTACATAAAACTCTCATTATCAAATCTTTAAGTATGTGCCAAACATTATCTACAATTATCTGCCCGCAGTAGAAAAACAATGTGTGTATTTGGTGAAGACTAGGATATTCAGGACTAGAAGAAAGGGAAAGAAAATGAATGTGAGACTGAGAGGATCTGAGTTCAGATGTAGGGCTGGGTCCCAGCCGGGTAGGGAGTGGTTCACTGTCAAGTGTCCAACAGGCATAACAAATGAGCACTGGCATCTGAGCCTAAAAATCAGGAGCCGTCTGATCTGCTGAATGAAGTACGTAAGCAGGCCTATCTGTGATAATCAGTACTTGACATCATGCAGTCTGCTTTCACTCTGATTCATTCATAACTCACCAAATACTCACCCAATATCTACTCTGAAAGGGCTCACCCTCAAAGAGCTCATAAATGAGACACAATCCCAAAGTGGACTAAATTATAATATATGTACCAGTCAACTACTGCCATGATAATGCTGCATAACAAACCTCCCCCAAACTCATTGGCATCCACCAGTAGCGCCTGTTTTCATGCTCACAGGTTTGCAGGATGATGCTGTGTCATGAATCTAGCTTCTGGAGCTGACAGGCTAAAACCCAGGCAGTTCTTCACACAGGAAGGTTAGAAGCAAAAATGAAATGCACACTGCCTCTTAAAGCCTCCCACCGAAACTGACGCTCTGACTCCTGCCTGTGTTCTACTGGCCAAAACAAGTCACGAGCCCAACAGCAATGGGCCAGGGAAGGACACTCCACCTCTAACAGGAGGAACTGTAATGTCACATAGAAAAGGCTTGGATCTTGAAAAGTGGGAAGAAAAGTGTGATCTACCACACAGTGAATAAGTATAATTACAAGGGCAGGGCACATGATGCCAAGCACAGCTACACTAAATTTCCCAGACATTCTGGCAGTTAGGTATGGCCAGGGTTTAAGTTCATGGAGTATGAATAGAATGATGTACTTCAGTTTCCAGGCGTGGCCCTTCAAAACCTCCTACCCAGTCTTCCCCCATTTCTCTCTTCTTGAACCTTGATGAGCAGGGCAACCTTGAATCTCAGATTGAAGATGAGAGAACCTCCATCCTCCAGGGGTTCTGACTGAGTGTGTATGGCGAGGCTCCCTCACCCCATCAGAAGTGACTGTTAGGGCTCCAAGTGAGCAAGAAATATCCCACTCTTTTTTGGCCATACCTATGGCATGTGGAAGATCCCAGGTGAGGGATAGAACCTGCACCAAAGCTGTAACCAGAGCCACAGCAGTGACAACGCCAGAGCTTTCACCCCTGAGCCACAAGGGGACTCATAGGCTACTTATTCTTAAATTGAGGGGTTAATCTGCTAAAGCAGTCAGATTACCTTGCACTAACAAAAGATGCTAGGGAGGCGAATGACCTCAGGATGGGGGCATTGGAAAGGCTACATGAACAAGCACAGATTACAAAGTGAAACAGAAAAGACAAAAGGTAGTTTTCCAAGTGAAAAGGGGGCAAGGTAAAGACTGTTTCAGACAAAATGAGGAGTATATGTAAAAGCTCAGAGGTGTGACACCATTTAGGACTCCTAGCAAAGTTTAACATAGTTAGAGGTAGGGAGGGTGTGTGTGTGTGTATGTGTCCGTGTGTGTGTCCCCACATGTGTGTTTGGGGGTCGAACAGGAAGTTAACTAAGGCTGAAAAGGAGAAATAACAAGTTTCCAAAAATAAGATACCCAATGGCAAAAGGGGTCAACCCCAAAAGGGTGGATGGAGACAAAGACTGGATTTCTCCCTAGGGACATTAAGATGGACGGATGGAACGGATCAGATCTGGACTTTAGAAAGCTTCTAACTCTACCTCCAAGTGGCACAGTAAGTGGTAACAGGTAAAAATCCCAGAGGGGGTCCCACAGACACTTCCCCTTCCCCCTTCCCCTCCCAGCAAAGCAGGCGAAACAGGGGCACAGCTCTAGCCCTAAAGGGGAATTTGAGTACCGGGCAGAGAGCTCAAGGAAGAACAGTAAAATGCTCCTGTCAAGGTCAGAAAGTAAATATTTTAGGTTTTGTAAGCCACATGGTCATTGACATAACTACTCAACTCTGCCGAAAGCAGCTATGAACGATACAGAAGCAGATCGGCATGGCTTTGTTCCAATAAAACTTTATTTATAAAAACTGGCAGGAAATTAAGTAAATAAAAGCAGAAGTAAACATATCAGGCGGGCTATAGTGTGCTAATCTGTGCCCTAGCCACAGGGGAGGGGGCAGCAGGTGGGCACTGCCCTAAGTCACGGTGCCGTTGGGCGTGTGAGGGGCTTGTGACAAAACTAATCCCAGGCTTTACCTGTTGTGTACCTGAGACTGCCCCCGCTCCTGCCCTGGGGTCAAGACTGGTGACCTGGACTATGATTTTCCTAAGAGACAAGCAGTCTGTACCCCAGTTAGAGGGCTGCTGTCAAATCACCATGGTTAGTTAGATGTATGAGCCAATGTAGAACATTCTTGAATTGGCCAGATGGCTTCATGCTCTCCACCACAGCAATATTCCACCAGCTAAATAGTCGTGCCAGTTAAATATAAAAATACACTCCTTCCTACATTTGTTGGGCGAATTTTAACATTAATTTTATGAACCCTGGCCCCTTGTGTTCTTTAAAGCTCATTTCTGTCAGATAATTATCATGTTCATGTTTTCAGTTAAGCAAATCTCACACAGTCTAGGAAACATATGAAAACAACCAAAATAAACATTAAAACCCCACAGTAAATTGTAATTGTAGGCAAATTGCTTCTCCTTTTCAAATTTGAGAAACACTTCTTTCATTAAAATGACAGTCTTTTCCTATCATTCAAAAGGGACTTCCTAAAATAAAAACTTACTGACATCTATAAAAACTCATTTTAGCATAATCATAATTTTGTTTGTAGAGCTTAGAGCAGTAAAACACAGATTTCTTAGAAGTCCAAGTTGATGACTTTTTAGTTATTAATCATAGAAAAAAGCACTTCGAAATGTCAAAACAGAAATAAAAGTTTACTCTCTGAGACCTAGTCCAAGAGCAGGCCATTGATTTTTAAGTTGTACACTCCTTTCCATTCCTGAGTATCACGATCACTGTTCAGCTAAACAGATTCTGATAATTCATTTGCAAGAAACATTAGAATGAGTCGTATATGACTTTACTCACTTATTATTTAGCATTAAGTATTCATCATACGCCAAAGGCTGTAAACTGTACTTGAAAACATATTTCTAAGAGAAGAGCACAGGAGGAAACCGTCGCATCTCTTTGCCAGGAAAAAATGGGAATGTTAACTTTGTTATCTAAAACTGAGGCTTCAATTTCTTCGAGATACTTTTCAGAGCTTAAGTACCTAATGACCTAAATTGTTCAGATGCAAGGCAGCATACTTTTGGTATGTCTTTGCTATGAAGAACCAAAAACAGTCTACAGTTTTTCATTACAATGCTCTCAATCAGATCATAAGAAAGTTGAGTTAAACTCGCCTGAAGACTAATACAGCTTACCTCTGGCCCTCTGCCTACAACTAAATCCACTCAGCTAGTTTTCTTTCCATTTGGAAAAAGATTAATGAAGGTCATCAGCCACTAGGACCAGGTGGCTCAAGTGTACTGTAAGGAAATACCAGGCCATCTCTGTGGACTTATCAATTCTCCCCACACAATGGTTAAGGCTATACAAGTACTGCTGCCCATTCTTTTTCCATCCATGTTAAACTAGAAGTTGAAAGGGTTATGGAAGGTGAGCATCACTCTAACAAGTATCTCTGTAGCCCAAAGAAAGTGGGCCAACTTAGTGACGAAAGAACAAGCGCGCTAAATTGTCCGCAGTGCAACAAATAACACTAGCAATTATGTTCGCTTTTTTTTTTTTTTTTTCGCTTTTTAGGGTCGCACCTGAGGCATACAGAAGTTCCCAGGCTAGGGATCAAATCATAGATGCAGCTGCCGGTCTACACCACAGCCATAGCCACGGCCACGCCAGATCCCAGCCATGCCTGCGACCTACACCACAGTTCATGGTAACGCCAGATCCTTAACCCACTGAGCAAGGCCAGGGATCAAACCCACGTCCTCATGGATACTAGTCAGGTTTGTTACCACTGAGCCATGGCAGGAACTCCTATGTTCGTTTTTGATGCTCAGTGTCCATACAATTAAGTAAATAACTTGAGATCAGAAGTTTAAATGAAGATAAGGTCTGCATTAATTGTTAATGTACACTGGTGAAGGTGTGTATTTAACATGCTAAATGTAACATATGTTGATAAAGCTTCTCTCCTTAACCAAAACTCTAGCCAGCCACCTCTGAGCCACCCCTCCACTAGGCCTATAAGAACCTGAACACCAACTACAAGGACCTCTAACAGCTCAAGGCTACATCCCCAGGATGACTCTAGCTCCCCTTAAAGTGCCGGTCTGAGAAAACGCAAGGCTGTAAAAGAAGTGACTATTCTAGGAGTTCCCCAGTAGCCTAGTGGTTAAGGACTCAGCATTGTCAATGCTGTGGCTCAGGCTTGATTCCTGGCCCAGGAACTTCTGCATGCCGAGGTTGGGGCCAAAAATTGACTGTTCCAGCCACATCTGAAGGTGGACGCCTGTCTCCCAGCCACTGGGGGAGGGCAGGAGCTGAACTCTGATAAGAGCCAGTTAACAAACCCAACTGGATTTCACATAGACCAACCGCCTTTCTGCTTTTTGTAATTTTCCCCTTCCTGCCCATACTGAGCCCCAGCTCTTTCTCTCCTTATCCCTTCGTTCTCTCTTTAAAATGCCTAGTCAACTCAGCACAATTGGAAGTTGTGTTGTGTTCACACATCAGCCTATTTCCCCTATTGCAATAGAATTTTACTCATTAAAATCTGTCCTTATCACTTGAACTAGTATCTGGCTCTGGTGATCTTTGACAGTGTGTCACTGGTTATACTTAAGCCCACATGCACATGCTGAGAATGTAAAGAAGAGAATAGGAAAATTTTCACCCAGGACTCAGTAAACCATTCCTCTAAAGGGCCAGATAGTAAGTATTTTGGCCATATTTGCCTGCCCTAGGGGCTCTGGAGCATCTACTCAACTTTGTTGTTGTAGAGCAAATGTAGCCACAGACAACATTCAAATGCATGAGCATAGCTGTGTTCCAATAAAACTTTATTTAGAGACACTGACATTTTAATTTCACATTTTTCTCCTTTTGAGTTTTGAACCATTTAAAAAGTAAAAGAAATTTTAAAACCATTCTTAGTTCTCAGCTTACATGAAAAGAGCCAACAAGCCAGATTTGGCCCACAGGCCATAGTTTCCCAGTTTAATGTATTAATAACTTTCTTTCGTTGCTATGATTAGTTTTCAAAGTTCAAGATCATTTGATGGTACAAGTGGTAGATTTAAGAACTGTATTTCTCAACAAACTAAAAAAAAAATGCTTTCAATTTTTCTCATTGAGCCAAGTATGAAATCAGTTTTAAGTCCATTCCTTAAAGATAAATTTCTAGTTCGTCAATAATGGATATTCTCTCATAGCTAAACATCCAAGGCAAACTCCAAATGGAATAATAAAGTTGAACTCTCTGTGTGTGTATTTGATTATTATAGAAATGCAAATCAAAACCACAATGAGATATCACCTCACACTTGTAAGCATGACTATCATCATAAAGTCTACAAACAACAAATGTTGGCCACAATTTGGAGAAAAGGAAACCCTCGTACACTCTTGGTGGGAATATAAATTGTGGAAAACAGTATGGAGCTTCCTTTAAAAATTAAAACTAGAGTTACCCTATGATCCAGCAATTCCACTGCTAAATACCTATCTGGAAAAAAAAAAGTTACTCTAACTCAAAAAGATACATGCACCCCAATGTTCATAGTGGCACCACTTACAATAGCCAAGATATGGAAGCAACCCAAGTGCCTACTGACAAAGAAAGAAGGTGTGGGACTTCCCTTGTGGTGCAGCAGGTTAAGGATCCAGCATTGTCACTGTAGAGGCTTGGTCACTACTGTGGCCAGGGTTCAATCCCTGGCCCAGGAACTTCCACATGCTCAGCCAAAAAAGAAAAAAAAAAGGATGTGTTGTTTATATGTAATACACACAACACACACAATGGAATATTACTCAGCCATAAAAAGAATGAAATTCTGCCATTTGCTGCAACATTCATGGACCTAGAAAATATTATGCTGCCAGATGTAGAAAGACAAATACTGTATGATGTCACTTATATGTGGAATCTAAAAAAAATAAAACAAGTGAATGTATATAGCAAAATGGAGACCCACAGATGGAGAAAACAAACTAGTAATTACCAGTGGGGAGGGGTGAGATAGGGGTACAGGATTAAGAGATACAAACTACTATGTATAAAATAGATAAGCAACAAGTATATGTTGTATAGCATAGGGAATTATACCCATTCTCTTGTAATAACTTTTAATGGAGTATAATCTGTAAAAATACTGAATCTCTACGCTAAAACTCAGATAACATTGTAAACCAACCATACTTCAATGAGGAAGAGAGGGGAGGGGGGAAAGAGAGAGAGAATGAACAGCTGGAAGTTTCATAAGCAGAAAATGAGAGTTTCCAGGTCATGCTTTTAAAGTATAAGTTTCACTTCAGCTGACAATCTATATCAAATTCTGATAGCAAGAAGGTGAAAATGAACTTGCCCCAAAGACAGAGAGAGATGCCTGAAAAGGTACATAGCCTGAACTAGACTCCCCACCCTGGAACTGCTAACGACTAGACTTTTCACAGCTACAAACTAGCAACCCCTGGCAAACTAGAGTTAAATATTCCTAAAAGAGAAATCTAGTTCTGTTATGAAACTGTTCATCATTTCACCTCCTGACAGCCACGAAAATCAGCAGAACTCAGAAAGGACTCAGACGATGAGCAAGAAACAATTTTAATAACATTCAAATCCAGAGTCTTTGGGAGTTCTTCATCGGTAGCCAGCAGATCACTATTATCAGCAACATTAATGCAATTACTTGGGTCAAAAGGGAGATGGGAAAAAATCTGACCTTCGCATAGCTTAGCTTCTCTTTTTCCCTAGGGAATATTTACTTCTGAATGAGGTAAAGGCAAAGAATAGAAGTTGAATAGTCTCCAAAAAGATTTTACATAAAATCTAAGGAAACTATAAATACATATTTTTGTTCTTCAAATGTGGGATACTTGTAAAGAAATGAGCATACTTCATTTTAAGTCACTGCTACACACCACAAAATAACCCATGCAACTACAAGACGATCTAAAATAAAGCAGCCCCACAATGTACCTACTACTACAAGGAGTAATTTCATATTAATAATTGGGACCCAATCATTATCTCAAAGTGTGCCATTTTGCTTAAAGAAATCATCATTTTTTTTTCAATCCCTGAACACGTTACTCAGTTTAATAACACCCCTTCGAGTTTGGGGTTTCAAATTAGTTCCCTCAGGCAAAGGGGGCATAATCATATGTTTTTCTACTGAACTGCATTCTTCTATAAACATTTCAAAGAGTCCATCTGCTTTACAGATGAAACAGTCAATACAAAGAACAGTAACAATAAAAATATATGCCTATTTTTATACTATTACCGGTTTATAAGGCAATCATCTGTAATGCTCTCATCTACAAGATGGGAAATGATATATAACTGTTACCAAGGAAACAGAGAAGTAAAATTGCATGTAAACTATCAAGCAGTTTAATAACCAGAAAATCTGAAGAACAAGAAAAAACATCTTCAGATAGAATCATGACATACTGTGCCAACCACGATGGACGCAATCAAGGGTCACAACTCAAAAGATGATGTAAAGGGTCCCAACTTCCCAGCTATTCCAATGCCTGCTGGTGTTGTGTTTTGTTTTCTAATGATGATAAGACGGTACTGGGTTTGTTAGGGGCAACTGGAATTCTGAGGTCTCACGTGTTTAAAAGGGGCAAAGATTCTGGGAACAAGTGGTTAAATGCTGGTACTTTAAAAACTCAAAACATGCTGTTTATTAATTCCAGTGTGCACTGAGAGTCTCTTGGAATTCTCTGTAATTACCACTTTCTTTATTCACCAGTGGGACAGTTAGGAAATATCAGACAGCAAATGCTCTATAAATTAACATTTAGAATCTCAAGTTCAACTCACTTCGGAACCAAAGGCAAGGCTAACTGTGTGTGTTCATCTCTAAACCAGGAGAATTTTAAGCACTCGAAAGTAACCATGCTGATCAAAGCTAAATCCTTTAGGAAGATTATCCACTCCGAAATCAGGAAAATCCTGCAGTGTAAGCACTTTCAGACTGCACCTTTGAGAAAAGAACTTGATTTCTGTAACAGTGTTTAAAACACACACATAAGACTTTATTCCTTCAAGGGCAGAAACAAGCAGCTGCAAACATGTGTTCCTGCATGCTGATGACCCTCTAAAGGTATTTCTATTTCAGCCTGGGGACCGTCGTTGAGCTCACACCGAGGAACAAGAAAAATTCTTACGGATGGGAGATTTCTTAATCGGCACATAAGCTCAGAACATGTGCAGCTTCTCTCTTTAGAATAAACACTCTATTTGGATCATGTTAAGGATAGAAAGTGAAATTCACACTCATTTACTAAATTTTAACCTCTCTTTAAAATAAGATACTAATCACCCACAGCCTGGCTTGGGTTTTGCAAAAACTAAGATTTGTGAATATCACGAAGGCATACTAGAATTGAGTAAAAGAGAATAAAACATCTTTTCACTGATACGTAGCACTGTCTTCCCCCGAACTCCAAAGTTTAAGGATATTAACGTTTTTAGCAGCTGAGGCCACCACATTTATCTTGGTCACTCTGAACTACCCTATCGGTTGAATTTCTCTTTCCCGTGGGCAAGCTCTCTGTCCATCACAGATGGCACCTGGCAACCGCTAAACTATTACTCACAGCCATTTCCTATCCACGGATCATGATTTGACAGCTGTTTATAATCCAGCCACAGGCAGCAGAACGCAGGAAGTTAATAGAATAGAGGTGTGAAGCCACGGCCCTTGATGATATCGGCGTGAAATCAAACAATTTGCCACACTCCCATCATCCACTGCTCAACTTAATAGTCTTCTGATGTGCAAGGCGATACTCTTTGGCGGGCTGCTCCCAGACAGACATACTTACCCATCAGCGGTATACCTCACGCCTACCCAGACTAGGTAACACTGGGGCCCTCGCCCTGCGAAATCTGCTTGTAACAAGCGAGTAGCGAGGGAAGATGGAGATGGGCAAGAACCGATCAAGACCTGTGGATGTTGGAGAGAGGCCCATCTGAATGACAACATCCAAAAAGAATGTTTCTGAAGTGGTGACCTAGTAAAGTCCACATACGTTTCTGATTAGGGCTACCTGAGGCTGCTCACTCTTGCCTGATGCAATTAACACCTGACACGAAGGGATGAAGAAACACCAGGCATTATTAGCTGAGGACTGCAAGCAGGTCTAAAGTGCATCCTGAAGACCTCTGCTGTTTCCCTCCTAAGGGCGAGGTAGTAACTGCTGGAAAGAGCTGGGGAAAGAGGAGGGTGCTTGCGCTGAAGGCCAGGGCTTCCAAAGACTAGGGCAGAGAAGATGGGGCATGAGCTTCTAAGAGTTCTCCTACTTACAGGGCTCTTCCCTGTGAATGCCACACTGCCAGAAGCACAGACCTACTTCCTGGGTTAGATGAAGTCTTCAGAAGTGTAATGCGGGAGGAGACCTAGGAGGAGTGCTCCGACCAGGTTATACATAGGCGGCCCCAAAGTGGAAGTGTTCTTCCTCTATCAACAGTGCAGGAGAAATCTGCCTGAATCCATGATTTTTCTTCCGTTTCAACAACATGGCCACTTGGAAGCAAATCTCTTAAATCTCTCCAGGCTGAGAACTAGTTACCTAAAGAAAGGTTTAAAGTCCGTTTTCTGTCTCCGTGACTTCAGCATCTAGGTCACTGCTGGGAACACCTGACGGGTTACCTGGGTCAACCGACAAGCTGACTGTTGGGGTTGGGGGGATGGAGGCCAAATTTTGGGCGGGGGGTCACTTTTGGTCACTGCTGCTTAGAAAGCAGGAACCCAAGCTCGAAGCACTTCGGGCTTCCCCTAGCAGGAGCGATTACAAACATCTCTTAACCCTGAATTATACATGTGACCCAAGCACCACTGGGGCTTTTCCTAAGGCAAAACAAACTATCCAGAATGCTGGTCTGTGCCGGAGGGCGCGCGTATCTGTGTGTGTGTGGTCCATAGCGGTGGCTATACAAGCCCCGCGAGCCAGTGAGAAAGAAGTTGAACGCGGCAGCCCCTGGCCACCTCGCTTCAGTCCTAGCTTAAGCCCCGCTGCTCTCTCCGGCTTCTGCTTCTCCCCAAGGCTCCCGAAAAATAAAGCACCAAGTTGCCCGCGGCGGGGGCCCTGGGTGCACGCGAACCGGCGCGGCCCCTACCTCGAGAGCTTTGCAATCTTCACAAAGCTGAAGACATCCATGCAGGCAGCCGGGGACCCCGAGCGCGGCGGCTCCGTCGCCCCTTGTCACGCCAGCAGCAGCGGCAGCCTCGGCAGCCCCATGGCCGGCCGGGACCTCAGCGCGCCCCGGGGCTCGAGTGGCGGCGACGGCGGGTGGCGGCGGCGGCCCGGGAGAACCCGCACCTGGAGGCAGCGGCTGCTACCCCCCTCCGGCCGCGAGCTGCGTGTGCATCCCCGGGCAGGACCATGGATGGGCGCCGGTGTCGGGAAAACTCAATGGAAAGGGGGCCGGGCCGGGTGCGAGGGGCGGGGGCGGGGAGGGCGGCCCGGGAACCGCTGGACGCCGCGGGGAGGCGAGGCCCGGACGCGGGGCACTGCTCCTGCCCCCCGGCCCGCTGGCCCCAGCAGCCCCGCGTGCGGAGGAGCGCAGACTGAGCAGGGAGGCGGCGGGCGAGCCCGGCATACGCGCGCGCACCCCTCCCGGCACTGCAGCTGCCTCCCTGCCTCCTTCTCCGAGCCCAGTCCCTTCTCCTCTCCCCACCCCCAAGCCGCGGGGTTGGGGGGGGCGCTCTCTGGGCACCCGCTGCGTGTGCCTCCGGATCCGACAGATCTGATCCCACCGTCTCGGGCACACCGGGTACAGTGAACGCTACCCCCTCCCTCCCCAAACCTAAGGAGAGCCGGGCCACCGCAGATTGCCCAAAGCCGCGGTGGGTTCTATAAACAAAACTAGCGACCGGGAAGGCGCAGGGATGGTCGAGGCTGGCTTGTTATTCCAGGAGAAGGGGAAGGGAGGGAGATGCCCAGCGCGGCGGGCTGGATTTGGAGAGCGCACAGGTCCCACTGCTCCCCACCGCCCCCCCCCAACCTCTGGAGCGAGACGTGACAGCTGGGTTGGCTGGGAAGGTGTGTCTTAGGACAGCAGCACCGGGAAAGAGTCGGAGAAATAAGAAAATAAGAACGAGAGGCATGGGAGGGAGGGGGCGGTACACACAGCGGCTTCTTACTAGAGGGGCATAGCGATGAGGGTCCCGGGAGCCAGTGGCGTGGAGACTATAAGGAATGGGGTTCAGAATCTAAAGGAAGAGAAGGGACGGGAATGGGGTCTGGCGGGCGGAGCAGCCGCCTTCTCAAGCTGAGCAGTGCGTGAAGAAGGGGGAAAAAACCCCATTCTCAAAAAACAAAAACACAAAAGCACAAAAACATAAACACTCACCTTAGGCAGAGTAAACTCCAAGTTGCAGCCATTTAGAACTCCTAGGCTTTTCTTTTACATAATTGTCTCGGATAATCACCCCTCTTCATTAACTCAGTTTTATCTCCCCGGAGGCTCAGGCTTCTCCGGGTGGGGATGGGGGGGGGGCCTTTTCCTGTTTTTTTTTTCTCTTGGAGACTCAAGGCCTCTTATCCAAAATCCTTTACAATTTCTCCCCAGGCTCTCTGAAGGTCAGATGGCTGCCCAAAGTGTGCTCTCCCACCCAGAAGCGTTCACCTGCTGGCAGGGCCACCGCAAAGAAAAGATGCCACCTCCGAAATGTTGGAGGATCTGGCCAGCTCGCTTCTAGCTCTCCAGGGGGATTAGAGAAAAGGAAATAGGTTTAAAGTTCCCAGACTTCTGCTCCTATGCTGGTCGGCTGCTGTATTTAAAGTCTTCAGGATTCAAGCCTAGCATTTCCACTTTTTTTTTAAGGCGTTTCTTTCAAAAATTAAACATAAAATCAGTAACAATCTGAAAAATCTAAATGACTTGAAACTCAGGCACAAAATTACATGGTTTTAAAAATAAGGAGAATCAATTTTCCTTGAGCTTCTTCTAGATAGGCTAGTTTAATTTCATGAATGGATTACCACTCTTGATCAGAGGAGGCAATAAGGACCTCTGCTTTTGAACCCCCTACTGTTTGTGTAAAATAATTATAGTTTGGGTCTCCACCGTGCTTTATAATTTTGAAAGTGCTTTCGCATTTGAGTCTCATAGCAACCCTGTCATGTAAGTAAGGCAACGTGTTTAAAAAAATCTTTTATTTTTACGTGACAATCTATTCTCGATGCGTTTTAATGTGGGTCAGATAAGGTTACTGATCTAAACTCTGCCAAAGCTCTTCATTCTCTTTCGAGCTAAAGATGCACTCCTCCAATGACCAACAAGGCCCTAGTCGCCTGGCCCTTGATCTCTCTGACCTCACCCATTATTCCTCACCCACCCACCCCCACCCCCAACAACTAGGCCCCAGTAACACCAGCCTCTTTGTGTTCTTCAAACTCTTCAGGTATCCTCCCATCTCCCACCTTTGGCTCCTTGCAGTGGTTGTTCCCTCAGCTTAGAAGCATTCATTGCACAGCCAGCTCCTTCACCTCATCAAGTCTTTGCAGAAATATCACTTCCAAAAAGCCACCTTTGAAAAGCCTATTTAAAATTGCAAGACCCCACACCCTGAGACTCCAAGGCCTCATTAACCGTTTTTTTCTCTTGTTTCCATAGCACTTATCACCCACAAGTATATTATATAATTTATTTTTATTTCTGTTGCTTCTTGTCTGATTCTTTGGCTGGAATAAAAGCTCCACAAGGGCAGGGATCTTTTTTGGTTTGGTTTGGTTTGGTTTGGTTTTCAGAACAGTTCCCTGGATGTAGAAGGACCTTAATAGATATCTGTTGAATGAATGAATTTATGCTTATTAGGTTCACAGCCAAACCAATGCTGGCCAAGCATCCCCAGTGGGTACTGCTTCCTCTCTGACCTCATCATCGATGTTCGTCCATCTCCCACCACTCCACCATTCCTAGCACCCCTCATCCTCCCTTAGATTGCTAAGGATGACAGTGAAGGCCCTCTCATATTCTCCAGTTATTTTTCCCCTTCACCCCACCTTTCCCCAAGAGAGTGGCCACCAGAACCTTGCCTCAGCGCTGAGTAAACATCTGGCAGTACAAGACCAGCCCTTGATCAGGAAAGGGAAGTAAACCAATGCCTTTGGAGAATGTGTTTTGAAAAAGTGCCACCTTCTAGAAGAGAACTGTTGGGATGCCCTTTTAAAAAAGATAACCCTATTAATCAAGAATTCTTCCACATATCAAATAGCTAGTTATTCAACAGTGAAAATGACAGGAAATAGGCATTGTGTTTACTTGTAGAGAGACAACCTCCCTTCAAGACATCTGGTCTACCTGGAACAGCTTGCTGTTGGGCTTTCAATCTGTGCCAATTTGTGCGCTACAGTTATGAATGGTGCAGATGCCGACTCTCCACAGCTAATTGCCACCAGGGGGAAATGACTGGCTTCTCCAGGTCTTTATATTCCTCTGGAACATTAATTATCTAGGATGTTTCCTAATGGATTGATTTTTTTTTTAAGCTAAGAGATTCTCCTCCTCCTCCTTTGTTTTTCATTAACATAAAAATGGAAGAATCTGCTCCCTTGAAACAAACTACACAGCCAGTTTATCCCTTTAAGCTCTCTTGGCAGAAAGACAAAGATTTGAGTAGCTGGTCTCTAGGCTCTGTTCCCTCTCTGTGCCAGGTGTGTGCAGCAGAGGTTGGGATATGTTTCTTTGTCTAGCATGGGATGGATCTGCCCCAAACAAAAGCCAATGAGTGGCATTTGAGTACATATGTGATTTTCTGAGGTTTTATCTTCAGCCTGGAGAAGCTCTAAGGCCCCTTCTACATCCTGTAGAGATTTACTCATTGAAAATGATACTACCCAGCCTTGAGAATCTGTTTAATTTGATTGATTTGGCTCCAAGTGACATTTGGTCACTTCTGAAAACAAAATACTTCCTTTGTTTGTCTCTTTAGGGCTGCACCTGCAGCATATGGAAGTTCCCAGGCTAGGGGTTGAATCGGAGCTGCAGCTGCCACCACAGCTACACCACAGCCACAGCAATGCCAGATCCGAGCCATACCTGTGACCTACACCACAGCTCATGGCAATGCTGCATCCTTAACTCGCTGAGCAAGGCCAGAAATCAAACCCAAGCCCTCATGGATACTAGTCTGGTTCATCACTCTGAGCCATGATGGGAACTTCTGAAAACAAAACACTTTCACGCACTGTTGCATATATTCACAAATAAGAGACTTAAGGGCATCAGATCCAGAGCAAGTGATTTAACTTCTCTGAGATTCAGTTGCCCCACCTGTAAAATGAAAATGATAATGAATTCCTACCTTATCTAGAATGGGCCCTTCAGGTTGGATACCAATTCAGAGGTGAATACACGTGAATTGAAGCACATGGTTATTAACTCCAGAAGGATTTCTACAACTGTCTTGAGCCTTAGCAGTAAAAGTTTCAGCCTCTTGATCATTACTTTGAAGGTGAAAATATCTGATTTGATTGATCAGAGGTGGGTGCTTTACCTAAAAATCAATCTCATTGTTGCCTGGTCAGTCACCAAAGCCCTAAGCAGTAGTATCTTTTCTGCTCTGAGAGCTTCTCAGGGAAAATAGGGAGGAATTTCTTCATTACTGTCAAGACCCTATTTCAAGCTAGTGTCATGGATCTACGATTGGGCCAGATGTTCCATACAGGATGACAGCTGAGGATTCTTTGCTGCAAATTACAGTAGAGAGAGCCCCATGCATTTCTCAGTTGGACCGTAGCATCTTGGCCATCTGGTCACAGTCTTGAAAACAGAAATGAGTAGGTAAAAGCAAGGTATCTGCTAAGTCAATAATTATTTAAGGATTTTCTCCTATGAACCAAGCACTGTTCTAGGCACTGGGGAATATAGGAGGCAACAAAACAAGTTTCTGCTCTCATAGACTTTACATTTTAGTAGAGAAAATAGATGATAAATAGCAAAATAAGAAAATAACATAAATAAGAAAAAGCAGATAGTGATGTGCAGAAAACTGAAGTCATTTCAATTGAAAGGGAGTTACCAGATGACTAAGATGCAATGGTCGAGGAAGATCTCTCTAAGGAGGTGACATTTAATCTGAGATATATGATGAACAGGAAGGAGGCCACTGTGCACATTCATGTGGAAGAGTGTTTCATATAGGAGGACCAGCAGGAACAAAACAAGAACAGAGTCTCCCAGTCCAGAACAACTGTTCTATGCTTGAAGAATCAGAAGGTAGCCAGTGTGCCTGGGGGGGGGGGTTGTGTTAAATGGAGCGAGAGTGGGTGAGCTTGCAGGGGTAGGCAGGGGCGCTATCATGCAGGACACAGTAGCCCATGGTAAGCCATCAGCCTTTTATTGGGGGATGGGGATCCCTAGGAGGGCTTTTAACATGGGAGGAGCAAGATCAGATTTACGTTTTGAATGACCATTCCTGAGGGAAGTCAGCATGAGGACAAGGAGACAACCTAGGAGCCTAGAAGATGGCAGTGATTCAGAAAGGAACATTACAAGGATTTGGTAAAAAGTAGCCTGGCTAAGGATGTGTTTTGAACAGGATGTGTTAATGGACTGCATATGTGAAATAAGGAAAGACAGGAGTTAAGGACGACTCACTAAATTATGTTATTAAAAAAAAATACCCTGTGCCTTCCCTTTATTTAACATATAAAAACCTGAAGGGGTTGCCCTGCCTCTGTGCTCACATACTCTGCCTTACCTCCTGTTCTTCTCAGTGATATCTCATGTGCTGGAGGTAGCCTGCCCTCTCTCCCTGCTTCCTTGCTCAAGGCCCTCACTCTAGCACTTAACCTGTGTTTCTCCTACATCAGCATTTTTCCGGAACTACTGGACAACTCCTATGTGCATTCAATCCTGCTGCTCTTTACACCATCTTTAAGAAAATCTTAATCTCTACCCCAATCTCCCTTTAGCTATGTCCCATTCTTCTGCTTGTCTTTATAACAATGCTTCAGAAAGTCATTTCTATTTGCTGTCTCTCACTGTATTGAATATACTCCATCTTGTTTTCTCACCACCCTTATAATCACCACTCCACTGAAACTATTCTTACTGACATAACCAGGGACATATATGTAGCTAAATTCAAAGATCAATGTCTCATTCCTCATTGTACTTGACTCAGCTGATGATCCCTTCTTCCTTGAAACATTTTCTTTACTTGGCTTTGAGGATATCTCCTGGTTTTTGTCTTTCCTTGCTGCTTACTCCTTCTCAGTATCTTCTTTGTTACCCTTCTGTCACTGTGCCTCATCTTGCCAAACTCTAAACATTGGAATATCCCAGGATTGAGTCCTACACCTTCTTTTCTTAGACTGTCTATGCCTACTTCTAGGTGACCTTTATTGAGTTTTATAATGTTTATACACTCTCTATATGCTGGTAATGCACACATTTATATCTCTGGCCTGGATCCCTCAATTCCAGACCATGTATTAACTTCTCCATCTGATGTCTAATAGGCACCTTGAAACTAACATATCCTAAAACTAATTGCCATAGAGAAGACTCCTTCCTGCAGTGTTTTCCATCTCAACTAGTGTCAGTTCTATTCTCTAGTTGCTTAGTTCCAAAACCCAGGTACCATCTTTGACTTTTTTCTTCTTCCTCTCTTAGAGCTCACCTTAAATAAATCATCAAATCTTTCAGTCCTGCCTTCAAAATAGATCCACACTATTTACACATCTCACGAACTCCATCACAACCACCTATGTCCAAGTCACCACTTCTCTCCTGAATAATTACAATGACTTACTAACTGGTCCCTTTGGTTCTCCCATTGCCCCTACTCAACAACTAGCAGAATCTTTTTAAAATAGCAGGTAGGTCATGCCATTTTTTCTGCTCACAACATCCAACAGCTTCTCCTCTCACCCACAAGAACATACATGATATGGTTCAGTGATCCTCCCTGAATACACATTCTGCCCCTCTCTGCTACTCACACCAACTATTTCATTGCTTCATTGCTCTACTAGTTGGCCTTGGAGATCTTTGTACTTCTTCTCTCTGCCAGGAAAATTCTTCAAGATATCAGAGAGGCCTTCCCGAATAACACTCCATTTGAAGTAGAAATACCCCAGCCTCCAAACAAAACCATTGACAAAACCTACTGAACGGGAGAAAATATTTGCAAATGATATAATAAGTGGTTAATATCCAAAATACATAAACAGTTCATACAACTCAATATAAAACAACACAATTAAAACATGGGCATAAAACCTGAATAGACATTTTTTTTTTGTCTTTTTAGGGCCGCACCCACAGCATATGGAGGTTCCCAAGCTAGGGGTCAAATCAGAGTTACAGCTGCCAGCCTACACCACAGCCATAGCAATGCAGGATCCAAGCTGTGTCTGCGATCTACACCATAGTTCATGGCAACGCAGGATTCTTAACCCACTGAGCAAGGCCAGGGATTGAACTTGCGTCCTCATGGATGCTAGTCAGATTCATTTCCACTGAGCCATGACAGTAACTCTAACATTTTTCTAATGAAGATATACACATGTCCAATATGCACATGCAAAGATGCTCAACATCACTAATTATTAGAGAAAGGCAAATCATAACTACAATGAGGTACCACCTCACATTGGTCTGAATGGCCATCATTAAAAGGTCTACAAATAATAATTACTGGGGAAAGTGTGTAGAAAAGGGAACCCTCCTACACTGTTGGTGGGACTGTTGGGGCAGCCACTATGGAAAACAGTATGGAGATACAGAAGGAACTGAAGTGCCCATCAATAGATGAATGGATAAGGAACAGGGGAGAATATTAATCAGCCATAAAAATAATGAAATAATGAAATTCTGCCATTTGCAACAACGTGGATGGCCCCAGAGAATAAGACTACACTTAGTGAAAGAAGTCAGAGAAAGACAAATACTCTAGGCTATCACTTATATGTGGAATCTAAAAAAAAAAATACAAATGAATGTATGTAGCAAAACAGAAACAGACCCATGGATACAGAAAACAAACTAGTGGTCACCAGTGGGGAGAGGGTCGGGGGAGGGGTGAGTCAGAAGTATGGGATTAAGAGATAAAAAACTACTATGTGTAAAATATATAAGCAACAAGGCTGTAGTGAATAGCACATGGAAATATAGCCATTATTTTATAATAACTTTAAATGGAAGATAGCTTATAAAATATTGACTCAGTATGTTCTACACCTGAAACTAATATGATACTGTAAATCAACAACAGCTCAATAAAAAAAGAAACACCCCACCCTCCAGACTCCTCACTACTCTTTGTTTTCATTTTTTCCACAGCACTTCACTCCATAGGATAATTTTAATTTGTTTTTAATTTCCTATTCCCCTACCAGAAGGTGAGCTCCATAAAGAGAGAAAAGGGATCAATAAATATTGTTGAATGAATCAATGGATGATTGATTGAATAAGCTACATTCCATAAAGGTGAAGTGAATTGCTTAGAGTCACACACATAGTAGCAGAGTAAGGATCAGAACCCAGTGTTTGCACTGCATCATCTAATGTCTTTCACATCTGAACTAGCATGTAATGGGTAGTAGATTGTCAGGGAAAGAAAGGAAAACTAGGACAAAGAGGGAATACTTCCTGAAGGTGGTGATTCCAAGTTTTAAGAGGTATGTGAAATTTAGTCACCCTAACGGTAGGGATGGAACACAGAAGGCTTTCATGGTGGAGGCAACAATATTAAAAAAAAACACTCAGGGCACAGCAAAAGAAGCCATAAAAAAACAAAAAAGACAACCTATGGAATGGGAGAAAATAGTTTCAAATGATGCCACTGACAAGGGCTTCATCTCTAAAATATACAAACAACTTATATAACTCAAAAGCAAAAAAACCAACAATGCAATTGAAAAATGGGCAAAAGACCTGAATAGACATTTCTCCAAAGAAGATATACAGATGGCCAACAGGCACATAAAAAAATGCTCAACATCACTGATTATTAGAGAAATGCAAATCAAAACTACAAGGAGGCACCACCTCACACCAGTTAGAATGGCCATCGTTAACAAGTCAACAAATATCAAATGCTTGAGAGGGTGTGGAGAAAAGGGTACCCTCCTTTATTGTTGGTGGAAATGTAAATTGGTATAACCACTATGGAAAACAGTATAGAGGTGCTTCGGGAAACTAACTATAGAAGTACCATATGACCCAGCAATCCCACTCCTGGGCATATATATGAACAAAACTTTCACTGAAAAAGATATATGCACCCCTATGTTCACTGCAGCACTATTCACAACAGCCAAGACATGGCAACAACCTAAATGTCCATCAACAGATGAATGGATTAAGAAGATGTGGTATGTATACACACAATGGAATACTACTCAGCCATGAAAAGAACAAAATAATGCCACTTGCAGCAACATGGATGGAACTAGAGACTCTAATACTAAGTGAAGTAAGTCAGAAAGAGAAAGACAAATACTATATTATATCACATATCTGGAATCTAATATATCGCACAAATGAATCTATCTACAGAAAAGAAACGAACTTAGTAGATGCAAACTATTGCATTTGGAGTGGATAAGCAATGAGGTCCTACCGTATAGCACAGGGAACTATAGCCACTTGTGATGGAACATGATGGAGGACAATGTGAGAAAAAGAATGTATATATATGTGTGTGTGTGACTGGGTCACTCTGCTGCACAGCAGAAATTGACAGAACATTGTAACTCAATTATAATTTAAAAATTAAAAAAAAACACTCAGGGGCATGGAAGTATTGTGCGTGTAGGAATTGTGGGAAGTCTGTTGTTGCTTGGTCCTACAGTACGAAGAAGGGAGAAAAGAGAAATGAACCTCGAGAGGCAGGTGGGGACCAGGTCATGGACTTTACCTTATAGTCAGTGGGCTTTCAATTTTAACAGCAAAATACTTTTACCTAAAAGCAATTATTTCCAAGAATCTCAGTGCAGAAAGCAAATACAGAGTGGACGCTCCTTGTGTGAAGTGGGAACAAAGATCCCAGCTTAGATAGCATCCCCTTTGCCTTCTTCCACCTCTCTAGCTAAGGCACTCCCATGGGCTCCATATGAACCCAGTATGAGAACCATGATTGCAGTGATGGGGTCATGGACTGGCCTGAACCAGGATATGATCTGGTCAGATGGATATTTTAAATATATCCTTCTCATGGATTTGGGAAGAGGAACGAACATAAGAAGGCTAGTTAGGAGAATATAGAAGGAGTCTATGGCAGAAGTTGAAGGGATAGAGAATTGTGTTTGGAATAAAATCACCAGGACTACATATTTTATCATATATGGGAGTCGGAAGGGAAGGGGTCAATAAACTCTCCCAGATGTCTAATTTAGATGCCTGGGCCAATGGAGATGCACCTGAAACAGAGGTGCCCAAGTAGCAGTTTTATAGGAAAAGATGATGAATTCACTTTGTGACCTGTTGAATTTGAATGGACTGTAAAATACCCAGGTGATGTCAGTAGGATGTTAAATGTACATGCCTGAACACAAAGGACAGTTGTGACAGGTCAAAGACGCACAAAATATGATGAACTTAATGCAAATGTTAATTTCCCTTCTCTGGGGTATACTGGGTGAAAATAACTGAGCAATGTTCTCAGAAATAGAGGGGCATGCAAAGACAATGGAATTCTTCAAAAATGAGGTTTTAAAACTAAGAGTAGTAAAGGAAGAACTGCTTATTTTTATTTTCTTTCTTTCCCTCTCTCTCTCTCTCTCTCTCTTTTATTTTTTACTTTTTACCTTGCATGCATGTCTTCAAATTCTACAGGGATGGGCAGTGGGACTAGAGGTCAAAAAGCAAGACAAACTGGGTTTTGGGGAGGGTGGGGTTGGTCACACCTGGGGCATATGAAGTTCCTGGGCCAGGGATTGAATCCAAGCCACAGCTTCGACCTACACCACAAGCTGCAGCAACACCTGATCCTTAACCCTCTGCACCAGGTCAGAGGTCAAACCCACACCTCCACAGTAACCAGAGTCACTGCAGGTAGATTCCTAACCCATTGCACCATTGTGGGAACTCCAAGACAAGCTGGTTTTAAAGTTTATTATTTTTATTAGTATGAAATAAATGAATCATGCTGTACATTTGTAAGTTTTCATTTTTCTAAATTATTTTGTTCTCTTCGCTCTTGAAATAGTCATGAGATTTAGACAAGAAAGTTATGATTATCCCATTTGAGTGATGACAAAAGGTACGACCAGAAAAGCAAAGTGATGACAATAATTTCTACCAAGTATGAGGATTATTACGAAAAGCATTGGTTCCTAAGGCTAAGTCTGGCATTATTATCTGGGTTATTTTTGAATAAAGATTTGTGGAATAAAAGTCTCTCAAGTTCCACCACATTAATTCAATTTTTTCTCTCATATTTGATTATTTTAAAGGAGATTCAGAAATTAAAGGAGCCACATAGGGCATTAGAGCAGAAGACAAGGCACTAGAATTGCTCAGTTCTATTCCCCAAATGTGTCAATGGCAATGACCTCTGAGATATCACTTAACTCTTCTTAGTGTTGACTTCCTCATCTGTACGCTTCATAGGTTAAAATAAGTTTGCATGTTCCCATTCCCTCCCCTTCCCCATTTCCTGCAATGCAGATATACAAGTGCATCTTCCAAAAGGCCAAGAGATCCCATCAACTTTGGTAATTCTATAATCAGAATGGCTAGGTTTTACAGGAACAAATTCAGGATCAGAGACCCTTACCAGTCAATTGTAAATCTATAAAACAGAAAATTATTAGCTCATCCTCCTGTAAGCTGAACTTTATTCGAAGTTAAGAACCACATTTGCTACATGTACCTTCCAGGAGGCCTTATTAGGTCACTTAATTTCCTTTATATCTTTATCTCCGCCCTCTCTCATCCACTTTGCTCAGGCATATACCAAAAGTCTGTCAATGTAGGAAGGATTCTAATTACTGCTTTCCCACTGAATCTCCTCCTGTCTGATATGGTATGGAAAGAAAAGGGGGAGGAGGTCATTTAAAAGATTCTGCTAGTGTATAATTTTCACACTATGAATTCTTACTGTGATATACCCTGTAACAATATTTTGAATTCCTATGCAACTTTGTATAAAAGAAAACCATACAGGCGTATATTTGTCAGAGACATATTTTAATATTTCAGACTCATTTTAAACCTTTCAGATCTGAACTCACTTTTATGCTGTCTTCCTACCATAATGTTCCTGCATCTTAGCCCCTGACTAGACAAAAAACCAATCAAATCACTCTGAATAACAGCACTTCTACCTGACAGATAAATCACCCTAGTCCTGAAAACCATTACGAGGGTGAACTTTATGGAAGATATATGTACAAAAGTGGCTGAGTTGAGACTGGTTATTTCAGGTTTTTGAAATCTCAATAATTAATTAATTAATTCAATTAATATTTATTGAACAGCCACCATATGCCATCTACTATATACTAGGCACTGCAGAGAAGAAATCAAGATGAACAAGACTTGATTCCTGCATCAAGGGCTGTAGCAGGCACTCTAGAGAAGAAATCGAGATGAACAAGACTTGATTCCTGCATCAAGGGCTGTAGCAGACACTGTTGCCTAATCAACATATATGCACTCTCTCTTTTCAATGCAACTTAAATCCCTTTTCAAGGTCATCTGCAATCCAGTACTCCCCCCACAAAATACTGCTTCCCGTCTCTGAATGAGGTCATAAAGCCTTGAGCTGTGGCTATCACCTTGCAACTATAAGAAAACAAGCATTAAAACAAAAAGTCAAGATACTGAAGGCAAACTAACGCAACATTGTAAGTCAACTATACACCAATAAAAATTGTTTAAATGGGGGGAGGGATAAATTAGGAGGATGGGAATAACATACACATACTACCGTACATAAATAATTAACAAGGACCTACTGTATAGTGCAGGGAAATCTACTCAGTAGTTTATAATAACCTATATGTGAAAAAATAGATACATGTACATATATGACTGATTCACTTTGCTGTACACCTGAAACTAATACAACATTGTAAGTCAACTATACTCCAATAAAATTTTTTTAAATATATTGAAGACAGTGAGGTAGAAGCTGAAAGGTATTTTTGAGTTGTAGAACCAACCCTGACTCCTGGCCTTCAAATTTCTTATTTTATGAAATAAATAAATATCTTTTTTTGCTTAAGCCTGTGATAATCATGTATTCTGTTACTTGCACCTGAACACATGCCTAAGGATACAAGGGGTTAATACTGGTTGTGAGAGGATGGAGTAAAAGTAATTTCTCAAATAACTATAGTGTAAGAGATATAATAAGGCAATTGTATAAGCGACTAGAGTATTAGATAATTGTTATGATATCCCACATTGGTATAATGCTTTCCAATTTAGAAAAAGTTTCTGTATATACCATCTTGGAGTTTACAACAATCCTAGGAGGCAAGGAATATTACCTCCAACTTGGAAGACAATAATACAGAGGTCCTAAGAGGTTAAGTCATTTGCCAGAGATCACACACAAACCGACTGGAAGCAGCAGCCCTCAAAGAGATGCATCCTAATTTCCAATGTACTGAGCTTTCAACTAAACCAGAGGAACCTCAGCCAGCATGGTGACCAAGGGCCTGAGGCCCCAAGAGAGGTGGAGACAAGAGGGTAGTGAAGCGGGGAACAGTGCTAAAAGAAAGGAAACATACTGGGAGGGGAAATAAGATAATCCTCCTGAAGAAAGGCCAACTTTTGTAATGGGCCTTAAAGGCTGGGTGGGAATTTAGAAAAAGATCAGAGGGAAGACTATTCTAAAAAAAAAGAGAATATTATGAAGATGAAAATATGAAGATGCAAGTTATAGTAAACAGGCATTTCCACTGGAGTATAAGCGCTGAGTTAGAACTGAAGATATAAGGGATATAAGAATTCTGAAACCAGATCTTCGGTTTCATGCCAAGGACTCCATATTATAGGAGATGGGGCTCCAAGAGCAACTCTAGAGGAGAGACCGTGGAGGCAGTTACAATAGGAAATTGAGCTTTATCAGTAGAGCTCTGGATAGATGAAGGAGAGAGAGAGAGTCCAGAGTGAAGAAACCAGGAAGAGGGCATCTGCAGTGGTCAGACCAGAGAAGAAAGCATGTGATGACCCAAACTAGGGTTGGGGAATCCAAAATAGAAGAGACAAGATGGAGTTGGGCTGATGACCAGACTTGCCTACTGAGTGAGGGAGATGGTGTAAAATGGAGGAACCAAAGGAGACTTCAAAGAATTTAATAGAAGCAAGTTTAGGGGAATGACAGAGATGATTAATACACTTTCGCCTTCACATCCCTGGAAGAATATTTTAATTTAATCAAATCAAACTCCCCCCCTTCCCTGCTGAACCACTCAGGAGCTCAGAGTTTTTGAGCCATTGATCTGGTTTACATATATGATGTGGGACCTCTAGCTCATGCTTCCTGGAATCACCACAAAAATTCTGGATCCATCCTTAGCTCTACGTACCCGGCTTTGTGAGATGCTAAAATCCACCTCTCATAGATTATCCTTCAAAGCAGGAGGGAGGAGGGAGATCCACATCCTCTTGCTTTGTCTCTGATCAAGAAATGTAATCTCCTTTCTATGGCTTTTTGTTGTTATTATCATTGTGCTATTCATTCTGGCTTTCCTTGGAATTCTCACCATCATTTGGCAGACAGATGTCCTTCTGTATGGTTCTTCCCGTGTCCTGCTGTGTCACTGGCTAGTGACAAGCTGTGGCTAAGTTGTCAGCTCCCTAATTACAGGACAGTCTAATTACAGACATGTTACACTTGCAAGGTATTATTACTGAGGCCCTGTCTGCCATCACCCAGAAGTAATCTAGCAAGATGTCATCACAGTTGTTAGGGGAAGAGTATATGGAATGATGTAAATTCTCCTATGAATCATTAGTCTTGGGAATGCCCTTGGACTTGGGGAGGGGACAGGAGCATGTGGAATGGAGAAAGGTCACTAAGCTAGATTCTTTAGGGCTGTTCAGTGTGGCAAGGAAGAGTTTTCTGAGCCCCTTACTCTATTCAATCCACGTCCACCTCACCATAAGAGGACTTTTGTTTTTGTCTGCTTAAGCTCAATAGCATTTGAACTCATGTTATGAAAGGCTATCAAAGTCAGCAAGAGGAAAGTTTGTCTTATGATCGTTTCACTCTGAAAAGACTAAAGGATGTAAAGCTATGCCTGTGGAGGACTTGAGCCTCTCTGGATGATGCACGGGATCCGTTCTAGAACAGAGTTGGGAAAGACAGCCTCCACCCACTTAACACCAAGGTGCTTACCAGAAAGGCCCCAGAAAGGGACAAGGGGTGAAAAATTAAGAGAAGGGTGGCCAGGGAGGGAAATTTTTTCATTTGCCCATCAGAGGCTGACTGTTAAAATGGTAAGATTACTCAATAAGAAAAGTAATCTTGGGCACCATCCTTTGGGCTTCCTGTATATTTGAACTGAGCCAACAGTGAGATTACTTTCTTTCTAGTAACACCCTAGAAAGCCTTCCAGATATAGTTTCCTTCCAGTGTTGTAAAACCTAAGGGGTATCCTCCTAAGTCCAGATGTCTGATATCTCAGGGTTATGATGCTCTAGGAGGATCTTCCAGAAAATTAATACAAGGTATGTTGGTTCACAAACAAAAGCTATTGCCATAACACAGTGGAGAAGAGCTTCGGATGCTCAGTATGGATTTATTAGAAGAGCTGGTGTAACCTCTGTAAAGCCTCTGGAGCCCCAGGGATGCTTTCAAGATCACTGATGCATCATTTCACCCAATGATTTAAGAACCCAGCCAGGCTGTGGGACTGTTCCTACAGGCCACCACGTCTCAACAGAAATGAGGAAGAAAAGGTTCGCAGCAGAATCGCAGTCTATAAAACATACAATGCAATGCAGAATTTAATTGGGGAGTGGGCCTTGGCAGTAGAGAACATTTACTGACTTACTGATTCACTCATTCTTTCATTCAACAAATATTTATTGAGCATTTACTATGTGGAAGGCTTTGCACAAGATGCTATGACTACAACTGTGAAACAAATAGATGCAGCTTCTAGCACTTTTACACCCCAGGGGCACTCTGTTTTGGAGCTCCACCACCAACACCACCAATGCACATTATATCAAGCATGTTAAAACGTACACTCTTCATGCATTAAACAGACACGGTTGCTATATAATTTTTGAAAAAAGAATTCAACAGTCCCTTTTAAAATTGCATCAAAAAATAAAATATTTAGGAATAAACCTGATCAAGGAGGTGAAAGACTTATACGCTGAGAATTATAAAACACTGATAAAGGAAACTGAAGATGATTCAAAGAAATGCAGAGATATCCAAGATATGCTCCAAGATATGCAGAGATATGCTCTTGGGTTGTTAGAATTAATATTGCTAAAATGGCCATACTACCCAAAGCAATCTGCAAATTTAATGTGATCCTATCGAATTACCCATGACATTTTTCACAGAACTAGAATAATCCTAAAATTTATATGGAACCATAAAAGATCCAGAATAGCCAAAGCAATCCTGAGGAAAAAGAACAAAGATGGAGGCATAACCCTTCCAGACTCCAGACAATAATATAAAGCTACAGTAATCTAAACAATATGGTATTGGTACAAAAATAGACATATGGATCAGCAGAATAGAATAGAGAGCCCATAAATGAACCCACACACCTACAGTCCATTAATCTTTGACAAAGAATTCAGATAGTCTCTTCAGCAGTGGTGTTGGGAAAGCTGGACAGCCACATGTAAATCAATGAAGTTAGAACACACCCTCACACCATACACAAAAATTAAACTGAAAATGGCTTAAAGACTTTAATATAAGACACAACACCATAAAATTCATAAAAGAGAACATAGGCAAAACATTCTCTGATATAAATTGTACCAATGTTTTCTTAGGTCAGTCTCCCAAGGCAACAGAAATAACAGCAAAAATAAATAAATGGAACCTCATCAAATATATGTTTTTGCACAGCAGAGGAAACCATAAATAAAATGAAAAGACACCCTACATACTGGGAGAAAATATTTGCAAATAATGCTGCCAACAAGAGCTTAATATCCAAAATATACAAACAACACATAGAACTCAACAGCAAAAAAACAAACAATCCAATCAAAAAATGGGTACAAGACCGAAATAGGCATATCTCCAAAGAAGGCATACAGATGGCCAGTGGGCACATGAAAAGATACTCAACATTGCTAACGATTAGAGAAATGCAAATCAAAACTACAATGAGGTACCACCTCACATTGGCCTGAATGGCCATCATTAAAAACTCTATCAATAACAAATGCTGGAAAGAGTATGGAGAAAAGGGAACACTCTTACACTGTTGGTGGGAATGTAAATTGGTACAACCACTGTGGAAAACAGTATGGAGGTTTCTTAAAACCTAAAAATAGAATTGCCATATGATCCAGCAATCCCACTGGGCATATATCCAGAAAATTTGAAAATTCTAATTCAAAAAAGATACATGCACCCTGAAAGTTCATAGCGGCACTATTTGCAATAGCCACAACATGGAAGCAACCTAAATGTCCATTGACAGATGAATGGATAAAGAAGATGTGGTACGTATATACAATGAAATACTACTCAGCCACAAAAAGAATGAAATAATACCATTTGCAGCAACATCAGTGGACCTAGAGATTATCATACTAAGTCAAGCAAGTCAGAAAAAGAAAAATATCATATATTACTGCTTATATGTGGAATCTAAAAAGTAGTATAAATGAACTTATGTACAAAATAGAAATGCAAACATGGAAACCAAATTCATGGTTTCTGAAGGGGAAAGGTGGCAGAAGGATAAATTAGGAGTTTGGGATTAACATATATGTACTACTATCACTCAAGGAATAATCTACTGTTCTTTCCATTCTATTAAGGGCAGGCAATGATGAAAAATGCCGCTGTGCATGGGATAAATAAAAGGAACCAGGAAGAGGAACATTTAAAAAAAAAATCAAGCTGTGACTTAATTATGCTTCCTAGGTGCATGCCAGTAAGACAGTTGGAAATCTGAGCTGAAATGTATTGATTGAAGGGACGGAGTCCTTAGCCAGTGTAAGGATAGCCATCCTGGTACATTTATACAGGACGTGTACTGTATAATTTTAGAGGGCATCATTCATACTATATTATTTATAGATTTGTATATTTGCTCAGAAAAATTTCTTGAACATAGCACTAAATTGTCTTAGGAAAATAAGGTCTTTTCTAATTTTCACTAAGGTGTTACATGGGCTGCTTAGCATTAGCTATCGTATTAAAGTTTTTTGATTGTTAATCTCAGGCCCATATATACTTACATTTGAGGACCTGGGCCACGGAGGCCTTAAAGAAAAGAGCCTTCAAACTCAGGGATATCGAATTATTGGTAGACCTTCTAGAGTATCAGGTGACCTGTGGGCTCAGACTCCAGCAATATTCCTCAAATCTCCTCATTTATTACTTAACCGAAAACCCTTCAGTGCTCATGAACAACTAGACCATATTTCTCAGCATCCCTCACCACTGAGTAAAATCATATGAGTGATTTAAGGCGATGAAATGTAGAGGGAAATACTGACTTGGCCTATAAAACCCTGCTATGTGCAGTTTTGCACTCTCTTTTCCCACTGACTGGTTAAAAAGAGAACTTCAAGGGCATAGAAGGGTAGAGCCAAAAGACGGAAAGATCCTGGGTCTCTGAGTGACCATATGGAACTCTCACCAACCCACTCTATACTGGAGAACAAAGGAACTACTTCTGTATTATCTTCTGAAAATTTTGGGTTGATTGTTAGAGCAGTCAGTCTACCCTTCCTAGTACACTGGAAGAAGAAATTGTAGTCATCAAGTCTCTAGGGAAAGTGATACAATATAGTGTTTAATGCCTCAGAACCTGGAGCCAGAGGACCTGTGTTTGAATCTGACTCCTGCTGCTTTCTACCTCTGAGACCTTAACCAAATTTATTTAAATGCATGCCTCAATTTCCTCAGACATAAAATTATGGTAATAACTATACCTAACTCATGTGTTATAAGATTTAACACATATAAATTGCCTAGAATGACATCTCACCTGCCATGAACATTAATAACAGCTATTCTGAGGCTGATACTGGAACGCTCTGATTATGTATATGCTGAAAGACAAACAGATGCTAATGGTACAAGACCAGGTTTTATCACCAAGTCGAGGTCTTCTTTAGAACCTTCCTTCAGCATAAAATGCCATCAGTCTCTGACCCAGAGATGAGTAGCTTTGGAGAATCCATACAGCACAGGATTGGAATATGTTGTGAGGCTTGGATGTGATGGTGTTGCCTAGGGAACCAAGCACACAGTTCAGCTTCATCTTGGGTCACTTTGAAAGGGGTCTCAAATATCTGCACTCTCTGAAGGATTGTCCCAAGGACCCACCACCCACCATAAGACAATGGGATAAGGAGGGAAAGTTAGAACACGCATGGATCACCTTATGCAAAGCCACGTTACCAAGATGAAAGGGTAGACCAGTGGTTCTCCATCAATTTTGTTTCAGGACTCTTATTATACTTTTAAAAATAATGAAAGACCTCAAAAATCTTTTCTCTCTGTGAAAAAAAATCTATTGACATTTACTATGTTAGAAATTAAAACTGAAAAATGTTTAAATATTTATTCTTTTTCTCTTTTTTCGGCCATGTTTGTAGCATATGAAATTTCCTGGGCTGGGGATCAAACCCAGGCTGCCACAGAAATAACACCAGATCCTTAACCTGCTGCACGACAGCAGGAACTCCAAATATTTATTTTTTAAAAATAAGAACAATAAACCCGTTATGCGTTAACATAAATAACATTTTAAATGAAAAATAACTGTATTTCCAAAAGAAAAAAAGTCAATAAGAAGAGTAGCACCGTTTTGTATTTTTGAAAATCTCTTTAAGATCTGGCTTAAAGAGGACAGCTGGATTCTCATATCTGCTTCTGCATTCAATCTGTTGAGACTGCACACACCATGTAGCCTCCAGAAAACTCTACCGGGCATTCATGAGAGAACGAGATAAAAAAAAAAAAACAAATAAAATCTTAGGATTATTATAAAAGTAATTTTGATCTTACAGCCCCCTGCAAGTGTTTGGGGACACTTGGGATCCCAAACCACATTTCAAGTAAAAGTGGTAGCCCATGCCCCAGTGCCCAGGGCTTGCTCAGTTCTCATTGGTTCCTACTATTGTGTGGTAGGACTTGTGATCTTAAATTCCTATGTTGTCTTTTAAGTAATCATTCATTATTGTATCCTGAAGTAGAGGTATACACATTACTTTCATTTGAAGAAGAAATTAAGGAATAAAGAGTATATCTGTTTATCCAAGGTCATATAGTAAATCTCTCTGGAATCCCAAACTTGAGTTTTCTTCTACCCAATCAAAATTCTTACTTGGTCCCAATGTTACATTGAAATGTCTACCTAGTTCCCTGTTGAGTTGATAAATACAGATGATCTGAACAAGTTACACCTTCCGCTGGTGTCCTCAGCTCCTATCTAATCCTACCTTGAGGCTATACTTAGCATCTTCTATGCATCCTAACAGAAATCCAACTCCCTGACTCGATAAGCAAAGACAGATATTTGGTGATGATTTTATAGAGAATTTTTTTTTTTTTTTAAGGCTGCACCCCCAGCATATGGAAGTTCGCAGGCTAGGGTTAAATCAGACTGCAGCCACTGGCCTACACCACAGACACAGCAACACCAGATCTGAGCTGCATCTGTGACCTACACCACAGGTCCTGGCAACGCTAGATCCCCTAACCCACTGAGTAAGGCCAGGGATTAAGCCCGCACCCTCATGGATGATAGTTGGGTTTGTTACCACTGAGCCAAAGTGGGAACTCCTATTTTATGGAGAAATCTTGAGGGAGAGGGGTGGATAACGATGACTCACACCACACACTACTTATAGGAAAGTTTGCTCATTTCTCTCACTGAAATTTCCACCATCTTTCCCCCATTTCTGGTCATGTCATCTCTCCTTTCTCTCTTCTCTCACTGAGTCATGGAGGATCTCACTTCATTAGGAAGGAAAATTTAGATTTCACCCTTAGTTTGTAATTCCCACTCTACAAAAGAAAACTCAGGCTGACTATTACTGCTCCTTTGAATGACCCTTAGAGAGCACAATTCATTTGGCCACATCTGGAATAATTCATTAAGAAAAATATGATGATAATTTTTTTTTTTACTTCTTTCATTTCTATTAAGTATCATAAAACTAACCTCAGGCTCATAGAGCTTGAGGCAAACTCAACAAAGTCCTCTAACTTATACTCCTGTGAATATGATACCACATCCTGTTCCTATAGATACATTTATACATCTTATACATAGAGTCCATGAATATCTCCAAATGTTGCACTGCAGTCTAAAAGGTGGAGTTTATGCTGTCATTAAAATCTATATTCTGCTGCACATTATATCAAGGCAATAGAGGTGAGCTCAATATATCCCTGTTTCACCTTTAGACATTTGGGGAAATGCTCACATCATTACTGTCCTCTCTTTTCCAGGTTAAATAACTGTATCATTTTCCTAAATTTGAAAGTCCCATTTTATTTGCTTTCTCTTTTATCATTTCCATAGCTTTCCATAGGCCCTTTCCAATGATTCCATGTGTTCTTTTAAATTTTCAGGCCAAAATTGCACCCAGCTTTTAACAAGGCAGACTTTTAACCATGTAACATACGACATATGTGATTAAAAGAATTAATTCACAGTGTTTCCTCATTTCCTACTGATGACATCAGTAACATGGTATTTTTTGGGTTCATGCCTGTGGCTTGTCAAAGTTTCTGGGCCAGGGATCAAACCCGAGCCACAGCAGTAATCTGAGCCACAACAGTGACAATGCCAAGTCCTTAACCCCTAGGCCACCAAGGAACTCCCAGTAACATGTTAATTTTAAGATTAAACAACTCCTGTTCCATTATCACAGTGAACTAACTATTAAAATTAAAAGAAGGCAAAGAAACAGCCCTGGGGTGTTAAACTGTCCTTCTTTTATACTACCAAACAATGAATGTCAAATACACTGTTGTATACACTGAACTTCTTATAGAGGAAGCTTGGGGACCTATGTGTGACTTACTCAAAGCACCCTTGAAAGGACAAGACCAATTATTTACTTTTATAATATGTTCCCCCAATCCCAGATACAGTGCTGTAGGCAAAGGATGAATACTTGGCCTAAGGCCAATCATCATTATCAAACCAAAGATTAGCCAAATCCTTTCATTTAAGAACTTGAACTCAGAGTCACAGGAAATGCAGTCAGTCAACAGTGGGTGATGGAGTAAGTGAGTAAGGTCACATAAATGGGGCCCTTCAAGCCCTTTACAAGTGGCCAACATCTTTGGAGGGTAGAGACCAGGAAAACCAGAAGTGGGAAAGGTTTTGTGGTTGTTAAGAGGAAAAGAGTTGAAGAGAGACAAAGAACATTCAATCCCAGTATCTTCCCTTCTTAGGAAGCTTGGCCACTTTTTAATTGTGGGGTCTGAGTGACTGCGGAGTATAAATATACCACAGCTCCCTTCTTCCTACCAGCTAGCATGAGATTTCTAACTCTTGCCACCAAGTGGTTCCCAGCCAAGACCATCTTTGCCATCTGATGACTTAGGTGTGGGAGACATGAAGCTCAAGTCTGACACAGCCCTGGACATCCACGTCAACCCTGCTCCATCTCTGCTCCTCAGTAGCAGACATTCCCACTGAGTACCCCAGACACACAAAAGGCCTTTCTGCTTCCACTGACATGGCCAGTGCCCCAGCGATGACTTGGAAATGGTTTTGTTTGTTAAGAGGTTCGTCAATAGTGACCTGCTGTGGACCTTCATATTTTTTAAAATAAAAACTATTCAGCAATTTAGTATATAAAAAAAGGAAAAGAAAGTGGGGTAAGAATACTTCTTGTCTTCTTTGCCATCCACTTAACTGCATACTTAGATTAATTAATGGTTTTTGATGAAGAGAATTCCAATGGATAATTCCATTTACTAGTTGGTAGACAAGGCAATAAAGGAGTGTAAGGATTAAAATTAGGAAAGAGTGAGTATTTAGGTCAAAGAAGTCAAGGAGGCTTTTCAAAGAAGGCGGATTTTGAAGTGGTACTAGGGATTTTAGAAATCAATAACAATTAAGAAAAAAATTGAACATTCTGTAATTCACTGCTCGCATGTTTTTCCTAACCACTATATGTGTGTTACACTGAGAATAAAAGTATTTTAAGCATGAAAAAAAGAAGAATTACCCAGATGAAATGTGATGTGGGGAACAGGAAAAGGATATATCAGGAGAAAAAGAAGCAATGAATATGACTTAATATGCTTAGGAAACAAGACGGTTAGAACACTGATATCGAGAGGAACATTTGGTAAGATCTGATCATTAATTTTTTTTATGGCCACACCCTTGGCATATGGAAGTTCCCAGGCCAGGGATTCAATTTAAGCCTCAGCTGCAACATATGCAGCTGTGGCAACACTGGATCCTTTAATCCATTGCTCCTGGCCAAGGACCAGCAACCTGAGCCATTGTAGTTGGATTCTTAACCCAGTGTGCCACAGTGGGAACTCCCTGGTAATGAATTTTTTTTTAAGTCAGTAAAATAGGGTCCAGTGAGGGAGGGGTGTTAGGTGCAGCACAAGCAAAAGAGTCCGTACAGAAGAGCACCGGCTCTGAAAAGAGTGAAGGGAAGCATGCCAAACAGAGAATATGAGGCCAAATCATGGGAGGCCTTGAGGGTCTGGTTCATGAGTTTAACTTAACCCCAAAGCCAGTTGGTATGATACTTAGAAGTGAGATGATAATGGGTCCTTCCTTTAGGGCAAAAACTGATCTGGGTTCAGTATCGATTAAGGGAAAAAAGTGAAAGAGGTAAAGACAGCATGAAGAGATGACTACAAGGATGTGGGCTGAGACAATAAAACCCTAGGCAAGGACGGTGGGAGAGGAAATGTAAAGAGAGGGTAGACTCTGAGCGATGCTGTAAATGAAGACTGATGTGTGTGGTCACTGACTGGGCATAGGGAAAAAAGAAAACGGAGAAATTTCAATGGTGATTCATCTAATTAATTACTCAACAAACATATACAACAATAAGTACACATTCTCTGATGCTGTTATAGCAGAGAAGAGTCTTATTAAAACCAAATCTAGTTTTCTCAGGCACAAAAAGAATGGATCATAACGCCAGGTACCGGGAGTTCCCTGATGGTCTAGCAGCTAAGGATCTAGCATTGGCACTGTTGTGGCTTGGGTCACTGCTATGGCAGAGGCTTGATCTCTGGCCCGGGCAACTTCTGCATGCCTCAAGCAAGGCCAAAAACAAAATAACGCTAGGTGCTCCCAGCATCAGTGAGAGCTCAGAAGTTTAGGCTTAGAAAGATGGCAGATCCAAAAATGCCCTGTAGCAGTCTTTCTAACCTGAGTTGCACGAGAAATTTAAGCTCTACCACCTATAGCATGAGTGACATATAACGATTTAACTTCTCTCCTATGCATCTAAAATGGTACTAGTTATTATGCTATCTTGGGCAGAACTGAGAAAACTGTAACTCAAATCATTTTCAGTTTCTATAGTTCCAGTGAGGTACCATAACTGAGAAAGGCTGGTGAGGGGCTGAGCAGAAGACACCACAAGATGTTCTTGGTGACACATTCTTTGTTGCCCTTGTTCCCACATTATTGCTTCATTTGCTCAAGATGTAAAGTCCCAGGAGCATGGGGACAGTACAAGCAAAGCACCTGGGAGGGCTTTTTAAAAAGATGCTTCAGAATGGATCTTGAAAAAAAAATGAGTGAGGGCTTGTAAGTCCAGCAAAAAAGAGATCATCATGTGAAAAGCCAGAAGGCTGAAAGGGCTTGGTTGGCATGTCTGGGAAATGATAACAAGGGTGATGGGGCTGAGGATGTGAGACTGGAGGTTGATGGCAGAAGATGAGGTGGGAAATGTGAACAGACCATGAAGGCCTGTTCTAACAGGGCCTAGACTTACCCTCTAGGCCTTGAAAAATCATGGAAGTTAGTAAAGTTTGAGAGTGACATGATCAGACTTGTTTGTCACAATAAGAGTACTGATGAGGGATATGTTATAAGAAGAAAAGACTCGAAGAGTAAGGAAACTATTCCCCCCCCATATATATATATATATATATATATATATATATATATATATATACTATGTCAGCAGCAATGGGACATTCATCCATGAGCTTGGGTGCATAAATCAAGACTCAAAAATGTTTAAGTGACTAGTGTAGACTGGCACAGCTTGCAAGGAAATAGTGAGGACTGAAATCCCCAGGGAGCAAGGACACCAGCCAGGAATGAATTGAAATTGTCCAGGTGATAAATGATAAGGTTTTGCAAAAACGAGGTGGGAGTGACAGCGGGGAGAAGACATTGTAGGAATGATGATAAGGCTAAGGGAAGGGTCATGAGTTCACCTCAGACCTGCAGAATTAATGGCTTATGTGCAACATAAAGGCACAGTCTGAAGTGAGGGAGAGAATGAAGAGGCCAGCACTGGGGGAGACTCAGAGTCAGGAGATAAAGTGAGAGAAGGAACCAACAGAGGGACAGGGACATAAAAAGAAGGTCAAGGGTGCGACACCATGGGGGCTGACACTGGAGGAAAGCGACACCTAGGAAAAAGAAGGTAATCACAAAGACCAGAAACATCCATGCCAAGGAGATACATCTTATTTCTCCCCCCCCCCAAGATCCGTCAAATCCCAGTCTCATTAATGTCAAAAGAAAACAAAACAAAGCACAGAACACTTCTTCAGTTCATGTTCATATGACAGAGAATAACTTCATCTCCTTGATTCTTTGCACTAGCTTCCTTCCATCAAAATCTTATTTACTCTCTGGGGTATTTATTCTGACAGCACTAAAAGTATACTAGAGATAATTAGTTATAACCATATTGCTTGGCCTGGTCTACTACCTTTAGGAATCTATCCCATGCAATCACTTTAAAAATGTATTCAAGACTGGTTCTAGCTTTAGTGCTCATAGTGTAAACAAAGCAGAATAAAGCCATAAAAGATGCCCAGCAAGTGAGTACGGCTGGGATATGATCCCATGCACCTCACTATAACACTGTACTGCACTGTGGATCAAGTGGATACACAGGGGAGTTCCCGTCATGGCGCAGTGGAAACGAATCCGACTAGGAACCATGAGGTTGTGGATTCGATCCCTGGCCTCGCTCAATGGGTTAAGGGTCTGGCATTGCGGTGAGCTGTGATGTAGGTCACAGGCGTGGCAGCTAAAGCTCTGATTTGACCCCTAGCCTGGGAACCTCCATATGCCACGGGTGCAGCCCTAAAAATCAAAACAAACAAACAAAAAAACTAGATACACAGAAAAATTTATATGAATTAAGGAAACAGAAAATATAAACCCTGAATGTATCAGCACAAGACCTGGAAATGGATCACAGACTCTTACAAAAAAATAAGATTACAATTTCAAGTTATTTTGTATTTTTATTGTCAACTACATGGCTATTTATGTTTAGTTTATTTTATTTAATTATTTATTTTTTTGTCTTTTTGCCTTTATGTAGAGCTGTACCCGCAGCATGTGGAGGTTCCCAGGCTAGGGGTCTAACAGGAGCTGTAGCCGCCGGCCTTCGCCACAGCCACAGCAAAGCAGGATCCAAGCCGCGTCTGCAACCTACACCACAGCTCACGGCAACGCCGGATCCTTAACCCACCGAGCAAGGCCAGGAATCGAACCCGCCACCTCATGGTTCTTAGTCGGATTCATTAACCACTGAGCCACGAAGGGAACTCCTATTTATGTTTATTTTAAAGATGGCTAAGAGTTCCTATCATGGCTCAGCCAGTTACAAACCCAACTAGTATCAATGAGGATGCAGGTTCGATCTCTGGCATCGCTCAGTGGGTTAAGGATCCTGCATTGCTGTGGCTGTGGTGTAGGTCGCAGATACGGCTCCGATTCAACTCCTAGCCTGGGAACTTCCATATGCTGCAGGTTCGGCCCTAAAAAGAAAAAAAAAAAGGATGGCTAAATCGTGAATAAAATTAAATATAAACCAGTTATTTCTGGCATGTTAGTGCAATGAGAAAAGAAATCTCACTTGTAGAATTAAATTGCCATATATAACATACTTCAACATCACTGAGTAAATAAGGATCTTATACAATGTACTTGATGGGGTTCAAACACACTACTCTAAAATACGGCACCTTGGCAGACTGAATGGTTTAAGTGAAGGAATTTGAGCAAACTCTGGCAGGATTAGGAAGGTCACTGTGACCTCCTCCCCCTGGCCTTCTCCCCTGAAACAGGTCATAAGACCCTCACGTGAGAGACGCCCTCTCCACACTCTGAGGAAAGGAACATCCTGATCTCCATAAAGCCAAGAAGAGTCTGAACATACAGGCCTTGCTAAGTGTTCCAGTTTACAACCATTACCTGGTACCTTACCAGATCGCATTCCTCCATGACTGTCCACACCTCCTCAGACCTAGCTTACAAATACACACCCCTGTTTCTTCGGGTCTTCATTTCCTTATGAAGGCTAAAGTGTCATGTAAAACTTATATCAGAATGCTTTCCTCTTGTTAATTTGTCTTTGCCAGTTTATTTTTCAGGCCCAGCCAGGTTGAGGAAAAATTTTTCCTCCCCTTCCTATTCTTATGAGCACAAAGTCAAAATGCCCTGGTGAAAGCATATTTCAATTAAAGAAAAGAGAAGATTGAAATATGAATGAGTACTTGAAGACTAAAAAAACCATTTTATAAGCTTTTCAGGAAAGTACTATAGGGCTATGCTATTTACATAGAAACGGCAAAAAATAAGCACAACTCTGGAAGCAAGAGACTTATTTATTCATTTATTGTCAAATGGGAATTCGTGTTTATTTGATACCAGCCACGAGAATTATAACAAAACATTCTCTAGACCAGCAGAAGCACACACTTTTTAGAAAAAGCTTTGAGCCTATTTCCTACCCCCAAGCAGATATAGAAAAAAAAAAAAAATTCACAGAAACAGTGAACAAGGGAAAACAGTTCGAATTTAAGAAAGGTAAAGATGAATATTCTGAAAAACAAGAAGAGTGACAGTAGAGAGGAGAGAAGAAAAATATTTCAGAAAAGCTCCGGTGCATATAACAGGCTGTAGGAAGCAAGATATTTTAAAGGTGAACTTGAGTGAGAACAAGAGTATGTGAAAGAGAATTCCCAGTTGGTAGCATAACAAAAGTGAAAAAAGTATTTTAAAAAGGTACAAAGAGATTAAAGGACAGGAAAATATTGGAGTCATTTAAAGTTATACGTATAATTTAATGTTCTCTGTACAATTTTTTCATCTTCCAAAAATGCTTTATAACTCCAAATATCTATATAAAAAGTCCTTAAATTGCTCCTGTATCTCATTTTCTTTAATACAATATTTTTCAAGACTCTTGGCTGCAAATACCAGTATTGCAACTTAGACCAGCCTACACCGAAAAGGAATTAATTTGCTCATTGTGATAGGTCCCCAGAGATGTTCCTATCCTAATCCCCGGAAGAGGAAAATATGCTTCCTTACAGGGCAAAGGGGACTTTTGCTGATGTGATTAGGATTTTGAGATAGGTGGTTACCTTAGATTATTTGGGTGGGTTCACGGTTATCACAAGGGGCCTTATAAGGGAAAAGAGGGAGGAGAGTCAGAGTCAGAGAGAAAGATGTGATGGCAGAAGCAGAGGTCAGTGTGATAATGAGCCATGAACCAAGGAAGGCGGGCAGCCCCCAGAAGGTGGAAAAGGCACAGCCACTTTAGACTTCTGACCTGCAAATTACAAGATAATAAATATGCATTGCTTTAAGTTACTACTTTCCTGATAATTCGTTACCGCAGCAAAAAGTAACCAATACACTCATGTAACCAAGAAGCTGAAGGACGAAAACTAATTTCCAGCCCATTCTAATCCAGTGATTCAGCTGATACTGTGAACATATTACAATAAGTTCTAAGCAATGCATTCTTTTCCTCTGCACTGTCTCATTTCCAGGCAGTTCCTCCTCCCATCATAGAAAAGAAGATCACTGCTAGTTCAAGGCTGTCCTTGTCCTTAATAAATGAGGATCCCTTCAGCTACTGTGTATGACGCCCCTGCTTAAAACTAGCAACCTCAGAAGAAAAGCAAGAGCACCCCATATCAACTCCAAAAAAGTCCACAAAGGGGAGATGACTGGCTTAGCACAGGCCACACCTTTTCCTTGAACCAATTATAGCTAGGAGTATGCAGTATTTTAGCCAGATCTTGGTCCTCCTACCCTTGTGAGGTTTTTTTTTTTTTTTTTTTGGAGGGGGTAGCAGCAGGAAGGGTCAACCCCATAGGAACCACATGGACTTAAGTCCCCACAAGAAAGATGGGTGCTGTGACCAGAAGAGAGGAAAGGAAAGGATATTGAGTAAACAAGAATCATAGCTACCACTGAGTATAAAGCATACTATTTCAAAATCACATATTCAATATTGGATCAAAAATTTCACAAGTGATGACACAATTTCCCTTGAATACTGATTATATAATTTTAAAAACAATATTCTAAAATTAAACAGGAAGTTCCCGTGTGGTGCAGCAGGTTAAGGATCCGGCATTACAGCAGCTGTGGTACAGGTCATAACTGTTGCAAGGCTTTGATCCCTGGCCTAGGAACGTCCACATGCCGTGGTTGCAGCTCCCCCAAAATTACAATACTCTAAATTTTTATTACATGTCTGGTTTCATTAATGCCCTTGACCACACCCCATCCCACTCCTAAAAATTTCTATATTAAGAAATGAATTTGGTAACTCAGCAGTAAGAACGACAATTATTTTGTTAAGAACAGGTAAAACAGCTGCAAAATGTGATTCAAAGCGACACTGTTTTCAACCCAAAGTGAGGTTGTCTCTACAAAGACATGGTCACTGTTCAAATAGGGCTTGAGATGCTAGGGTTTAAGAACTCCAAAGAGTTGATGGTTGGTAGAATCTGACAGCAGAGTGTATCAGGGCTCTGACTAGAAGGTCTCTTCCTTCATTTACTGGTCTGTTATAATCACGTCCTCCCTTCCTGCTTTAAAGAGTTTAAATGTGCCTGAGGACACGTGGGGAGGATGGAATCCAAGAAGATGAAGTGACCCCTCTGGGTGTAGTGCTCAGAGAAGTGTCTTAGAGGAACACTTAAAATGTGTTCATTCTTTTCAGGATGTCTTTAAAAATCTCGGGTGAAAGGATTTTGATTTAAAGACTTGCAGGGGAACATGAAAGTTGATCTGTCATTGGAAGTACCTCATCAGGGCACCACGTTCCACACTGTGTCTTAGCACTCACGGGGATGTCACTAAGTATATCCCGGATGCATGAACTGGCTTCAAAATGCTGCCCTTCCTCACTTGCTGAATATAAATTTAAGTCTATACAAAAGGGCAAAGCTCTTTTTTTTTCTTTCTGGTTCTGTATTTTTACTATCATCAACGTGCATTTGATATTTGTTTCTTTCAGCTATTACATTTGTGTTAGGAGTCTGAAGTCAGGGGTTAAGTGAAAGATTAAGGGAGTTACACACTGAGATAATTTTACTGTTACTAAAACCACAAATAAACACACACACACACACACACACACACACACACACACGGAGGGTATTCAAGTTAATGCAAATTCTCAATGTCTAAGATAATGCAGATTGGAATGCAGCCAGCAAAAAATGTCATTTTCTGGCTTAATGGAGAGATTAATAAATCAAAACCATGAATTATATATGAAGTCTCAGCCAGGGTCTCGGGTATTTTTAGCACAGGAGAGTAACATGATGCTGCAGGTATGGTCTGTGCCAACGCTATGACTGGAGGAGCAAGTACCAAGCAAAGCAGGGCTGCAATGTCTCAATCAACAAAAGCAGAGACAAAAACTCGGCATCCTCCAGAAGAGAAAGAAGGCTTTTCTCCTGTGCAAGACCGAATGACAAATGTGATGGAAGGAATCACAAGTGTGGGGGGGCTTCTCCAGCCTACTGACAACTGATGCAGAGAACTGACTCTGTCAAGTGTCTCTGCTTGTCAAGCGATGAAGGTAATTCGCGACTGGGATTTTAACTTTCCCCATGTTCAAGAAGGCCACCATCTGAAACAAAAATGAAGGGGGATAATTAGGACCAGACAAAGCTACATCACGTGTACAGAATGAAAAAGGGGAAGTAAGCCAGGAGGAGAAAGACACATATCATATAATATTGTTCATATGGGGGCTCTAAAAAATGATACAAATAATGAAGTTATCTATAAAACAGAAAGAGAGCTACAGAAATAGAAAACAAACTTATGGTTACCAAAGGGGAATGGGGGAGGGGAAGGAAAAAATCAGACTCTGGGATCAAAAGATACACACTACTATATATAAAATAGGAAACCAACAAGGACCTACTGCATAGTACAGGGAACTATAAATATTTTGCTTTTTTTTTTTTTTTTTTTTTTTTGCTTTTGAGGGCCATACCTGCAGCATATGGAAGTTCCCAGGTTAAGGGTCGAATCGGAGCTACAGCTACCAGCCTACACCACAGCCACAGCAATATGGGATCTGAACCGCGTCTGCGACCTACACCACAGCTCATGGCAATGCCGGATCCTTAACCCATTGAGCGAGGCCAGGGATCGAACCTGCATCCTCATGGATCCTAGTTGGGGTCGTTAACCGCTGAGCCAGGAAGGGAACTCCTATACTCAATATTTTGTAACAACCTATAAGGGAAAAGAATCTTAAAAAGAATATATAACTGAATCACTGTGCTGTACATATGAAATGAATACAACATTGTAAATCTAGACTTCAACTAAAAAAAAAAAAGAGTCCACAGATTCAAGTTCAAATCCCTGGTCTCTGGTCCTGAACAAGTAACTCAACCTCTAGAAGCCTTGATTTACTTGTTTGTAAAATGAGAACAGTATGTCTAGATCATAAAGTTTGGAAAGGACTCAGTGAAATGACAAATATATCGAGCATGCTATCTGGTATACAGTAAGTGCTCAATAGTTAATAGCTTTCAGACAGATGTCCAACAAAACCAAAGATAAGTGCATATGTGTGCCTCCACATTAACTTATAAAATCACTAAGAAATCTATTTATGCATGCATATGTAAAATGTAAGGGATGTGGGTTAAACGGTTTTGGCAGATGTGCCACATCAGGAAATGAATCCAAGGCAGGCCCCATAGACACTGAATAGTTCTGGAGCACCTAGCATGACAATCACATAAGGAAGTTTTTGATTCAATGAAGAGGGAAGACAACTCTGAGAGTAAACCTATAATATATTATGTCACCACCTCTCCCCTGGCCTTTAGTGCCATGGGCACTAGACCCAAACGATAGTCCTGCCCACTAATGACAGTAATTAAACCATAGTGTTAGGAAGGAAATCTCACCAAGCTCCAGGAGACCTCCAAAGGGAAGAGAGATTAAGAACATCTTTCTGCTGGAAGAATATTTATGAAATAGTCTCCAAAGTGTAAACTCTAGTTATCTCTGGGTGGTGGAATACAGTTGATTCTTATTTTTCAACTTTTTTTTTTGGTTTGTAGGTAATTATAAATTTTCTAATATATTCATACTTACTTATGCATTAAGAACCAGAAGATACTTAAGCAGTATCTTCTCAATTTACATAAAGGAGTGGGGGGAGGAGAGGTAGGGGCCAGCAAACTACAGTCTGACCATCGTCCCCTGTTTGTGTAAATAAAGCTTCGCTGTAACATAACCACACCCCTTTGTGTACTGCCCAGGGTGGCTTTGGCATCACAATGGCTGAGGTGAGTAGAAGCAACAAAGACCTCAAGGCCACAAAGCTTAACATATTTACCATCTGGCCCTTTACAGACAGTTTGCTGACCTCAGAGCGAGTTAGTGTGAAGGAAATTCTTAAGCAGGGCCCACCCATTATGCAACACTTATTACAAGTTGGCCCCTCCCCACCTGTGATGGTTTGGACAAGTCATTAAACTCCTAAGTTGTCTTAGTTGTAGCAACAAATAAATCAACATGAACCTTTATTGAGTGTTTACTATGCACCAGACACTGTTCAACTGCCTCCCATATATGAACTAATTCAGTCTGCATGACAGCCCTGAAACAGATTCTGTTATCATTATATATACCAGCCAATCACATTCACAAACGGGCCTCTCCCCTACAGATTGATAGGTTAAACGTGCTCCAATGCTAAGGAAAAGCTTAAGTTGAGAACTAAGAAAAGCAAGTTAATTTCAAGACCTGTATTTATGTGTTTAAGAAAAGAAGTAGAGGGAGTTCCTGTTGTAGCTCAGTGGGTTAAGGACCCGACGTTGTCTCTGTGAAGAGGTGGGTTCGATCCCTGGCCTCACTCAGTGGGTCAAGGATCCAGCATTGCTGCAAGCTGCAGTGTAGGTCATAGATGGGACTCAGATCCTGTGTTGCCGTAGCTGTGGCATAGGCTGGCAGCTACAGATCTGATTTGACCCCTAGCCTGGGAACTTCCATATGCCGCAAGTGCCGCCCTAAAAAGAAAGGAAGTAGAGACACAGGACAAGGTAGGGGCCGGTGTCATTGCGGCTCTGCCACAGTCAGCTCAGCTTGGAACACGGGGATGGCCTCTGTCGGTCATACTTCAGAAAGGACTCAGATCAGTCCCCATGTATCCATACAACAGAGTGACATGTGCTCATTAAGAACAATGTTCATGAATCCGATGGTAAACCCACACTGTTCCCTCACACACCCAAAGACTGGAACATTAAGGACTACAGTTTCTCAAGTATTTATCTGGGTAGTGGAGCAGTGGGGTGATTTTTTTCTACCTCCTTTCCTTCCTTATTTTATTCCTTTCCTTTCTTTCTTTTGGAGTTATATAATTAGTGTTTGTAAGTTTTTTATATTAGTGTTTGTTACCTTTAAAATCAGAAAAAAAGTTACAGTTGGAAAAGAAAAACATTGCTGTACTGGAAGAGATCAATATAAGCAACCTTCATATAATAAAGGGTCAGAATCTTGTCTTAGGATAACCATTTGAGGGGCTGTGCAATTTTTATCATGGAAAAAGATGAAGGCTTTGAAGGATGAGATAAGACTCCTCAAACACTCTGCAGAGCAGCCATGTGGAGGAGAGATGAGACTCTATTCCTGGTGGTTTCAAAGAAGAGATCTAGGGCCAAGAGACAGAAAAGGAAAGGGAGGCTCGCTGAAGTTTAGTAAAGAGGAAATACTTTCCGTGATGATAGTGTGCTGAAAAGCTTGACAGGGCTCCCTCTCTGTAGGTACACACGCCCAGAGGCCGGATGACTGCACTTGATAATGCACTCCCAGACAAATACCATATGATACCACTTACATTTGGAATCTAACATATGGCATCAATAAACCTTTCCACGGAAAAGAAAGTCATGGACTTGGAGAACAGACTTGTGGTTGCCCAGAGGGAGGGGGAGGGAGTGGGATGAACTGGGAATCTGGGGTTAACAGATGCAAACTATTGCCTTTGGAGTGGGTAAGCAATGAGATGCTGCTGTACAGCACTGGGAACTATAGCTAGTCACTTATGATGGAGCATGATGGAGAATAATGTGAGAAAAAGAATGTATGTGTGACGGGGTCACTTTGCCATACAGTAGAAAATTGACAGAACACTCTAAACCAACTATAACAGAAAAAGTAAAAATCATTCAAAGTAAAAAAATAAATAAATAAAACACACTCCCAGATGCCAATGACCAAACATGAAAATATACATCCAGATGCCAATGAACAAAAAGGCACACACCCCAATGCTGAATGTCCTTCCTGGCCACAACGCTTCATTAGAAGTGACAGTGGGCATTCTCTTGGTGCAGCACATTGAGGATCCAGCATTGTCACTGCAGTGACTTAGGTTGCTGCTATGGCACAGGTTTGATCCCCAGCCCAGGAACTTCCACAAGTCGCAGGTGCGGCCAAAAAAGATTTAAAAAAAAAACAAAAAACAAAGAAGAAGTGAACTGAAGTAGGTTTTCTATCCTTAAAGAAAACCCTCAGGGCTGGAGATGTGTCCTAAAATAATAAGCCATAAAGTCAGTAGTGTGTCTTTAGGGATGGCGGTGTATTAATATGAAGAATGCCTTGGAATCAATAGCACTGGTGTCAATTAGCTACAGAAGAGTTGCAGGGAAATACTCGGCTGCTTTCTTCAACCACCTGCTTTATGGCTGCACAGATGCAGGGGCTACTCATTATCCTCTCTTACAAAAATGCTCTCAATGAAGAAAGAAAGGGGAACTGCAAGTGGAAGGATGGAAACACAGGATTAAAGAGGAGAAATGAGGGATGAAAAAATATGGAGAACAAGGAAGACAGGAACAAATTAATACAAATACAAAAGTGTTCAGAGAACAATTGAGAGCAAACATTAAAAATACATTTGCACTCTGGCCTTTGAGGTTTATTCACCTGCTTAAACCATCACCTACTTTTTTTAGATGCTTCAAAAACTGTCCTGACAAAGGTCTTACAGGGTTATTTAAATGGGAGGAAGGAGAAAAACCAAAACAGCTGTGATATTTATATTTTTATCAAAATTCTCCTAATTAACTCCATGACCTGGAGGAAGTTGAAAATCTCTCTGAAACTCCATTTTTCATATACAAAATGAGAACTATACCTACCTAGACTGCTGTAAGAAATAAATATCTTCTTACACGTAGGGATATATTCATTAGATGATGAATGAATCCTAGCTTTAGTACTACAGTTGTTTAAAAACAATTTACTGGGTCTAGAAAGGAATAGGTACCAACATTTCTAAGATCTGATCTGAGATGAGATTTCCATATACTAACTCTAAGTTCATCAAATCTAGGAAAGTTGTGGTTGACAAACTTTTTCTGTAAAGGGCCCAACAGTAAATATTTTAGGCTTTGCAGACCTGCAGATTCTGTCAAAACTACTCAACTCTGCCTTGGTAGCGCAAAAGCAACTGGAGACGATATGTAAATGAGTGGGCATGGCCGTGTCACAATAAAACTTTACTTACAAAAGCAAGGCAGAATTGGCTAGTAGGCAGTAGTCAGCCTGCATGTAAGCTAGCTAGTATTCCCAAATGGAAAACTGGTTGCTCAAAGTGCTCTAGACACTTGTCCGGGGTCACTCTGTCCCAGAGCTCATGTTCTTGGCTCCATGCTTAGTCATGTTTGGCATGGTACCCTGTGCAGTCATTTAAAAGCAGGATTCATGGAGTTCCCCACCACCACCACGTGGCTCGGCAGAAATGAATCTGACTAGCATCCATGAGGACGCAGGTTCGATCCCTTGCCTTGCTCAGTGGGCTAAGGATCCTGTGTTGCCATGAGCTGTGGTGTAGGTCGCAGACACAGCTTGGATCCTGCCTTGCTGTGACTGTGGTTGTAGGCCGGCAGCTACAGCTCTGATTCGACCCCTAGCCTGGAAACCTCCATATGCCACAGATGCGGCCCTAAAAAGACACACACTCACACACACACACACACACACACACACAAAGCAGGATTCATGGTTCAGAGGAGAAATTCTGCTCAACTAAACGCACAATTGCTCCATAACACAAACCATGCCCAAATAACTCAAGCAGAACATATGTAGATCCCAGGCCCCATGCTCACTGTAAAATTTATGGCCTCCAAGGGCTTCTGGTATTATTTCAGTGAGAAGCTGGTCTTGCTAAAATCAAGGGAAGAATTATTATAGGAATGTCAAAAATAATTTTGACCTGCATTTCCTGGAAAACACGAGTAAACATTTTCTTGTTTGGGCTTTGATAAGCCAGAGATTTGCCTCATTGTCACAGAGAAAGGAACTGAGTGACTGATTCTTTATAAAACAAGAAATGGGAATAAGAAAATATCCACTCCTCCAATTATTTATCCTAAACATTAATTTCCTATAAAGATGGGCCACAGGCATTTACAAAATACTCAGAGTCAGTTTTCAATTGGTTTGCAAAGAGAAGGAATAAGGAAACAACGAGTAACAGAATCAGCTAGAGATCTTTATCACAAATATACTGCCCAGCAGTCACCCCACCACCCCAAGATTCAGGACCCCCTGCATGGAGTCAGGGACTAATGTGGTACCTGCTTGTACAAAGCAAAGAAAGGGGAAACAAACATTTCAAATGATTCTAATTATTCCACCCTCAGGAGCATTGGTTAAAGCAGAGATTCTCCCTGTCAGTACTACTGGCACTTTGAGCTGGATAAATCTCTGTTGAGGGAGCTTCCTGTGCATTGTAAGATGTACAGAGCAGCCCTGGCCTCTACCCACTAGATGTCAGTAACATCCTTCCCCCATTCATGAGAATAAAAAATGTCTCCAGACATTGCCAATTTTGGTTCCCTTGGGGGCCAAAGTCGCCCTCTGTGAAAAGCACAGGGTTAGAACATAAACCATCTGATACTGGCTTTATCTTAACATTCAGTCCAAAAAATGGTAGAGGATAAGTCCACATAAGATTGAGTAGAAACACTTTTCTTCTATTTTAAGTACCATGAGGCCACCTACAGCCCCACCTTTTTACTGAAGTGTAGTCATTATTTTGCAGCTTTGAGTTCATCGCAAACTCATATGCACTAACTCAAATGTACTAACATACTTTCTTGGCATGTTTTTATAGTACCAAGTATCATTTTTCATTCATAGGTTTGATATCAGTATTAACTCTTATTAATGTTACTAATATTATTAGTAATAATATTAATTATAAATGATAATATTAATAAATATTAATGGATCAAATTTCCCCTGATTTTTTCTTTTTTATTGCTTTTTTTACACATTTTAAGTGACCGTGAAATTTGCAATAACAATCTTGCAAAATTTATATCACCTTCAGCCTTCCCTAACTAAAATTCAATTACCTGAAATATATAATAAAAATTAATCAGTCCTCAGTCATCAAAACAGTATGGTCCAGCAATCCTGGCATCTACCCAGAGAAAAATCATAACTCAAAAAGATACCTGCACCCCAATGTTCACTGCAGCATTATTTACAAAAGCCAAGACACGTAGGCAACCTAAATGTCCATCAACAGAGGAATGGATAAAGAAGATGTGGCACATATATACTACAGAATATTACTCAGCCATAAAAAAGAATGAAATAATGCTATTTGCAGCAACATGGATGGATCCAGAAATTATCATACTAAGTGGAGTGAGTCAAGAGAGTGAAAGACAAACATCACATGATATCACTTATATGTGGAATCTAAAAGGATACAAATGAACTTATTGTAGAGCAGAAAGAGACTCACAGACTTTGAAAACAAATTTATGGCTACCAAAGGGGACAGACTGTGGTGGGGAGGGATGGGCTGGGGATTTGGGATTGGCATATGCACGCCGAGGTATATGGAATGACTGGCCAAGAGGGACCTGCTGTAGAGCACAGAGATCTCTACCCAATATTCTGTGATCATCTATGTGGGAAAAGAATCTGAAAGAGAATGGATGTGTGTACATATGTAACCGAATCACTCTGTTGAACAGCAGAAATTATCACAATGTTGTAAATCAACTATACTTCATTAAAACTTTAAAAAATGAAAGAAATTAATTAGTCCCCAAATAAATGTCATTCTAGTATCAACGAAAACATTACCTAGGTTTAGACAATAACAACTGTTGGACAAGACGTAGAAATTGGAACCATCATACATTGCTGGTGAGATGGTAAAATGATGCATCTACTTTAGAAAATAGGTTGGGAATTTCTTGAAAGTTTAACATAATTTATCATAAGACCCAGAGATTCCACTCTGAGGTATCTACCCAAGAGGAAGGAAAACATATGTCCACAAAAAGACTCGTACCCCAAAAAAAGCATTATTCATAAGAGCCAAAAAATGAACACAATCAAAATATGCATTAACTGGTGAACAGAAAAACAAAATGTGGTAATTTTCTCACACAACAGAATACTATTCAGCAATAAAAAGAAGTATTGATACATGCTATAGTATGTATAAATCTTGAAAACATTAGCTATATGAATGAAGCCAAACACAAAAGACCACATACTTTGCTCACTTAGGCAGCACATATACTAAACATTGAAATGACACAGAGACAACAAGCATGGCCCCTGCACGAGGATGACACACAAGTTCATGAACTGTTCCATATTTTTTCACAACCACAATCATAATATATAAAAGCATCAAACAATACATTGTACACCTTAAACTTACACAATGTTACATATCAAATGTTTTTAATTTCAAAAATACCACACAATGCATTATTTAATTTATATGAAATGTCCAGAATAGGCAAATCTATAGAGGCAGAAAGCAGATTAGCTAGGGCTGGGGGTACATGGAGGAGGCAGGGACAGAGAGGAACTATTAGGAAGTATTGAGCTTCTTTTGAGAGGGAATGAAAATGTTCTAAAATTAGAGCATGGTGATAGCTGCGCAATTTTGTAAACAAACTAACAACAACGAATTTTATACTTTAAATCGGTGAACTTTATGATAGGTAACTTGTATCTTATTAAAGCTGCTAAAATATATACTGCATAGGTCTAGATGAACCTTTTCGTGAATGAAATTGAGGTGCACCTACCAGGCTAGAAACTTCGTTGGTAAGCTTCCACTGGCCTTCTGTTCATCAGAACTGAAAATGCAGATCAGAACAATGACAGTTTTGTCCATAGTTCTATGTTCCCTACTGTTGCAACATTCTCAGCATCCTCAAAATTAAGGAGACCGAGATATGATATCAAGTTTACAAATAAGGATTGCATTGCTGCTATGACATAATAGAATCACAGATCAATATACTCAACCCTATATGTGCATCTCAATTAGAAGGCACCCCTTTATTTTAGTAGAGTACGTGGTAGCTTCTCTCTGGAGGACTCAAGAACACTAAAAGTCCTCACACTCCATTGATGTTCCCCTTTTTGTTCCATCCCCAACTTTTGGCCTAAGCTTTGATTCTGATAGTTCCTGTCAAATGAATACTAAACGAAGTGTTAGAGTAATAGATTTGATCAAGATGGGGGCAAGATTCTAGTGGCTTCCCACAGGACCCTGTTGTCACCAACATCACTGAATACACAGACGTCCCCCCCAATTCGATTTGTTAGTTACTCAAGAATAGTAAGGGCAGAAAACATATTGTATAACAGAGTTAAGATTAAAAACTATCTCCATAAGCTCGAACAAAGTGCTGAAATGAACAAAAGTAAATAAGAATAGACATACTGTAATCTGTTTCATGTGGACAGAATGAAGGAGTCCTAGCTTCACAATCACTCACTTAAAAGAAATTGGTGGGAGGTAAATTGGTATAGCCACTGTGGAAAACAAATATGGAGGTTTCTCAAAACACTAAAACATAGAGCCACCATATGATCAAGCAATTCCAACGCTGGGTATATAGTCAAAGAAAATGAAAACATTAATTTGAAAAGATTCATGTACCCTGATATTCACAGCAAGTATTATTTACAATAGCCAAGATATGGAAGCAACTTAAGTGTCTATCAACAGATGACTGGATAAAAAAGATGTGGTACATATATACAATGGAATATTACTCAGGCACAAAAAATGAAATTTTGCCATCGCAATGACATGGATGGGCTTGGAGAGTATTATGGTAAGTGAAATACATCAAAGAGAGAAAGACAAATACTGTATGATATCATTTATATGTGGAACCTAAAAAGCAAAACAAACTAGTGAGTATAACAAAAATAGACTCACAGATCTAGAGAACAGACTAGTGGTTACCAGTGGGGAGAGGAGAGAGAGGTTAGGCAAGTTAAGGGCAAGGGATCCAAAGAGAGATCCAAAGTGCTATTATAAAATAAATGTGCTATAAGAATATATCATACAGCACAGGGAACACAGCAAATATTTTATAATAACTACAATGGAGTATAACCTTTAAAAACTGTGAATCACTATGTTATACACCTGAAACATATAATATTGTACAGCAACTATATTTCAATAAAATAAATTGGTAAGTTTTATATCCCAAAAATTTTCATGTGAATAGGATACATTATTTATAAAAAGAATATTACGGTCATGGGCAGCAGTAGCAGAAGTGCAGAATTCAGCTGACATTTGAAGTATTACACATATTTCTGAATGTAGTTTTTTTTTTTTTTTTGGCCTTGCCTGCAGCATCTGGAAGTTCCTGGGCTAGGAATCGAATCCACGCTACAGCAGTAACCCAAGCCATAGCAATGACAACACCAGGTCCTTAACCTGCTGAGCCACCAGGGAACTCCTGAATGTAATATTTTAAGAGGTATATTACAGAGTGGTCATTCAATGACCTTCAACAAATAACTGAGCTGGCAGTGTCAGACACTGTGCTTGGTACAAGGAAATATAGGAAACACAAGAAAATAAGGTCCTTGTTCTTCTGAAGCTTATAAGCTATCAGGAAGGCAGGCCTTGAGTCAATCGTTACCAGCACAGTGAGTCTTACAGAGGGAGAGAGAGGTCAGAGCTCATGCGAGCAATTAAGGGTGGACCTAGCCTGGATGTTCTTTCACAGGATAGCAACATAGATGGTGAAGAGTCTGGAAACAGTAAGGCATAGTTGAGGAGCATAGGGATGGATAATCTAGACAGGAGAGAATTGATGGGGTGTGGCTGAAGTGTAGTTATGTGGGTGAAGAATCAGAGAAAAGAATTAGGACCAATAGGGAGAAATTAAACAAAGGCAGGATTTCTGTATGGATAACTTCCTTGGGAAACAGAGGAGGTGACTTAATACGGTAGTGAGCTTGCCAACACAAAAAGTGTTCAAGCTGATGACCTTGTGTTGGACTAGATCGGGGGCAGCAAACATTGTCTGTAAAGAGCCAGAGGGCAAAACATTTTAGGCTTTTCCATCTACAGTCTCTGTGGCACCTCCTCAACTCTCTCCCTATATAAAGAAGAGGGTCACAGATAACATGTAAATATATGGCTGTGTTCTAATAAAGCTGCATTTATGGACCCTGAAATGTGAATTTCACATAATCTTCACATGTCATGGAATATTCTTCTTTTGATTTTTTTCCACAACATTTTTAGCTTGTGGGCTGTGAAAACAGAGGCAGCGGGCCCGATTCAGCCCACGGGTTCTAGTTTGCCAGTCCCTGGACAATATAATGTTGGAGTTAGTTTGTCTCCAGTTCTGTGACTCTGAGTTTGAGTAAAACTGAAGAGATATGGCATGTCCTTTTAAGCTCATCATGTTTTCCCAATAATTATAATTACAGGTAACATTAACTGAGACCAGAGCATAAGAATGCTTCCCAGCAATAAAATGGTGAACTTGGATTTGAAGCCAGACAGCATGGTCGCACAATCATTTTTCTGTATATTCTTTCAGGTAATCTATGCAACAAACCTAGAAGGCAAGCACTGTGGTCAGATCTGTGCTGTAAGTGGGGAAACAAACATGGAGTTGTAATCTACCCAGATTCACAAGGAGGTAACTGCAGAGTTCAATCTGACTCAGGGGCCAGAAACTTAACACCCTCAGCCCCATCCCCGGCTGTGAAGTTTCTCTAATAGCTGAGCTGGGCTCCACCACAGTTAGGGTGAAGATGGGCAGCTCATTGACTGGCAAATCTGGGAAATGGTGGTGGGCACATCATTGGGCTTCTGGAACTGGTGATACTGGGTGAATGTGGAAAGGCTGAATCAAAAGGGAATCCTAGCACAGAGAACTCTACTCAATATTCTGTGATCACCTATGTGGGAAAAGAATTGGAAAGAGAATGGATGCGGGTACACGTGTAATGGAATCACTTTGTTGTACAGCAGAAATGATCACAACATTGTAAATCAACTATACTTGAATAAAACTTTAAAAAGTGAAAGAAAAAAAGGGAGAATCTAGAAAAGCAAGGAACCTCAACCATGTCTGTCCCAAAGTTTGGCATAGGGAAGAGTCTTGCTTCAATTTCTCTTCTGTAAAATCAAGGAAAATATTAATATTCACCAGTATTACCCAAGGGCGTTGAGTAAATTAATTAACACCAATAAACTGCTTGAGGTGTTTAGATGGGAACAAAAAGTTAAGAACAAGTACAGCAGGGCAGTTGATTCATACTTACTGTTGCATTTATTAAATTGTAACTCTCCAGGTCTTCGGGAGACTTCATGAATAAACAACAATGTATTAATTATTCTCAGAACCATTCCTATCACTGTGAGAAAACCAAGTCTCAATGCCAGGAGGTGATGGCCACTGCTACAGAAGGTTTGGAGAGGCAAAGAATTACAAACTTTGAAATCTCTTTACTATTTCTCTCGACCCATAATTCCGTCACAGGACTGACAGGACCAATTTCCGCCTCTGTGTTGCCTTTTTTCTAAGAAACTGGAACATGAACTTCCTGCATTTAGGTGTTCTTATCACATGAAAGTAGTTTTCTGCCTCCTAGAAGGTACCATGTTGTAGCAAGGAGAGGGCTGGACAGATAAGGCAGGAGAGCTGGTTGGGCTGAGGCCCTGGCATGGATTTTAAGCAGGACACTGATTTCTGGTCCCCTCTTCCAGGAGGCCTTCTCTGATTTCTAGGCTGAGTCGGATGTGTCTTTTCTATACTTCAGTAGTGCCAAGCACACCTCTATTATACCACATATGCCCTTCTGAAATTGTTGATTTGCTCATCTGGTAGATAGGACATTCCTCAAAGGCAAGACTTTTTTGGCACAGTCTTGTCTGCAACCACTGCAAAGCTGAGCAGATGGTGGGCTCCCAGTAAAGACTCAATGACAATAAACTATCCTTGGTTTGCTCATCAGGAAAATGGGCAAATAGGATGAGAGGGGTGTTAATGTCTCTTCCAGTCTTGAGATTTGGATAAAGACCACTCTTCTAATGCCCAAACAGACTCTCACGCAGGTGGTTATTCTCTGACTTAGGGAAAAATAAGGGAGAGAGTCTCAAAGGAGAAAAAAAAGATATGGCTGGATTCTTCTCTTCCTACGTTCCCTTCTCAACTCAGCATCCAGACGGATCCATTTTCAAAGACTGCAGCTCTTATCATTCCTCTGCTCATAGCCTTCTGCATGATTTCCTATATTGCCCAGAGTAAAAGCCACAATCCTAAGTCCATTGACAGAGGAAGGGATAAGAAGATGTGGTACATATACACATTGGAATATTACCCAGCCATAAAAAATGAAATAATGCCATTGGCAGCAACATTGATGCACCTAGAGATTCTCATACTAAGTGAAGGAAGCCAGACAGAGAAAGCCAAATACCATATGACATCACTGATTTCTGGAATCTAAAAAAATGATACAAATGGACTTATTTATGAAACAGAAATAAACCCACAGATATAGAAAACAAACCTATGGTTATCAATGGGGAGGGGGGAGAGAGGAATAAAGAAGCAGTCTGGGATTAACATATAAACACTGCCATACATAAAAGACATAAACAGGAGTTTCCGCTGTGGCACAGTGGGTTAAGAATCCAACTGCAGCATGCGGGTGGGGGTTTGATCCCAGGCCCAGCACAGTGGGTTAAGGATCTGGCATTGCCGCAGCCTGTGACATAAGTCCCTGGCCTGGGAACTACCATATGTCATGGTGTGGCAGAAAGAAGGAAGGAAGGAAGGAAGGAAGGAAGGAAGGAAGGGAGGGAGGGAGGGAGGGAGGAAAGAAAGAAAGAAAGAAAGAAAGAAAGAAAGAAAGAAAGAAAGAAAGAAAGAAAGAAAGAAAGAAAGAAAGAAGGAAAGAAAGAAAGAAAGAAAGAAAGGGAAAGAAAAGGAAGGAAGGAAGAAAGGAAGGAAGGAAGGGAGGGAGATAAACAGCAAGGACCTACTTTATAGCACAGGGAACTAAATCAATACCTTGTAATAAACTATAATGACAAAGAAAAAAAAAAAGCCACAATTCTCCCCATGACCTACAGACAGTGCACAGCTGATCTTTTCCTCACGCACCTCTCCGACCTGTCTCCCTGGCTCACTCCAGTCTGGCCACACAAGCCTCCGTAATGCTCCTCATATTTACCATGTGCCTTCCATCCTCAGAGTCTAAACTGTTGTAGTTCCCCCTGCTGGAACTTTTCCCCTGATATCCCAATGGCTTGCTCTCACCTCCTTCAAATCAGCTAGAAGTCACCTTCACAGGCAGATCTATTCTGATCACCTTACTGACAATTTGCAGTCTTGCTCCCAGCACTGCCGTCCCCTTTGCCGATGTATTTTTCTCCATAGTATTTGTTACCTTTCATTATAGTATAAACGTTACTTTTACTTGATAGGCTCTTTGAGTTGGTGCTTTTGTCCCTCTCGATCACTGCTGCATCCCAGCACCTAGAAGCCTGCCAGGCATGCAGCATGGGACTCAATGAATGCTTGTTGGATGTATGGACACAACAAGGCAGCACAATGAGATGGGAGTGAGGCTCCTGGGCCTCGAGCCCCACTGCTTTCCCTGTTTGGCCTTTGGGCTATTGCTCTAATCTCCTGTTTATGGCCTCCCCCAGAGGCCAGATACTCTGTTCTTCAGCTCTCTTTCCCTTTTCAACCTGTGTCCACAGGTTACTCCCTTTCAGGTCAGCGGGAGCTCCATCCCAAGACAAATTAAGCAGGAGGCAAAGCGATGGAAAGGGAAAACGTCTGTGTGTACTAATGGAAGTCAAAAAGCTATTATCAACAGGGAAGGCATGGGGTTGACCACTGACCTTATTTCCTGATGTGGAAAAAGGAGACAAACATCAATGTTTTAAGCCCAGACTCTCACAAAAGCTCTTTTTTGAGCTAATGATGGCTAGAAAAGAAACTTGACAAATAAGACTTGAATACATAAATCTAGCACTGTTTTCTAGGCATAGCTGGTGTTGACGGAGGCTGTCCAAACCTTGAAGTCCTATGTCCAGTCACATAATTCATTGTAAGAACTAGAAAGAGGCAGTGAGGTGGAATGGAAAGATCCAGGTTTTGAATATAGGCATTTGTATTTCTTCATGTGAAAAAACAAAATCATAGTACCTACTCTGTGAGTTTAAGAGTGTCACATCATAGGTACAATTATCCAGTCCATACAGGTGCTCAAGAGATGTCAGCCACAAGCTGACCATCACCATCATCATCATCATCATCATCACTGTTATTTGTAAGGGCTGATCTACCTTGCAGGCAGCAAGGAAGAAAAGTACCATCACGCTGAGAGAAATAGAGAAGAGGGGACACTCTACAGGTTGAAAGATGAATCTAATTCAACTAGTTGAGGGCTTCTCAAACTTGGCACAGTTCACATTTGGGGGTAACATAATTCATTACTGTAGGAGGGTACCCTATACTTTGTCAGATGTTTAACATTATCCATGGCCTATACACGACAGATACACAAGCAACACCTCAGTTGTGATAAACAAAAATGCCTCTAGACATTGACAAATATCCCCGGGGAGGCACAATCACCCCAGCTGGAGAGCTACTGATGTCTGACCAGGAAACAGGAAGTAGAAAGCAGTAAAAAGCAGATCTGACTTAAAACTTTTACATACATACCCTTATATATCTTTGGACTGTTTATCTTTGTAGTTGACAGCAGAACTTGGCAAATCATGGTCCATGGGTCAAATCCATCCCATCACTCATTTTTGTAAATAAAGTTTTATCAAAACATAGACACGTTCATCATTTACATATTATCTGTGGCTACTTTCATACTACAAAGGCAGTTAAGTAATTGTGGCAGAGATGGTATGCCCTGCCAAGCCTAAAACATTTACTATCTGGCCTTTTGTAGACACAGTTGTGCATCTTTGGTTTAGAGCACAAGTTGACTCTGGAGGCAGGATGCTTGTTTTTAAATCCAAGTTCAGCTAGTTATCACCAGTATGTTTCGCACCAAGGTCCTTGAACCTCCTGGTACTTCAGCTTCTTAGTCTGTCATTGGGACTGATGATAGTGGTGCCAAACTCACAGGGTTGTTGTGAGAATTAAAGGAAAGACATGGGACGTGCTCAGAAGAACTCTGGCAATGTTGTAGGTACTCAATACATGCTTGCTATTATAATACTCTTCAAGGGCAAACTAAGAAAACATGGTGGTCTTACTTTTTGAGGGACTGATGGATATGTCTATAAATGCCCAGAAAAGAATAAAATCTCTCATGTCTTAGTAAACTTATTAGTATCGCTCCCTCAATCATCTCTCACTAATATGTGATAAGCTAATTTCTTTTCCTTCCTTCCTTCCTTTCTTTCTTTCTTTCTTTCCTTCCTTCCTTCCTTCCTTCCTTCTTTCTTTCTTTCTTTCTTTCTTTCTTTCTTTCTTTCTTTCTTTCTTTCTCTCTCTCTCTCTTTCTTTCTTTCTTTCTTTCTTTCTTTCTTTCTTTCTTTCTTTCTGGCTACACCCATGACATTCAGAAGTTCCTGGGCTAGGAATTGACCCTGAGCCAGAACAGTGACAATACTGGATCCTTAACCACTAGACCACCAGGGAACTCCTTGATTCTCATTTCAAAGAAAGAAAGAATCAAATGCCTTTGAAAACATACGAGTTCAAAGCATCTGATGGAAAACCCAGGAGGAGAAATACAAATGTGCAATGAAAATGATATGGGCTTTATGTACGTTCTGGCCACTGCAGATTAAGAAAGGCTATGCTTTCTTTTTTTCATTGTCTCATTCCTTGCCTTATTTTAAAACCCCTATAAAGGAAGACTTTCAGGTAATAACATACATTCATGTGGGCCTGGATGTGTATATGTCCCCATCACCAACCCCCATCCTGACTAGACCTGGAACTTACTGTACAGGAGCAAATGAAATTCTTGCCTGCCTTCTAGAATTTGCTCAGGTTGCTTCAACTTCTCCAATTTCTGTTTATTCCCCAGATGTCAGCATAAGTGCTTCTTTTCTCCTCATGGCCCTTGGCAAGCTCTCCAGACTACTTCTTCAAATTCCAGAAGGACTCAAAGGACTTCACATTTCAACAAGGATTTTCATCCCACACTCACTGCAGCTGTTACTCAATTCCTACTCATGTGGCTGCCTTGTTTCCCAGCTGAATGTTAAATGACCTTAACTTGTGTTCCTCATGTGGATCTCCTATTGCACCATGCTTAGAGGGGGGCGCTCTTAGTAAGCACCAAACTCACTACTTAATTAAAAGTTATATTGGTTATAATGCACATATTCAAAAAAGGACTCACAATTAAAACAGTATCCTCACAGCCCTAGGAGGTAGAAAGTACTATCGAACCAATGTAAAGATGAGGAAATTGAGGCTTACAGAGATCAAGCAACTTATCCAAGGCCACATTTCTAGTAAGGGGTAGAGCCAAGATTTGCACTCATGCAGTCTCTCTCCAGAAGATGTACTTTTAGCCAGTACATTATACTGCAATAAGAATAAATGTTCAGGAGCTCCCTGGTGGCTCAATGAGTTAGGGATCCAGTGTTGTGACTATTGTGGCTCTAGTTACTGCTGTGGCACAGGTTCCATCCCTGGCCCAGGAACTTCTGCATACTGTAGACACAGCCAAAAAAATAAATAAAAGTTCAATGCAAAAAAAATGACTGACATAAATAGATATAGATATATAGATACGATCCTACAAATCAATGAAGAAGCAAACAACCTCATGGTTAAATGGATGAAAGACTTAAAGGGATACTCTACGAGTTTATCCAAATGGCTAACAGACATATGAGAAGATACTCAGCTGCTTGAGTTATCAGTGAAATGCACACGAAAACTCTGTGCTGCTCTCATGACAAATCCACCAGAAAGTCTAAAATGAAAAAGATGGAGAGTAAGGAGTAGAGCAACTGGAACACTCACACACACCTGATGAGACCCCAGGTTCACACAACTATTTTAGAAAACTGTTTAGCAGTATCTACAAAATCTCAACAAAAGCATATTCCATGACTCAGCAATTCCACTCCTCAGTTTTTCCTTCACAGAAATGCATACAAAGGTTCACTAAAACGTAAGTACTAGAATATTCATAGTAACACCGTTCCTAATAGCCAAAAGCTGGAAACCACCTAAATGCTGATGTGTAGTAGAATGAATAAAGAAACATCAATATTCTTCTAATGGAATATGATACAGCAAAGAAAAGGAACAAAATATAATATTCTCAACAATATGGATGAAATCTACAAACAGGATGTTGAGTGAAGGAAGCCAGACAGAATATGGTACTTAGCATATGATCCAACTGAATATAGCACAAAACCTAGTGAAACAAAACTCTGCTGTTAGAAGTTAAATAAACGGTTATCCCCATAAAAGGGAATATGAGCTGCTCTTCTCAGAGAAGGCTGCTAATATCCTATTTTTCTAATCTCAGTGTTAGTTATGCAGATATGTTCAATTTGTGAAAATTCACAGAGCTGTGCCATTAAAATATGTACCTCTTCAATATGTAGATTATTCTTCCATATCAAGTTAAAACTATTTCGTTGGTTTAAATAGGAGTAAATTAACAATATTCTCCCTTATTTCCAGGTACTTCCTTCTGTTTTGTACATAGCACGCAGATAACAAAAGTCACCATTCCCTGGAGAGCACAACCCATGATGAAAGAACAGTTTTTCGGTTCACACTGTCACAAACCCTTCAATTCTCCAGCACCAGTTCACCACCTCCAGTCTTGCTAAACTCACTAGAACATGTCATTCTTTATGCAGAGCTTGGCATTTGAGAATTGGAAAGAACTTCATTGCACAGGCAAGTAAACAGACTCTTAAGAGTCGAGTTGTTGGCCTGAGACCACATGACCAATTCACAGTTGAGGTGGGAGCGTGGTCCTAGAACCCCTGCCTCTCAGCTGCACTCCTCTCTCCTCTGTTGGCCAGGAATGAACAAAGCCACAATAGTCACAACACTGGATCCCTAACTCATTGAGAGACTACTAATGAGGTATGTGCCTTCTATACCCAATCTGCTGAGAGTTTTTATCGTGAAAAATATTGAATTTTATCAAATTCTTTTTCTGCTCCTATTGAGATGATTGTATGATTTTCATCTTTCACTCAATTAATGTGGTGTATCACATTTAATGGTTTTAATATGTTGAGCCATCCTTGCATCCCAGGGATAAATTCTACTTGGTCATGGTGCATGGTCCTTTTAATATGCTGTTGAATTCCATTTGCTTATACTTTGTTGAGAGTTTTTGCATTTATATTCATCAGGGATATCTGGCCAGCAGGTACATGAAAAGGCACTTGACATCACTAATCATCAGGGAAACACATACCAATACTACAATGAGATATTATCTCACATCTGTTAAAATAACTATCATCAAAAATACAAGAGATAGGAGTTCCCGTCGTGGCGCAGTGGTTAACGAATCCAACTAGGAACCATGAGGTTGCGGGTTCGGTCCCTGCCCTTGCTCAGTGGGTTAACGATCCGGCGTTGCCGTGAGCTGTGGTGTAGGTTGCAGACGCGGCTCGGATCCTGCGTTGCTGTGGCTGCGGCGCAGGCCAGTGGCCACAGCTCCGATTAGACCCCTAGCCTGGGAACCTCCACATGCCGTGGGTGCGGCCATAAA